>VXAB01008523.1:229848-282987 GCA_013399175.1 Odontophorus gujanensis
TCCCCGTTGGGCGCTGCAGGATTTCGGTCTCAGCGCGACGCTGCCTGGAGGGAGGGGGGAGGTAAATAAAACCCCAGCGGGTTGCAGCCGGGCTTTTGGACCTCGGGGTGAACTGACGCGTTGAGGAGCTCCCGGATCGGCCGCTCGCGGTTCCCTCGGGCGGGAGCTGAGCGCGGTCAGCGGCCCCGGGGCCGCTCGCACGTCGGGGCTGCTCCGGGCGGAGGATGCGGCTTCAGAGCGAAGCTCGCGGTCTGTGACGGTCAAATAAATGTCAGTGCCCTCCTCTGGCGGCTAAAAACAGCCCGCGGGCACTGAGTGACAGGGCGCTGTGTCGGCCGGGTGAACCGGGGCTGCTGCAGACGGGGGTGTGATTCTGACGGCGAGAGCGGAAGGTGGAAATCCGTGGTTACAGCGCTGGCTTTCGTCTGCTTTCCCCTATGGGGAGTTGTGATTACATTTGTAGAGCTCCATTGAATTGCGTGAGCTTGTAAGGGACCCCCGAAGACCGCGTGGTCGCACTGCCCGCAGTGCACAGGGNTCCCTTCAGGACCGGCGCTCGGAGCCGCGCTCACCGCTTCCCCTCAGCGCTGGAGGCGGGAAACGGCAGAGAGGGGCGGGGCGGGCGGCGGCGCGCAGACGCGGAGCGGCGGGCGCGGCACCGGCAGCGGCAGCGCCGGGCGCCATGGGGTGTTAGCCGCGCAGCTGCCGCCCTCGCTCCGCCGCCGGAAGGAGCCGCCGCCGCGTGCCCCCCGCTTCGTTCCGCTCCTCCGGAGCCCATGAGCCTGAACGAGCACTCGATGCAGGCGCTGTCCTGGCGGAAGCTCTACCTGAGCCGCGCCAAGCTGAAGGCTTCCAGCCGCACCCCCGCGCTGCTNATTTGTAGAGCTCCATTGAATTGCGTGAGCTTGTAAGGGACCCCCGAAGACCGCGTGGTCGCACTGCCCGCAGTGCACAGGGACGCGCACAGCTCGCGGTGCTCGCAGCCCCGTCCTATGACCGCGGCTGTGTGCAGGGACGGGGCAGCACCGCCTCCCTGTGCACCCCGTGCCACTGCCTCACTGCCCTCAGTGTGAAATCTGAATCTCCCCTCGTTTAGTTTGAAACCGTTTCCCGCTCTTCTTTCACGCTGTTGAAGAGCCCATCCCTTCGTTCTTACCGCCCCGTCACACGCTGCTCTCAGCTCTCAGCCCGTGCTCGCAGGGAGCTGTGTGCATCCCTTGGCTCCTTGGAGTGACCCTCTGGGCTCACCCAGCGGGTCCACATCTCTCCTGTGCTAAGGACTCCACATCTCGAAACGTTATTTAAAATTTAAATGCAGTTAATTAAAAGTAATTCTTAATCTCTTTGGCTTTTCTTTAAACATCTATTCTGTGGGGCGCGTGTGGACCTGTGAGGTCAGGCTGCTGCTGCTTTCCAAGGGGCTCAGGCAGCTGGGAGTGCTGCAGTGTGAAATCACAGCTTTGGGATAATTCAGGAGAAGCCACTCTGTTCTGATCAGCAGAACCCCTCGTTGCCCGGAGTGTTACATGTCAATATCGATCACGTTTATTTTTCTGGAAGTTTCAAAAACAGTTGTACTTTTGTTTTCGTTGACAAAGTGACGCTGGAAATCATCTTGTAACCCCATTGGTGTGTTACAGACAGCTGCTGGGACTTCCTCATCGGGCTCCAAAAGAGCTGATTTAATGTTCAAGTATTTTTAGATTTCTTTTGAATAACTTTGCTTATCTGCTCGAGGAGTGCTTTCCGCACCGAGGAGCAGGGCCTGCTTTCTGCTGTCACGCCTCGGCACTGTTCCCTGTGTACTGTGGATTCCTCAGCACCTGATGTCTGAACAATGGGCTGCTGCGGTGCAATCTGGTCCTGGATCTAAAACTTAGTGGAGCAATTAAGAGTCATTGTTCCTCCCTTTTCCTTATCACCGCGAGGAAGAAAGAGCCCAAAAGATGCATCCAGGACCTCCCAGCAGATTGCTGGGAATTGCTGGCTTGGAATGTGCTCAGTTCCTGCCTGCCTCTTTGATCCTTGGTCTTGTATTAAGCCGTGCTTGCATCCTTCAGTACCAGCTAAGTGTATTCCCGCTAAACTGGTTCTTTGTTGTTAGATGAGGGTTAATCCAACTGCAGCCGTTTTGCAGAGGTTTTCCCCTCCAGATTAGTGAAGCATGCCCCAGTTAAATGATCCGTGCCAAAGTCGCGATTGCAGTGAGCAGTGATGTGTAGAGCATGAAATGCTCAGCCAGGTTTCGAGCTCGCAAGTGTTACATTTCCACAGAGGACTTTAAAAGCTGCTTTACTGTGGGTGTTGGTTCTGAGCCCACGCACCAGGATGTTACGCTCTGTGTTGGCTTGCAGGAAGTGATGCCGGCTCTGGTGACTGGAGAGTGATGTTAGTGATGCTCCTCAGCGTTTCCACTGTGCAGGTGTCTGAGTGCTGTTGTCCAGTGCTGTGTCTTACTTCGACGATGACCATCTCCACTGGACATTGCAGAGTGTATCCAAAAATCATAGGGAAGCTATTAAATCCCAACAGCTATCAGAGTGGAGAAGTCAGATCGGCCTCACCCCTCCACCAGCAATTAACAACTCTATGAGGAACCCAAGATGAAATCAGGGATCTAAATTACGCAGCCTTGGTGGTTGAGTTCGTTATATTTAGAATTTGGAGGATGTTCCTTACCAGAGGGTGCACTTGTAAATACTTCTGATGATTCAAGCTGGGCAGACTGTTGCAAGTAGTAATGTACAGGCTTGGAATACTGAGTATTGTCAAAAAACTGTCTGCCATTGCCTCTGAAAGAGCTGATGCTGTCTTCTGGCAGCCTATGATTAACTAGGAGAGCGCTCAGAAACTGTTTGCTGCCGTTGCTATTGCCCTAACAACAAAGCAGTTATCTTCTCTCCAGCATAGTCTGAGTGTCAGTGTGACCTGCTGCATGGGTGGCTCTCTGCTCAGTTCTCCCTTTTGTTTTCCTTCTGATCGTTGTCTCTCCTGTCTTAGTTTCATAGAATACTTCCAATTTGAGAGAGCCTGATTGTTAAACAGGAACTGAAACTTATGAAACTGGGAAATAGCACTGAAATGTGAAGTCAGTCGTTAATTTCTGTCCCCCTGTGGTCAAATGAGCACCCAACGAGCCAGGGCTGTTACTTATCCTGCATCTGTGTGACCATTGGAGTTTTATTTGCAGTGACCAGTCCGTTATAGAAAATAGTGTTGTTGCTGATGAATTGCTTTAGCAGCATACCGTGGCTCACTTCTTGTTGCTGTTTGTTAGAGTCACTGTGGCAGTACTCTGTGTTTTCTTTTCAAAGTGGTCTCTTGGAACATGGAATTGTCATACACGAGCAAGTGAAATGAACTTGGTTTGGGATATTGAGTTGTAAATAGAACTGAAATGTCTGCAGCAGCTTTTTGAAGGTGAATTGTTTGCTTTCTCTCAGTATGGTATTATTCAGGCTCCAGTAACTGAAATCCAGGATTGTTGAAGGCTTTAACATGACACATGCCCCAACACAGTCATCCCTTGAAAGTCTGAGTGCCATCCTTCTGTAGTTTCATGCAGACTCCAGTCTTGCATCCTGAAATCACGAGAGTCCCTTAGCTTTGTCAGGAAGCTCTGGTCCTGACTTGCAGCTTTGTCAGGGCTGCAGTAAATCCGTCGATCATATCTGTAGGATGACCTGAAGTTAAAGTTAGCTCTTCTCTGAGCCAGGGATTAGCACAGATGACCTCTTGAGGTGTCTCCCAGCCTACATTACGCTATGGTTGTGCACTGAGGCAGGGTGCTTGCAGTGGCCCCACCAGCAGTGCAGTACAAGTCAGGTGGCAAGTGCTCAGAGAAACTTTAAAAGCAGTGAGGACAAAGAAACAGGTTGTATTGGATAGCGTGGAGACATCGGTGCCCTGAGGACTGCATGTTTTGAGTCAGTGTAGAAAACTACTAGAGGTCACAGAGGAAAAAGTCCTGTGTGGAGCATGAGCATCTGTGTGTCAGTCTGCACTTCATGTGGGTTTGGATCCTAGCAGACGTGCTCACCAGGGCCCTGGAATTGCAAGCACGACCTCACAAGAGCAGTTCTCATCTGTTTATCTTGAAGTTGCAGCAGGAGCAAAGGAGACAGGAACTTCTCGTGCTTTGCGTGGCTGTTTGAAAGCAGATGCAGGGCCTCATAATGAAAAATGGAGCTTTTTGTTTTAGGTGCCTGGCCTGTGCTGTTTACTTTCTTTAGAATGGAAGCCTGCAACTGAGAAGTGTTGGCAGTTTTTCTGCTATTTTCCAGTGAAAGGTTCCCAAAGCAGCTTCCTTGGTGGTTGGAGGAAGCAGAAAACACGAACTGATTTCTCACTTGTGGGTCAAGCAGGAGTTACTGTGCCAGGCGCGAGCCCGAGGTGGCTTTGCTGTGCCCCCTGTGGAGGCTTTCTATCAACTTCAGTAGGCTTTGAAATCCTTTGGGCATTCTGCATCCTGCCACCTCCATTTGAAGGGATTTCTGAAGTATCCATTGATGCTGAATGAATGCAAAACAGAAGTGCTTTCCCTGCTCCTTTCAGGGCTTTCTAACACCGGTGTCACAACTGCAATGGAGTGTTTCCCTTTTGCTTAAGGGTATCTCTGTACAGCTAATTGCTTTTTTTTTTTTTTCCCCTTTCCTGTCTGTGAATGCTGAAAAATTCTCATGTCTTTGTTTCTTAGGCACGATGCATTTTCTCATCAGGGAAAGCTTAAGAAAAACATCCAGCTCCCTTTCTGGAGAGCCCATGTCCTGATGAGAGCTGTCAGCGTTGGTGAGCAGCACTGAATGCATTCAAATGTTCAAAGTGTGTATTTTTTACACTGGTCCCTTGGAGGGCTGAATCTATGAAGCTGTGATCTCTTCAGCATCAGGAGAAATATGTTTCCAGCTGCTGTAGCTTTTCAAGTGGGCAGATGGCTTCTGCTTTGTTCCCCTGCTCTCAAACTGGGAATACTGGGCGGTGTGCAGCGGTGCCTTGCTGGCTGCCAGCTTTCTGCACTGCCTTTCAGATGGTGCTGGTGTGCCTGTAATTATTCCTACAGTGACGGTATGCTGGTTGCACAGTATGGTTTGAGCTGAAGGAAGTAACACCCTTCCTGCTCGTGAGCTGGGCTCGGTGTGTTTCAGAAAGCATTCTGAGAAGCGACGTGGGGCCGCCAGCACAGCAGGCATCCTGTGCAGAGCTGCTCTGCCTTCACACATCTGTCTGTCAGTCATGGGCAACGAAGCCTTGTTTGTGCTGCTCAAGCTCAGGTGTCACCTGTTCTGTCAGGGTGTTGTGGTGGCAGGTACCCGTGGGGAGGTGTCCAGCAGTGATAAAGCACAGCCTTTTTTCTCAGGAGATCTCACATTCCTGGTCTGGACCTCTGCTTTTGGGAGAGCAGATCTCCCTGTGATGCTCTCTGCACAGAGCTCTCTGAATGTGTGAATGCTACTTAAGTTACACTCTTTTCTTCTAAGGTGCTCTTTGGCTTGCATTTCAGCAAAGCCAAATCGTAACTAGGAACTTCTAGATTGTATATAATTATTCGGGATCTCCTTCAGCTCAGCCTCAGTTAAGGGGAAGAGATTTCTTTCCAACACTGTTGAGATGGGAATTTGTCCAGAACAGTCAATCTGTTGGAACTCAGAGCATGACTGACCTTCAGAATTGGATGCTTGGTACTGTTACACAGAGATGCTGATTAAAGAAATGTAAAATGTTATCAACATTTGGTGAATTAAATACTTAAAAAACTGATGGTTTTTTTTAATGAGGAAAAAAAAAATGATCTTACGGTGTTCCTTAGTGTCTTATTTGGTTGCTACCCTAGTAAGTGCTAGGGTGGAGGATTAAAATGTCCTGCGAGAGTGGGAAATTATGAGTCTGAAATAGACCTAGCAGCCGAGGTTTCGTATTTGAGCTACGCACCAGAAAACGTACATGGAAAAAAATGTTGATAAGTATGAAAATGTCTCCTGAGTGGTAAAGATTTGCAGTTGTGCTGTGAGAAGCACAACACGGGAAGCTCAGCATCCCACAAACGCATGGGGGCTTACAGAGCAGTCCCTGCTGAAGGCAGACCTGACGCCCATATGTTTATCCTCTCAACTGTGAAGTTTGTCACAGCTGAGAAGTGGTTATTTTAAAACCTTGATGCAAGAGTTGTGTTTGTATTACTGTAATTTCTTGTGGAGTTTCTTTAACACTTGGACGCTGCTCACTGGCTTGGCTGGTTGGTTGGGCTATGATGATAAGAGCTCTCAATAAAGGGATTAAAATATTGGCTCGTGGCCTCGAGCACCTGTTGGAACGTGTGTGAGTGAGAGCCTTGGTTGGCTTAATGCTTGGAGCAGGCAGTGAGAGCTGGGGTGCCCTAGGGTGTGCTGGCTGTGTGTGTGCATGGAGCTGGGATCCCAGACTTGGTGCAGTTTGGCCCCAGCTCTGGCAAAGTGAGATCTGAGTACTCGAACTGCTTTACACCTGTGTGAGAACATTGCTCCGTGTGAGCTGCTGATGGCAGTGAAGGTGTCTGAGCTGTGTGCTGTGGTCAGAGCTCCTGTGAGGCTGCCTATGGGGTGCAGCAATGGTGGCTGGGCACAGCTTCAGAGCTTGGTGCTCGTACTGCTTGTCATCCCTTGAACAGGAGGATTTCTGCTGCAAACACCAGAGCACAGTGCAGGACATGGAAGGAGTCGTGGGGTTTGCAGGCAGGCTGCAGCCTTCACAGGCATTCATCTTATGATGCCTGCTCCAAATGACTTCACACAGCATTCGTTCTGCATATGTGTGGGACACAAAACATTTCCTAACACTCAGCAATACTTATCAGCTGTAATAAGAGATCAAAAGCTGCCACTTCAGCAGTGTGACAGAGAAGAACTCTTTCACCTTGTGATCAGCATACTGGGACTTCTGAAATCCAGCTGCTCTGTGGGATGAGCTGGAGGTGGCTGTGCTGTTGGTAGCTTTTGTGTGTGCTGATGGACGGCTCTAATTTGAGCAGTACAAGAGGGCAGCCTTGTGTGATAGCTCCCACCTAAGTCTGAAGTGCAGTGCAGCCTAGTGCTGTGTGTGGGTCAGGTGAAGGTCCAGTATAAAATATCCTTTTATTGTCTCAGCATAAACAATGAGAATGACATGCTTAATTCAAAATCAGAATCGGTGGACAAGTAGCATGTAACAGAGGTAATTCCATCTCCTTTTTTTCCCCTTTCAGGTGGCCATGGTAGAAGTTCAACTTGATGCAGAACATGACTACCCACGAGGTCTCTTGATAGCCTTCAGTGCCTGTACTACTGTCCTTGTTGCAGTTCACCTTTTTGCACTCATGATAAGTACCTGCATTCTTCCAAATATAGAGGCTGTTAGCAACGTGCATAATCTCAACTCTGTAAAGGAATCTCCTCACGAGCGTATGCATCGGCACATTGAGCTTGCCTGGGCGTTTTCTACTGTCATTGGGACTTTGCTCTTCCTTGCAGAGGTGGTATTGCTGTGCTGGGTGAAGTTTCTTCCCCTGAAGAAGAACCCTCTCGACCCAGCTCAGAACAGCAGTTCCAGCATCACGTCAGGACAGGCAGCAGCCATTGCATCGACGTCGATCATGGTTCCCTTTGGACTGATCTTCATTGTCTTTGCAGTCCACTTCTACAGGTCACTGGTGAGCCATAAAACAGACAGGCAGTTCCAAGAACTGAATGAACTTGCTGAATTTGCACGGCTCCAGGATCAGCTGGACCACAGAGGTGACGCCATCTCCCCAGCTGTTACCCACTTTGCATAAACCTGTACTTAAACAAAATAAAGCCACCGTTCTGCTCCTGCCTTATGTCCACTCCCCCATGCATGAATGTTCCAACTGCTGATTTTATTTTCAATAGAAGTTTATAAATGTTTGAAAAACAAACCAGTTCTCATCGTGACATGGCTGTCTGACACCAGAAGGAGTGGATGCTGGGTATGTGTGTGCCACACACTCATCCCTTTGTGAGTGCCCTCATTTGCTTCTTGTTGCCACTGAATGGTGGCTGCACAAATGCAAGGAGAGTAACACTGTATGTTTGGGTGTTAGGAGTGGACAGAGCTTTTTCCTCTTTATTTAATGTTGGCATTTATTGGAAGATACTGCTTGTCCAGTCCATGTTGCATGGCGTGATACAAATTACTTGGGATATGCAGCAATTAGCACTTAGCTTTGGTGCTAGTGCTGTTCTCTCTCTCAGGCTGACAGATGGTGGAAGGGAAAGCTCTCCCACCACTTTCCCCAGTGTGTTTTGCTGCCAAGTAATTATGACATCAGTGACTTTCCAGAGCCCTTTCCCGTGGCAGTTACACATTGTGTAACTCACTGAACACCGTGATCAGTTCTGCTGTGATGTGGTGTGGCCACAGGAGTAGGAATGAGGCTACTGTGCTCTTCTTTGGAAGAAAATAAAAGCAATAACTGTTTTGAAGTTCTCACGAGCTGGCACGTATTATCTGGAGAGATAGAACCGCCTCTTTTCCATTCAGGAGTCTTCTTTTAAAAGAAGGAACTAAATGGAAATTATCACTGGATAATTTTTTTGCTTGAAAATCAGAACCACTGCTGCTTTTTTTGAGGTCAAAGTAAGCAATTATTTTATACTTTTATATTAAAAAGATATATTTTTAATAAGCCCTCAGATACAAGCAGCAAAAGGTGCTTTCTCTGCATTGGATTCCCAAGTAATTAGCTATGCCTTGGTCTTCCTTGTTCAGAAAGTCTGCTTGCTGAAGTGTCATCCACAATAACTTCTTAGATATTTTTTGCTTCTGGAGGATCTGGAAGGCTGCTTTTATCTCTGTAGATTTATTTATGAAAGTAGATTATTTGTAACTAATGCTGCTGCTTGCTTCCAGATGTGCCATAGTGAGGCTGTGGTGTCTTTTTGTTGTATTTCTTCCTTAAGCAAAAGCTTCCCTCGGGGCACTCAGGGAGGTTTGGCTGAGAAAGATGCAGCAGTAGTCCTGAGCTGCTCTGGGAATTCCAGCTGCGCCTGTAAGTGGATTTGCTTCGGAATGCAGCTCTTGTGCAGAGCAGCTTTGGTTTGGAATGGGTAAAAGCCCTTTCTGAACACAAGCTGAGAAGGGTTTCTGATCTAATGGAACTAACCTTTACCTCCTGCTGTAGCTGACACTGTGGAATACAAACTGTGGTGCTGGTGGTTTTTGTAAATCAGACCTGAGTGAGCCTGGGCTGAATGTGGTCTCTTACACTTGGTCTCCATCTCAGGTTATCCTGGTGTATTTTCACTCAGTGGGATGTGGAAGGTGTTGGCAGTGCTACCCATGGTACACCTGTGTTCTGAGAAACAGCCATTAGAAGAGGACTTGGTGTTTTTCCAGCAGGTTTCTTGGGGTATCCTCCACTCAGTGGCAGGGAACAGTTTTCTGTGCCAGTTTCCCAGGGCCCCCTGGTGTACAGAGGCCTGGCAGGATTTTCTCTAGCTCTGCCATCGTGCTGTGTTTCAGGTATAGGTATTTTTATACTGGTGTAAAGCTGTCAGTGCTGAGAATTGTGTCCAGTTCCTCATGCATTTGTTCATGAAGTGCTGTAAAGGTTATGATAGTGAAGACAGAAGGAAAACAGCATTCCAAACCATGGTAACTGGGAGGCACTCACAGTGTATTTTCCTGTCTTTCAGTGGAATACCAATCCCATCTGGGAGAGGAGATGCTTAAAGGCATCAGGAAACGGGTTTGACTCGATGCCCATTCTGGAACAAGCAGTCAGAAGGGTGCTGTAGGGTGAAAAATTATGCATTTGTCTGTAAATTATCTATTTAAAACTCCTAACATTTTGAATGTAAGTCCAGAAAGTATATATCCAAGCTTATTTTGTAAAGTTATTTGCTGTTGTTGGTAAGTTTCTGGATTTCTTTTTATCTTGTGGATCTTTTATGAAGTGAGAGGAAAGTGTTTTGTTTAGGAAATACAGAATTACAAGCTTATTTTTGTAACTTTCTCAAGCCAGTGGATTCTAACCTACTGGAGCTTTTAGCTACGGCCATTTTACCGACTGTCTTCTGCACTTTGACCTCTGATATCAGGTGTGTTTCTCTCATTTTCCAGCTGTGGAAGTGGTCCTGAACGTTGTGCCTTGGACACAGTGCTGTAACTGTGCCAGAGCAGTGACCAGGTCGCCCCACAGCTCCAGAGGTTGAGTGCACTTCAGTTTGGTTTTTATTCTCTATTTATACTAACGGTATTTCACGTTTACCTCAAGCGTTTTCAATGTCAGTTATTGTATATCAATTATTTAGATATAAAATAACTTCAGATAGTGAAATAAAAGATACTCAGCTGTTGCTGATTGTTACCTAGATGCCTAAGAACACTTATTTTCTCGACATCCATTGCCTCTGTTTGCCTGTGCTGTGCTCACCCTCCCGGGGTTTCTGAGTAGGTGATCCTTCCAGCTGCTGTGAAAAGGGACCACGCAGCTGTGATGAAGATGTGGTGCTCTGGAGAGTGGTTGGGATGAGGTGAACTAATCCCACACTGTCCTGCAGTGGTTCTCAGCAGTCAGCCACGACCATCACTGCTGGAAGGAGTGAGCCAGGAGCTGGGCCAAGAGTCACTGCGTCCCCAGCACATTTTATTGGTGTGAATGGGTTTTATTTGCTTGTTGCTCAGTGTGTTTTAAGTAAGGGTGGGTGGGAGGGGCCCTGAATCAAAGCTGGCTGCACAGGGGCAGTTGTGGGGAGCAGGTGAGGCTGACACAGGATGACACCGCAGCAAGGACATCAGACTGCAGTGAGTGAGGAGCCCAAGATGGTGTTTGTGCATCCTCTTTCCTTCAGCATCCTGTTACTCGTTCTGGCTGTCATCAAACATGGCTTGGGCCTCTGCTAAAACGCCATCAGGATCAGCTAGTTCAATCTAAATAAAAAGAATGGAAATCAATTATGCAGTGTAATTAAAGAGGTGTAAAGTTTGTAGGTATTGATTAACATTAGCAGAGCATCTCCCCTGCAGCAGGGCTGCAGTTCACACCACAACCTTTCAGTCACTAATTCAGAAACATGGCTGTGCTTTAATTCCATGACACCGCTGAACACCCATTTGTGTCCTCACACAGCTCAGCATGGAGTGCTGCACTGATTCTCCTTCAACAAAAACACATTCCTGGGCAAAACTGGCTTTGGTCTGCAGCCTGTTGGATCTCGCCTGTAGTTTCAGACAGTGAGTAATGAGCAGTCATGCACCTGAGCATCAGGAAGTCACGTGAAACAGGAGTCCCTGCCATCAGGAGGGGAGCATGCAGATAACACGGGGACGCACTGAAGCTGTGCCAGGAGCTTGTCATCTTGCTCTCACTTGCTTTATCTCCCCACACGTGCTGGGGGCTTTGTATGTGTGTCCTCCCCAGCAGACAGGGTCCTCGTTTCCCTGAGCCTCACAAAGCCATGGCTGCAGTAACTATGGCAGCAGCTGCTCCGAGGCCGCGTTGTCCTTCCCCCTGCCACAGCTGAGGCCCTCTCAAACACGTCCTCCTGTTGCTCATTTTCCTTGCACACCTTGAAAGGAAGGAAGGCTGGGCGTTCCCTAAAGCTGCTGCTGATGGTAATTTGACAAACACTTTATGGAAGCCTGCAGTCAATTTTTCTCTTTTTATGTTTTTTTTTCATTCCTATTCGGAGATCAATAAATCTCTCCCAGCTGAAAGCACAATAACGGCGGTGAGAGTTGATGCTTTCATTTAGTTCATAAAAACAGGGAAAACTGGGTCATAATTTGGTCTTCAAGGGAGTTAATCAAGCTGCAGGGCCCGAGCATCCTGCCTTAGCAGCTGTGAAGCTCATCCTGTGCCCTGGGCTGAGCTGCTGGAGGGGCCTGCCCTCTCTTGGGTGACCTTGGACAAACCATGCAGGGTAAAGATTTTTAGTTACAGAAGTGCTGCTCTTTGTGCAAAATCGGGGCTGCTTTTCTCTGGTGAGTGTGTGGTTTTTATTACCCTGTGCTGTGTGAGAGTGCCTCAAACCTGGGGAAGGAACTGCCTGTCACAAATTGAAGAGGACCTTACTACAGAAAGCAGATGTGGAAGAAATTAGGAAATGAACTTTGAAGAGCTGTGGGCCTCAGCAGGCTGTGCTCTGCCCATCACTAATGACTGCAGCCCTACTCCTGGAGCAGAGGAAGAAGGTAAAGAACTTCACTGGCTGTGAGGGCTCTGTTCTCTGCATCGCTGGAAGAAAGCAGCTGTGCGTGCCAGGCTGCGGCCATCGATTGTTGCTGGTCAGCCCTCAAGGGAATGGGGCAGCAGGGACATCGGGCACTGCCAGGTGCTGGGGAAGAGAGCTGGCACCGGGGCTCAGCTGCTTTGGTGAGGTCTGGTCAGCCTTGGCTGCTGGGCTGGGAGAAACCATTTGGTTTTGACACAAACCCCACTGTTGTCTCTGTGGCTGTTGTCTGTATCTCCTTTGTGCTGGGTCAGAGCTCTACGTGGTTGTGGAGTGGAAGAAGTGTGTTTTCAGAAGTGCAGGCAAGTCCCAGGCTCCAGCAGGGCCTCGTGCCACTGAGCTGCTCAGCCCTGCGGGGACATCCAGGTTGCCTCCAGCCAGGAGAGCACAGACCTGAGAGTGACTGCTTAAAGAGAAAGCATGGCCCAGATAGGTACCATGAACTCTAATGAGTGCTGTTGGTGTAAACATTGTTAGCAGAACCAGCATTTCCAAGCAATTACCTTTGGGATTGGATACCGAGTAGGGGCAGGAGCTTCATCTCTGCTCAAGTCGATCACAATCCCACATTTTGGTACATCTGTCACCCAGATGCCTTCAAGCAATTGTCCCTTATCCAAGTAGAAGAATCTGCCTGGGCCATGCTTCTTTCCATCCTTCCAACCTCCTTCGTACCTATTATTATTTGCTGCAATCAAATACATGAGCAGACCATGACATTTGCAGGTGTTCATCAAGAAGCTACATACCAAACCGAGGCTGTCGGAGGGGCCGTTGCCTGCACGGGGTGTGCTGCAGCACCCTGATGTTCCCTTTCATTGCTCACATCACCGGAGGATCCCAGAGCTGCTCTGCCTACTGCTGCACTGCTCTGCTCCGAGCTCCTGAGCTGCAGCTGCGGTGGTGAGGCAGCTCCTGACTGCTCCCCCTGCCAGGCACAGGGCCAGGCCGAGTGATTTAATCCGAGCTGCAGCTCATTGTGACCTCCGCTGGAGAACTCTTTTCTTTCACCATTGCAGCGCTGCCGGCACCTGGGCACGCCTCCAGCGGTCAGACTGAATGCGTTCAGCTTATGGGTATGAAATAATCACTCTGGTTAATTTTAACCAGAAGGAATCCAGCTCCGTGGGGTCCTGGGCTCTGCCTGGGGCAGCAGGCTCTCAAGCAGCTGCTAAGCTCAGAGGTGTCTGGTTTTAACAGCGAGGGTGACTGGGATGGGAGCAAAGTGGTGCAGACGAATGAGTTACCACTGAGAGCATGCATTCGTGTCATCAGTATGAGCCACTGATCCAAAATGGGTTTACAGCCAGCAGAGAAAGCACGGACAAGTACACAGTGTGCAGAGGGGGTCAAGCTTGCTCCTCCTGGCTGCTTTGCTTAGCCTTGAGATTGCCCCCAGGAAAAATGAGGAGATTAATAATAATAACCTGTGGAGATGATCTTCAAACATTCCTGGAACTGGTGTTTTGTACTGCAAAGGACTGGGATTCTTGGCTTTGGGGAAAAATGTTGAATCACTACCAAAATAAGAGGAGAAAAGAATCCAGATTTCTATTTTATGATGGGATTGCACCCAACATTTCCAATCTGCGATACACTCGAGTGTGATATCTGGGAAGGGATCGTGTACCAATGAACCCCCTGCGTTCTCCCAGTGTGAGATTGTGTCGGAAGTACAAGAGGGGATGGAATGAGCCCAGAAAAAAAAAAACAACACAACCCTGATGTTTGTAATGTACTGCAAAACTGACTCTCTGGTATGCAGTAGCTAGAAAGCATGCCTGGCGATGCGCCTGCCTTGGAAACAGCGATTTGTTCTTCTCTGACCCAACAATGTATTATCTCTAACCCTAACCATCTCTGTCATTTAACTGGAAACCACAATCAAAGCAAGCTTCCATGTGTGTGGCCTTAAGCATCACTTGCCTGCCCTTGCCCAGACTGCTGCCTCCAGCCCAGAGCCCCGAGAGAGGCAGCAGGCGGAGCAGCAGCCTCTGCCCCACCACAGGGGCAAGCCAGCAAGGCAGCACCACAATCATCCTGGGGGAAGGGACCGTCACCTCTCGGTGTGTTTCACGCAGGTATGCGCTGGTACTTACGCAGGCACAGCACCCCCTGCCCGTCCGGCCGGTCTGCCACCCACTGCCCCTCGTAGATGGAGCCGTCTCTGTAGCACATCCGTCCCCAGCCACTTCTCAGCCCGCTGCTCCACTCGCCCTCGTAGCGCTCCCCGCTGGCGTAGAACATCGTCCCGTATCCCTGCAGAGCAGCAGAGGCGGTCCCTGAGGAGCCCCTCTATCAAAAGGTGTTGGTGTTCAGTTCTGGGGCATTCATCTCCTGATATGCTGCTCCTTTGTTTACTGCCATTAGATACAGCTGATGGCAGCCTAGCTCAACTTCTGTTTGCATGTTGCAGGAGATGAGAGGTGATGCTATGGGAATTTATTGGCCGGTTATCATATTCCCATAACAAAATCTCAGGTCCGTATCTCAGTGTATTGTTTTTGGCATGACTGCTGCTAATATTTAGCTAAAAGCAGGTTCTACTGGTATACAAACCTGGGGACGCATGACCTGAGTGACATGCCTCTCCCAGGGGGATGTGATGTCTCTGACAGTGCTGATGTCTCCTGCAGTCTGCAGCACCCCAGCCCTGGGCAGATCAACAATCTCCAGAGCCACTAACAATGGACTTTGCATCTGCTCCGTCCATAAACACAAACAGCTCTTGCTCCTCAGACCATCTCTCAGTTTGCTGCTGGTGGTCACTGAACTTCTAAACAAAGTCCATTAAGTGTGTGTGAGCTGGAAACCTCAGGGAGGTGTTCATCTCGTGTCCGTGGTGGACAGGTTACAGACTCCCCTACAGTGGGGCATAATACCACTGAGAAACATTTACATGTTAGAAATGAGTTTTCCCATAGGAAGAAAGCAGTAATTTACCTTCGGGAAAAAAAGAACAGTTTTGTATATACCTAATTCTTCACAGCACTAATTCTATCAAGATTCTGGGGTGCAAAGGGAAGGATTTTGTGGAAGAAAAAATCAATCCAAATACTGTTGTTGGGATGGCATTGTAAATGTTTTGTCAGAGCTCAGTCAGACAAAGGACATTCCCAGGGAATGAGGGAAGGAGGTCCCACAAGGAGGCTGCAGCTGGAGAGCTGCACACCCATGAGAAGAATAGGAGGCCATTAATTTAACTTAGGAGAGGATATGAAGGCAAACACAAGGTTTCCACTGGCAGATCAGAAATCCCTAAAAGGATTTTGCTCATAGGACTGCAGTTGTTTTTAGCGGATGACTTCCTCATTGTGCTTCCTGTAGAAAAGCTGGTGATTTATGTGATGAGCTTAATTCCCAAAATAACTCATATTTTGTGCTTAATGTGCTGTAAAACTTGCAGCACAGTGCTTCTAAGCTGGCTCTTCTCACAGTGCTTGCAGTGCACGCTCTATTGACAAGTTCCTCCTGCCACTGCAAGCATGCAAGTGCTGGGGTCAGGACGTGCTCGTGTATGGACACACAGCCTGACCCACCTGGCAGTGCGGGCTGAGTGCTTCCTGCTGGAGCCTGAAGGCACTGCAGGGTGACAGATGGCACCCCTGGAGCTTCCTGCAGGGACAAGCCAAAGTTTAAAGCAAACCCAGTTCTGAAGGCTGGGGATGGCAGGGAGATGGCTTTCCCACCAGGAAAGGGCTTCAACACAAGAGCTCTTGCTTTCATTTTCTTGCTGCACAAACTCATTTCCCCCACACCCTTTTGGACCTTCCATGTGGGGGACTGGTGCCAGATGAAAAAAAAAAAACAGTATTTTAAATGGCTATCCTGCGTGTTTCAAGGCAGACACAGGAAATCTCACTTACACATCTCTTGTCCTTTCTCCACCATCCTGCATACACCTTCTGGTACTCCTTGGTCATGGGGTCGGGAGTGCTGTACGAGCCGTACCCATCCCGCTTCCCACACTTCCAGTCGCCGTTGTAAATGGCCCCGCTGTGCTTCCAGAGCTGGGTGCCTTTGCCTGGTTCAGTGAACAGGAATTACACGGGGGTGATCACGATGGGGAGGAGTGGGAGCTGAGGGCACTGGCGCTGCAGCCGTGTGTGTGTGGAGCTGACTGCAGCACCCACAGCCTGCACGTCTCAGTGCCAGCCCTGCAGCTGAGTGCACTCAGCAGCTCCTCAGCAGCTCTCAGAAATATGTCTGAACACATTTTTGCACGGCGGTGTATTCAGCACACGCTGCCATACGTGGGCAAACACACCAACCTCAGACTGACTGCTCCCTGACACTGAACTTCCATAAGGACACTGACACTGCTGCTTTTACTCCAAGCGAAGGATCTTACCATGTTTCAGGTTGTCCAGCCATTCTCCAGTATACTGATCCCCATTTATGCCATAGACTGTGTGTCTTAATCCATATTTCTGTGCTTTCCTGTCCCATTCATGCCAGAGAGGCTCTGCAGCCCTGGGGTATTTTACAATGGGCATTGTGTTCTCGGCTGGAAAACAAATGATTGTCAGAAATAAATCAGGCAGAAATTCCAAAGGCAGGTACTGGGAGAATGGT
Organism: Odontophorus gujanensis; assembly: GCA_013399175.1. Lineage (NCBI taxonomy): Eukaryota > Metazoa > Chordata > Aves > Galliformes > Odontophoridae > Odontophorus > Odontophorus gujanensis. The sequence goes on from VXAB01008523.1 coordinate 246,627, forward strand.
CTGTTTGCAAGCTGTACTTTCATATGCACCTGAGCCAGTAATTGAGGTCCAGGTTTGATTTACACATAAAGATATGGCAAACAGAAGGTACCTAAAAATGCCTATGTACAGAATGGCTCTGTCTGAAAATAGGCTGGTAGCACGTTAGGAAATGCTAAATCAGCTTCAGCAGGGTGGGTCTGTGTACCTGCAAGAGGACTTTGGGACCCAAGGGGAGGTCAGATCTGTCCTGGCACAGCAGGGACTCAGCAAGCTCCTTCCTAACGCTGCTCCTCTGCCAGCTCCACGTCAGGAGGGAGCACGCATTGAAGCAAACGGCAAAAGCGTTGGCATTTTAGGAAATCTCTCACTGCTAGGGAGTCAAATCTAGGATCTTAGATAAATCAAGCACCTTAGAAAACAGAGCTACCGTCCACCCTTAGCCACCCCCTCGGTCGTTCAAAGATCACTTAGCGTCTATCGCTGCGAACAAAAACGGCATTTTGGTGTCCGTGGTGATCCCTGTCCCCCCGGGCAGCGGCGGTGGGAAGCGAGCAGAGCTGGGTAGCGCTGCACGAGAGCCCGAGCGGTGCGCGCTCCCGAGGCCGGACACGCGCTCGTGCTCCCCGGCCCCGGGCACCAACCTGCAAGGAGCGCTGCGGGCGGACGGAGGCATCACTGAGTCGTCATAGCAACTCCGGCAAAGCGCGATGGGAGCTGGGAGCACAGCCCGGAGAGCCGCTGGGAAACGGGAACAGCCGTCTGTAGGTACAGCGGGGAGCTGCGGAGACAGAACGAGAGATGTATTTCTCGTTAGTAAAGAAGGAGAGGAAGGTGTTCGTGCGCACTCGTGAAACGCGATCTGGTTTTGTGCAGAGCCCGAGGATCGCCAGGGACGCGATCACCACGGAGAAGGCACGGGGCTGCAGGGGATGGGGCTGGGGGGAAACGGGAGAAACCCGAAGGGGAGAAGGGAAAAACGCTGTGACTGCAGCCCCACAACGACGGCAGCAAACCCTTCTGGAAAAGGATTTGTAATCCTCAGTGATTCGGGCACTGCATTGCACTGCGGTTCACTGGGAATTTGTCAGTCGAATTAATTTCCCAACTTGGACAAGTTTGCTTGTTTACTTTCAAGCAAAATAACCTCAAGACCTCGGTGCTCCACTGCATCTGAAACAAATCATTTCTGCCGCAAGAGGAGACAGCTGCTCCGAGCTCAGTTTGCTCTCACAAAGCTGAGGGAATCACCAGAGAGAAATGTCCAAAACAACTGACAGCTTCAGAGGCAATAATTTCAGTTCATTCTGGGAACTTTGTAGAATAAATAGAGGGGAAAAAAAACCATTCAGAGAAACATTTGCTGAAATTCTTTGAAGGTGAAGAATGTGACAACAGCATACTGTGAAGGCAGGATGCTCAGATGTGTGTTGGACTGCTGCTACATTCAGTTTAAAACCAGGAGGGAGAGGTGGGAGGGTCCTGGCTCCAAACGTGTGATGGGTTTGGGCAGATGAATGCAGACTGGGTGCAGCACTCCGAGCTTTTCCCCACGGATGTTTTTAAGGGTTATTGTGATCCGGGTTTAGGAGATGCTGAGACAGAAATCGCATTGGCTGGCTGCTGCTTAGAAGACAGCCTTGCAGGAACGCGTTTCTTTCCATCTCTTTGCCCCTGGTGGATGTGAACAGCTCCCTCAAGGTAAAAAACCGTGCAGCTTTGACATCCCGGCAGTGTAAGGGGAGGGGTGCAGGTGAGCTGAGGTGCTGAAGCATTTGCATATCCGTACAAAGCGATGTTTATGAGAGCTGCCACAGCTGATGCCGACCAGATAGCCTTGCCCGCGGCTCTGTCTCGCTGCGGATTTACAGTTAACTGTGTGTGCTTAAGTAGCTGTGACAACACCACCGCGACATGGCACTCAATCACAGCAGTCACCCAGCGCTGAGGACCCACCCCCCGCACCGCTCTGCACCGCGCAGACCGCACTATGGCAGCGAAGCCCTCATTTTTAGTGAGAGCCACTGGTGGGGGGCCTAACACGAGTCAGGATGCGTGACCCACCGCGGCTCCTCCACCTGACCTCACGATTCCCGTTTTGCCCTTCCCTGTCTGCACCGCTGGAAAGAATCTCCGCTCCCGGGACGAAGATCCCCAGGGCTGGGGGTGGGATCCGGGCACGGGTTGACCTCGATCGTCCCCAGCGGTCCCCCCCCCAGCCCCTCCAATCCCGCGACTTGCGGACCTCCGCTCAGCGACCACGCGAGGACGCGGCGAACGACCGCGCGCGGCCGTGACCTCACGGGGGCGCGCGTCTCGAGCCGGCGCGCCCCGCCCCGCGCGATGACGTCAGCGTTGCACGTGGCCGCCGGGCCGGGCCGCGGGTTCGCGGCGCAGCGCTTCGCCCCGCGCTATGAGCGCGCAGCCGGAGCGGTGCTGCGGAGAGTGGCGGGAGCTGGAGGAGGAGTTCCGGCAGCTGCAGGTGAGGAGGGGTCCGGGGATGCCGCGTCCCTCCGTGGGCCGACGGAAAGATCCCCGCGGGCCGGCGTCACGCGCGGGCAGGTAGCGTCGTTTGCCCCCGAACCGCCCGCTCCTCCGTGCTGCGGTGCTCCCGAAGCCGTCCGTGCTCCGGGCCGGGCCGGCCGCGCTCCCTCGGCCCTTCTCCCGGCGGAGTGTCCCGGCTCTCCGAGCGCCCTCGCGGCTCCGGCGGACCCGGCTCTTTGCGGCAGCGCAGAGCATCGCGAGCTGCGAGCGGCCCACGCGCGTTCCGGAGCCCGGCTCTCGAGCTCCTGTCGTTATTTCAGCATCCGCGTCTGGTCCCGCTTTCCGTGCACCGCTGCTCCGTCCCGCGCTCGGTGACCGCGTGGCCTGCCGCCCGCCTTCCCTCGCAGCAGAGCAGGACCTTGGCCCGCCGTCAGCTCCGGTTTGGGGCAGAAATGCCTCTTTCCCCTGGTGCGTGGGGCCTTTGTTTTTCAATGCACAACGCTGAGCCGTGGTCAGATCCGGCCGGCGTGTGTCTGCTCTGAGGTTATCTGTTAGCAGGAAGGCAGGACTCCTGGGCTGCCTGCACGTCCCCTTTTCGTGCCACCACTGCTCCTGTAACTTCACTAGTGAATGCGATGTTCTTCTAGGTATCCGTGCCGCTTTTAAGTCCTTATCCCGCTGGTTTACCAGTTCTCAATGGCCGTGTTTGCGTTTGCAATAAATGCTTCGGTGCTTTTTTTGGTGAACAGCTCTTCCCCCTTTTAGCCAACCTTAGAAAATATGCTGTTGCACGATGTCCAGAATGAGTTACTGTGCAACCCAGCGAGCTCAGAGCACTGCCAGTTCTCAGCAAAACCTGAACCAGTGGTTGGTTATTAAGGTCTTCAGGTGGGAATGTGGGGTTATATCCCTCCTGTAAATAATGAACAGAAGAGCACAGATCTGTTTGGTGTGGTCTTAGCACTGCTTTTATGCTTTGGGAAGACTGGTAGTAATTTTTTGTGGCTGTTACCTGAGGTGTGGTAGGAGATGAAGCCAAAAGCCATTTAACCCCTGCACTGCCTCGACACTGACTCCACAAACTCCACCTTCTGAGTTGTTACAGCTACATTATATATTCTATAGTTTGTACATTTATTTTTCTCCTTAGACCAGAGCTAATGTCCAACTTCCACATGGCAGTAATGAGTCTGTCCTGCAGAGGGTCCCGAAGCAAACTGCAGCATGCCCAGCGAGGGGCTGAACCTGTATGGGTTTGTTTGTGGTGTGAAATTCACATCAGCTGTATTTACTGAGCCCTCGTGTGCACTGCTGCTGTCTCCAAGTGGGTTGAACACAGGATCCAGGACCTCCTGGGCCTGTTGCATCCTTCCTTCTGCTGGTTGAGCTGGGGCTTGGGTCACCAGTAGGCACCAGTGCAGCTGTGCTGGAGCAGAAGGTGGGAGGGCTTGGGGTGGCTGTCAGGAGGCTTGTCTGAATGCTGGGGTTCTGGTTGTGGTTTCCCCTTAAGGCCTCGACTCCTTTCCTCTTTTTCTTCCCGAGGTTGATCCTGGCTGGGAGATCAGAGTTCCTGCAGTTTCTCCATGTGTTTAGTGGGGACGATCTGGGATCAACCCAGAGGATAAGGACTTTATTACAAGGTGTGCTAGAAGCAAGGATGTCCCCGGTGGTGAAGGCTTGTTAGAAAGAGGAAACTAAGTGAATGGAGAGAAGATGCTCTTCCTTTTGTAGGAATTTTGTTAGTGTCTGTTTAAGCTGGTTTGCTTTTGTCCCCTTGGTTTTCTGCCTGTAATGAGGCAGCACAGGAATCCCCCCCTCCTCAGGTGTCTGTTGGCTCCTAAACACCAGCCTTGCTTCTCTCAGATGTGAGGACCAATGCGTAACCCCCAGAAGGGCTCTTCCTATCAAACCTCTCTTCTCCTCCTGTAGGAAACACATAAAGTTTACAGGCAGAAACTGGAGGAAGTCACCAGCTTGCAGACAGCCTGCAGCAGCTCCATACACCGGCAGAAGAAGACACTGAGGGACCTGAAGCACAGCCTGCAACGGTAACAGGAGGTCTGAAGGGTGGAGGAGGCAGGGATGGGATGTTTCTGCTTCCCAAACAGCAGAAATGTTTGGATTTTCAGCAGTTTAATATGTAGTCTACATCATGGTGGTGGTTCTGCTCCATGTAATCTTGAGTTACCTCCTTTGTTACAGCCAGGTAAACATTTGTAAGCACATGAGAGATGAAATCCTATAAATAAGGTCCAGTAAATCTTTGAGGGAGCCTGAATGGATTTGCATCTTTGTAGTAAGTCTGCTATGGTGTGGGACTGTATGGCTTTTGATCTGCATGCTTTGCCAGGTGAGCAAAGCTTTGCTCCATAAGTGGTGCTGGTAGATCAGCATCAGCCCATGAACCCTAGGCAGACTTATAGGAAGGAACTGTCCCTGGCTGCTTGCTGAATTCCTTGTGTGCAGATCCCAAGCAACGTTGGTCGCTAACCCCACTGCTCTGTTTTACATGAATTGGTAACACTGCAGTTTGCCAATAAATCATCAGTTGTGTTTTTTGGTTACAACCTGAAATACCTTATGCTTGAATAGCTGCAGCATCAATGAAAACCCCTCTCAGGGTTGGGCCTGGCTGAGGCTTCTAAACAGCCATTGTATCTCATCCCTCTTAGGGCTAATTTGGCGTCCACAGGAGGGCTCTCAGGGATGCACCGTGATGCCTCTGCTCTCTGTAGTCTTTTTTTTGCACTGTGCATGGTGGTGGTGTCTGCAGGCAGTCAGTTTGTGGGTTTTGGAGAGCTGGCTGCTGCATGTGTAGCCTATAGATCCCTTCTCTGCAGGAGGAGCAGCAGCGGTGCCAGGTAGGGTCACACAGAGCCCTCCTCTCACTCAGTGCTGCCCTGCTACGCTCTCTGCCCTAAAATATCCAGTTTCAGCAGAGGGAAAGCAGCAAGAAAAATGAACCAGAGGGCCCTTCCCCACTTCTCTGTCCTCTGTCCAAGCTACCATTGATTATTCAGGCTGCATCGACCTTTCAGCCTAAATGAGTTTGACATGCTTTCAGTGGTGGCTCTGGAGGGTGCATGAGGTCATTTTTTTGGTAGCTGTTTTTAAAGGCTGTACAATGAGCTTTTGTCTTTCGTGAGAAGTTCATGGGGTCTTGGTAGAGGCAAGGGAGCACAGATCAGTTTGGATGCTGCGAGGGCAGTGCCTGAGACATATACAAACTTCCCAAAGTGGAAGGAGCTCCTATGAAACTGCTCAATTGGAAGAGGTACAGAGTCCTGTCAGTGAGCTGGGGTGAAAGAAGCTGGTTTGTAAACCAGCTGGTTGAAATAACCTACAGTGACATAAAGCAGGTGATAAAATAAATAACTGGACAAGAGGGAACTGCTCCGTGGCATATGTTAGCTTTCAAACAGCACACGTTTTATGACAAAGTTGCTATCCTTTATATAAAAGGAGACAAAAACATAAAGGAAGATTTTGTTTCTGTGTTTTTACAGGTGCAAGCCCAGAGCTACTCCTGAAGAATTTGCTCTTATAGAGCAGATCAGCACCCAGATCAAAGAGAGGCAAAATGCCTTCTTCGACATGGAAGCCTACTTGCCAAAGAAAAATGGGTACGTGCTTTGCCAGGAGAGGCATGTGCTGTAGGAAAGCTGATTTTTAAGTGTTCTCAGTGGCATTCCTCCCAAAGGATGATGTGTGTACTGAAGAAATGCATGTGAAACTGAATTAGTCATAGATCTCTTGCTGAGCTGCTGTGTCAATTGTACTCAGAGTTCATTAGCTGGACGTGTATATGAACGTACTGTGTAGGCACAGACAGGTTTTCTTGATAAAATAAAACTGCACTGCCAAGAGATGAAGACTTCACTATGAAACAGTGAATTGCACTCTGTGGTAATTTTTTAAAGGCTAAATTAGCATTGGAATTTTCCTTCTTCCTATGTAGATTTCTTCTTTCCAAACAGTGCTTTCAACTGACTTGAAATCTGTACTTTGCTTCAGCTGGGGTTGCTAGGACAGATTTGGTTCAGTTGTCAAGGGCTGTGCAGCCCTGGCGGTCAGGAGATGCTGATGCTGAGTAAACTGAGCCAAGCGACTTCATTTCTACCCTTGATTTGTTTGCTTTCCCCTTCCCAAGTCTGCATTTTTCGTGTCTGTACAGCGAGCTGCACTTTTTGGGTAGAAATTGTCTGGAGTGGGGAAGTGACATGAAGTCAAGGAGCTGGGAAAAGCGGCCGCAGCATTGCAGGTGGAATGATCTGAAAACTTGTCTTCTAATTTCTCCATATTATTTGTTTTTGGTTTCTGACATCTCTCCCTTTGGCGTAGCACAGAAGAGAGACCAGAAAATAAAGCCTTCCTCTTCCTTCTTGGAAGTGCTGACTGAACTTTCTGCATTTCAATCCTCTTCTGCAGTCTGTATCTCCAGTTTGCTGTCATTAAGAACCTACAGCAGAATGTGGTTTGCACAGATAAAACAGTATCTTAAGCTCTGATGTGTTAGCCTATGGTGTTCATAGTAAATGGACTTATGTGGGCCTGTTGTTTTTTGTCTTCCAGTTTGTACTTAAATCTGGTGCTGGGAAACGTGAATGTAACCCTCCTGAGTAACCAAGCAAAGTGAGTGAGTGCTTCCATGCCTGTGCCTCTGGGGCTAGCAGTGGGTATGCGCTGAAGTCCAGTGACAGGAATGGTTTTCTTTTACATCTGACTTCTTGTCGTTTGGTTTGACTTGTGGATTGTATCTGCTTTGAAAAAATGAAGCCATGTTCCAGTAAAATATCTGTGTATGTCCACTGATGTGTGATGTTTCCTGTTCTGTGCTTTTTACATTCCAGGTTTGCCTACAAAGATGAGTATGAAAAGTTCAAACTTTATCTCACAATTATCTTGTTACTGGGGGCCGTGGCCTGCAGGTTTATTCTTCACTACAGGTAAGACTGCATTTTTTGTTTTGTTTTGACCAAGTATTTCGAATAAAAATGTTGTAGATTAGAAGCTAACTGATTTGAACTAATTGCCCAAGATAGTGAGAGACAGGCTTTGGCAGTGTTTAAGCTTTGAATAGCTGTGCTTCCCCTGCAGGAGATCATCTTTGCTGTTCTTCAGAGCAGGCAGGACATGCATTTTAGCCACTTCCTTTTTCTTGTTCAATATTGTAGGAGTTTATGACTGACACAAAGTCCAGCATGATCAGTTGTTTTTCTGTTGTTGCACTGTGCTTGAAAAAGAAAAGTTTGTTTTGTTTGTAAGCTGTCCTGGATCACTATCAGCACTGTGCAAATGCCACACAAAAGAGCATTTTCATCAAACAGTCAGATCTAAAATGTAATGTCTAGGTCATGACAATGTATCTGAGCACCAGCGAGTGTCCCCTGTTCAGTTTTCCTTAAAAACCAGCAAGGTGTTTTAGTTAGACCCTTCCATTAAGGCCTCGTACTAAGGATTGATGCTGTCAGGTACAGAGGCTGCCTCAGATCCCCATGGCACTGCTGGGGGCTGCAGATGGCAAAATAAAAACTCGTTTACTCTGACAGTGTAATGCGCTTCAGTTCTTTTAGTTGATTGGATTGATATAGATCTCATCGAATCTCCTCATTGAATTAGCCTGGAAATGCCTGTCTAAATTGGATCATGTGGTGCTTCCATGGTGCTTTCTCTCCTTCAGATGGAATTAATGTCGTCTCTGTGTACCTGCTTATCAGCTCCAGAGCTGCAGTGTTATATCATAGGGCACTTCCAGAGTAAAGGACTGAGCAGGGAAGTGCTGCTGATACACACAGCTCTGCATGTGGATTAGAGATGCTTTGTGTCCATGGCCTCACTTGGGCATGTTTTCATTCAGACAAGGGAACGGAGGAAAAATAGGCATTTTTGAGATGTGTTTTTATAACTAATAAGCTTTCTTATTACTGTGCTCTTTCTGTATTTTTTTTAACAGGGTGACAGATGAAGTGTTTAACTTTCTGTTAGTGTGGTATTACTGCACGCTGACGATAAGGGAAAGCATTCTCATTAGCAATGGATCAAGGTACTGTGCCACCTGCAAAAACTATTTAAAGCATGAAATGTCCTTAAAAGAAAAAAACAAGCAAGAAAAGCAGATTCTGTTTGGCACTGAATCCCAGCAAATCCAAGATGCTGATTCCTCTGCAGGGTGTGTTGTCCCTGTCCCCCTCCCTGTTTTCTTCCAGGGGCAGTGTGGCCATCTGTGGTTAGGGCAGAGAGGAGAGAAGATACAGTTTCTGAAAGTCCATGATTTCTTTGTTCAAAGTACTTGATGTTTCTGTGGGCTGTGGGTTAGCTGTGGGTATGATCTGGGATTTCAGTGTGTCTTCAGTGGAGTGACCAATCCGGATACTGACTTTGTGCCTTTTCTTCTCTGTTGTACTGCCTGTGTGTGCCCTGGCATACCCTCACCCTTTCATGAGAAAAAGGAGCCAAATCAGTGCTTTATGGTGTGCAGTGAGTGTGACTGCCTGCGGGTCACTGTGGCGTGTCCTGGAGCATTTGACTAATTACAGCTGTGTTAAAGGAAAGCTGGTGGTTAAGAGGAGATAACTGTATAAATAGCTGAGTGCTGGGAGAAGTAAACTGAAAGATGATCCTCTGTTCAAGTATGATACGTTAAGTAAGAGTATCCTAAATTACTCTTTTATCTAAATGGTCAGTCCTATTCCTGTTGGATTTTGGCACTCATTTTGCCACTCGTGCAGCGTACAGGGTTACCGAGTGCACTCTGAGCATTATTAGAGATTACAGCAGGAGAATGCTGGAAGGAGATTTTCACCCTTTCCCCCCAAGACTTCTACGTGGTTTAGTTGCAAGTTGCATAGCCTCATCTGCAGCTGTTGAGGGGCTTGGGCACTCCTCTGCCTGGCTGCTTGCCTGGGGAGATTGGGGCTGGTGATGGTATGAGGACCACTGGATGCAGGTGAACCCAGAGTCCTTGTCCTGGCCATGGAGAGTGATAAATCATCTACTCTGCCTCTTGCCTTTACTCCAGGAGAGCTCAGAGAAGTTTACTGAATTTGCACTTCTGTAGCTTAACCTGGAATCTGGTGGTAGATTTTAGCAATAACCTGATGGTTGCATGTCCCCAGTTTTCATCATCCAGATACGCTGGCACAGGGCATGGGGGAGCGGCAGCAATCGCCTCATCTCTTCCCAGGAGTGATGAGTCTGCATGCAGGTTTGCTGCTGTGTGAGTGGCTGCTGCTGCAGCTCCCTGTTGCATTAATTAATTAGGCTTCTAATATCTCATTTGCTACCTTTCAAGCCATCAGCATTGTGTTAGTCCAGCTTTCTGCATGTGTTCCTGCTCTGAACGCTGCATAGGTGACTTTTATGCCCCTTAGTAACTTAGCAGCTCAGGGCTCCTGATTTCAACCAGTCCATTTTTCTCTCCAAAATCAGCATGCTAGCCAATTTCCTCCTTAATCTTCTATAAGCAGAGGTTGGAGGGAGCATTTTGGGGAGTCTTGTCTTGGCATAGCACATGTCTGGTACCAGTCCTGGGGAACAGCCAGAATAGAGATGGATTGGCAACAACCAGTGTGTTCTATCCAGCCTGTGGCATTTGTGAATGAAAGTGATTTCTGATCAGCTCTCTGGCATTACAACTCCCTGCCACTGAAGACAAGTGAGGCATCTTGTCACTGGAACTTGAAGCTGTGCAGGTGTGTGAGAGCTGAACATGGCAAGCTCCACGAGGAGCAAAAGAAAAGGGTTTGCAGGGATGGAAAGTGGCCTGTCTGCTGCCAGCAGAGAATCCTCTGAAGCCAGGCTTGTTGCAGCCACAGAATTGGCTCACAGCTACTTAGTGCTATTAGATGCTTAACATTTCAGAGCTTTGGTTGGAGGCACCCAAAATTAATCCACTGTGTTGGCTCACTTTAAAAACAGTGCAATCCCTGAGGCATCTTTTATCTTCCTGATCCTGCCTCACTACAGCTTTTTCCCATTGCACTGTAATTTTTTGAGCTTTCTGCAGCATTCATGTCTGAAGAGAAACAGCAACCTAACAGAGGACTTGGAAACTTTGCTTATTTTCATGGCACAGAAAAAAGAGGATGTGGGCCAAAAAAACCCCTTGTGTGTTAGTTGCTGCAATACCTCGTGCTCTGGCACCTGCTCAGGATGAGCCTCAGTCCTGTGCCTCACTCCAGCCATCCCAGATTCATAACCCAGTCATGGAGCTGGGATGGTGCCTTCCAGCTCCTGCCCAGCACTCACTTGTCTGCGTGCTGTCCTTATGGCTTAGTGCTGGGGTAAGAAACAAAACCAGGGGTGTACCAGGGGGTGGGCTTTCTGGGGACCATCACTGCAGGGAGCACGTGGGCAGTGTGAACTGCTTTGGCCTCTTCTTGGTGATTTCTCAGAAACTCCTTTGCCACCAGGACTACTTTTTGTTTGAGCTAGGCCACCTGTTTATCCATGATCCAGTCAGGATCAGTTTTTGTCTTTAGAACCAGACTTTTTGTTTTTAATGTTTATATTTCTCATCTAACTGTCTTATTTTTCCTGTTCAGGATCAAAGGCTGGTGGGTGTCTCATCACTATGTCTCCACATTCCTGTCTGGAGTGATGCTAACATGGTGAGTTTGCCCTGCCCTGCTCAAGGTGCTTCCAAGCGTTAGCATCATCTGAGCACATTAATCTGGTGTGACCACGTCGCTGTGTCTGCACAGGCACGTAGAAAAGAATCAAACTTGTCCAATCAAAGTGAGAAAACAAGCAGCACTTTGCTTTTAGAGCGAATTCTGCCTTGTAACCCGGTACCTAAACCAGGTGTGAAGCAGAAAATGCAATTTACATTCCAACAGATGATGGTGTTGGGCAGACAACATGGCAATGCACTGTGCGTGGTGCCTATGTGACCTACTTCAACTTTGACAAGAACTGATCAGTTAATAATTGGTTTTAAAACAGCATGCTTTTTGTTGCTGAATCTCTAAGGAGATCATACAGGGGCTGGAACGGAAGTTCACATACCCTGAACTACAGTTAAGATAAAGGAACACAAGCACTGCTGCTCTGTGGTTCAGATTTGTGATGCAGACACAGCTGAATGGCTTTGATCCATATCTGGAGGGAATTGCAACAGACAAATCAATGAGAGGGGGCAGCCCAAGCAGGCAGACCATCTCCTACCACCCAGAGTGGTGTAAAGGATGGGCAGGATGTGACAGGTGGTGATGTGTGCCTGTAACACAGTTTCTGGACTCCCAGATGGGATGGATCGGGCTGGCTATCAGATGCTTATTTCATTTACTAATGGGTTCCTTGGCTGACAAGGGAAGGGCACTGTACTGTATGCTTTTTATCAAATAAATATATTTCTTCTGTTTTTTTGCTTTCAGGCCAGATGGACTCATGTATCAAATGTTTCGCAGTCAATTTTTAGCATTTTCAATATTTCAGAGTGAGTATATCTTACCTTGGTGTTTCATGAGATAAAAGGTTTTCTGTGTTGTGTGCTTAGAGAAGAACACTTCCATTTGTTAAAAGCTAGAGTCTTAAACTGTACATATATAAACAGTATCATACAACTACAAATATACAATGTGCAAGTCTAAACAATAATACAGTGCTTCTGGATTAAACATTATTGAAATAGCTTGCATTGGCTATTCAGAAGGATTCTAAACATGTCAGTAATGCTTTCTCTCTTTCTTCAGGTTGTGTTCAGTTCCTACAGTATTACTATCAAAGGGGCTGCCTTTATAGGCTCCGTGCTTTGGGAGAGAGGAACCACCTGGACCTTACAGTAGGTGAGGCTGCCTGCAATACTTTGTTTGCAAAACTTTTACCAGGCAGATGGGGTAGGTTTTGAAGGCAGTGACACAGGGATGGCTTTGTGGCTTCAGAAAGAGAGCTCTGCACAGCTGTTATCCCTGTCCTGATGCTTCTAGGACAAAGGCAGGAATGGAAATAAGGCTTTTATCTTCTTCCTTGAGTCCTGTGGGTTGGAAATGGAGGGCTCTGGTCTCCATCAGCTCTTGAGAGCATTAAGATGGAGATATTCATCTCCATCTTCACCCTCCTCCCATTACCACACCTTCAAGACTTTATTTTAACCTAATTGGTTATTACTGAACAGGACAAGAATAGTTCTTACGGTATGATCCTGTTGGGATGAAATGCAGCTACACTCCTTTCTTATCTATGCTAACTCTTTTTTCCCTGTTAACCTTTTCCAGAAGGTTTTCAGTCCTGGATGTGGCGGGGGCTGACATTTCTCCTTCCCTTCTTGTTCTTTGGACATGTAAGTTGGGCTGTCCCATTCCCTCCTGTGCTGTGTGGGGCCTGGGGAGGGTGTGCTGGTGGTGCTGTGCTTCTTGCAGCTACATAGATGTGATCCAAAACAGCATCTGGCAAATATTTTCAGATTTTTGGTATTAATGATTTTTTTTCTTCTTAGTTCTGGCAGCTGTATAATGCAATCACACTTTTTGGATTGTCCAGGCATAAGGAGTGCAAAGAATGGCAGGTGAGTGTTGGTTCTGCTTTGAAATAACACACAGCAGAGGGGGAGAGGAATGTTTTAACCACATCCTCAAAGACATTTGACTATCTGGATTTAACCATTTGCTTTTACTGTCTGTGAAAGTCCAATGATGTTGAATGGCAGTAAGTTCCTAAACAATGCTGTAACATTGCTGCTGATGGCGATCCAAATGGGCTTCCCAGTTAACTCACAGAACTAGATGTGTAGATGCATAATTTGCCTCCTGTCTTCTTTTCTGATGTGCTGGAAGATCTCTGAACTTGCCAACCAGACCCCACTGCAGCTAGTTTAAAGTTAGCAAAAATAGTAATGCTGCCCCAATGCATCTGACCCTTAACACTGAACTTCCCCCTTCCTCCTCAGGTTTGTGTGCTGGCTTTCACATTTCTGCTGCTCTTCCTTGGGAACTTCCTCACTACTCTCAAAGTGGTGCACACTAAGCTGCAGAAGAACAAAGACAAAATGAAGAAACTGTGAACCCTCCAGGGGGTGCTGGGTGCCAACTTTGGAGCTCGCCGTCCCTGTGCACACAGCAGGCACTCGGTGTTGGACAGAGCCTCCTTCACTGCTGCTGCGTTGTGAACGGACTTTGAAGAACTCATCCATCCCATGTTTGGTGAAGGATGTGGACTCTTCCAGCACAGACTCAGCATTATGCAAGCATGGCTCTCCAGTTTGCAGTCCTGCTATTTATGTATATTTAATACCAAACGTGTTTGCATTGGGTTTTTCTGTATATATAGCAGCATGCACCTGCTTGGCATAAAGCCAGCATTGGGAGAATGTGGGATCTACTGTAATTCCAGTCCTGGAATGATATTTAACCCTTTTCAGTTTTATTATTTAAACTCTACTATTGAATTTTGCAAAGCTTTATGAACACTCCAGGTTGATCAGTAATACAGACTGAATGCTGTTTTAAAAAGCATTTGTTTAAGGCTTTTTCAGTGGCAATACTAACCTGTGTGTACTGTGAGAACATGCCCATCTTTGTACCATACTGCTGCTATGTACACTTCTAAGAAGCTATTTAGAAGAGAAATCTTCTTAAAAACAAGCAAGCAAAACAAGTTGTTAAATGGCAGGGAATTCTGCTAGCCCTCTTCCAGAGGGATCAGGTAATCTGTCCAAGCCTGGAAAATATTTAAAATAAACCATACAACATGCAGCTGATTCAGTCTCTTTTTAGTTAGAACCACACTGCCCTTTGGGTTGTCTTTTGAGACCCAGCTTTTCCTGAAAATGCTCTTGATCAGTGGCAATATGTGCAGTTACACTTCAGGTCCTATTTTCATTTCTTTTGGTTGGTGGCTGTTTTGTTGAAGGGTTTTTTTTCCTTCTGCTGCAGTGCTGTTCTGAGAGGTGAAGACAGGCTAAGCAGAAGTGTTAAATATTTTCATTAGATACCAGTTGTTAAGAGAATGTAAACACTTGTTCAGAAGGATGGCTGAGAACAAAGAGGCTCCCATCCTGCTTAACTCCTTGTGTTTCTTAAACTTACTCAGCTGAATAAGCTTGTTCAAGTCCTTTAACATCTGTACCTCCTGAGCTTGCAGTACTGTGAGCTGCTGTATGCAGTGTGCTTCTCAGCTGTGCAGGCTTCCTTTGAGACAGCACAAGGCCTGAACTGGAGAAGTGGCTTTGGCAGAATGATCTGAGAATTATGCCTGTCTCCCAGGAAGCATCCTCGTGAAGAAATTCTTATGCACTATAGACATTAAATGGATTCAGCAGTTATTTTGTTGCTGCAAGGTTAGTAAATTTTCCTTTACAGTGTCACCGTCATGTGGGCACAAACAATACATTGCAATTTGCATATTTTGAACAACTTTCACTCTATCCAGGCTGTATCTTGCACACTGTGTGAGGTTGGTTTTGTTTCCTTCTTTGAACTCTTTGATTATGAAATGTAAATACTTCTAGTTTGAGAGCAGTGCTGGAACCTGGCAGATCTGAGCAGTGGACCTGGTACTCCAGAGGTAAGGGAGCCCTTTGTATAGCAAGTAACTTGAGTTCTGCAGCATGAGAAACCGGGATGATAAAAGCAAGGGAAGATTCCAGACATGCTGAGGGCTCTACATGGAAGTGTTTTCTAGTAACATGCACCTGGCATGCACTGCCCAAGCTTCCTGGCAAAATATTATCTTGCTACTGTTATGCAAGAGACAGAATCATAGAGAATCGTAGCAGTCTTGTGTATTCTCCATTAGGATGGGCAGAAGTTTGCCTCAGAAAGAAAATTTCTAACAGTTGTACTACAGAAACCTTCACTCTTACAGGTCTGGCTGGTGATGATTACAGATTAGTGATTGCTCCTGAAACCTGAGATCTCACTGCAAGAGAACGTGCAGAAGATCCAGGAGGTTCAAGGCACACACACTGGATTGTTCAGTGGGAGTATCCACCGTCCTTAAACACTCAACTGTCACTTCCATCACAAAAGGGAAAATCTAATTTACAGTAGCAGAGATGATTTCACCAGCTGATGAAAAGGAGTTAAAAAGCAAAGTATTTTGCATCCCCCTAGCACACACGAACATTTATATGTTGTATATTAAATAAGCTACATAAGTTTATTGTAAAATGGACTTCACTTTACACAGAGTAGCTGTCTGGAGTGCTTGTAACTTTGCATGCTTTAAATATTAAATATTGGAGCAACCAGTGCATATATCTCAGTGATGCATACCAGTGTTACAGTATTGGGCTTTGCAAGGAGAACTCTAAAGAGGTAGCTCTGCAAAGTTGACCCAGCGGTCAAGAGGGAGCAAGTGGATGCTTTGGCTGTACACCATGGCAGCAGCTTGACACGAACTCACACCACTGCCACCAAGTAAATTAATTTGGGAATGTCAATACAGAACTCAATTCTTGCCTATTCTAAGGTGCCTGGTAGGTAGGCTGCTCTACCAAAACTTCTGCCTGCAAGATGTGAGCTTTTTGCCCGAAAAAGACTAAACTGTAGCTACAATAAGCCACAATTTTGCAGAGGAAAGAAACAAAACCAACAAACAAAACAAAGTCATGCAGTACTGTTCACTGCAAGTTAAATAGTGAATCCAAGACCTGACTGTTGGTGGCTTGCTGGTAGGAGCAAAGGCCAAGATGGATGTGTAGCATCAGTTAGCCTTGATAAAGAGCCTTGAAAATGCTGTGAGAGCAATGTGGCAATAAAAAAAGTACAAAAAAACCCAAAACAACAAAAAAAGCTAAAACGTTTTAAAATTTTACAATAGAAATCATTGCAGGAATACAAAACATGTCTTGGGGAAGAAAAGAAGTCATACTGTTGCTAAAATCTGAGCAACGTGGCTCTCAGCTGTCACTGCTCTCTTGCAGTCCGGATCATAACACTGAGCACGCTCTCTGTTTCTTTTGGCGCTTGGCTTTTTTCATGGCACTCAATGCAATAGTTGTTGCTTCTTTAAAAACATTTTCTATGTTTTCACGGCATTTTGCTGAGCACTCCAGATAAATTTCTGCATTTATCTGCTGGCAAGCTGCTTCACCCTGGAAAGAACAGGTGAGAAAAGACATAAACCTGGTGTGCGTGAGGAGAAGAGGAAGGTGAGATGGAAGCAAAAAGGAATTACTTTGTACATCTTCATCACGTGAGGTCATCCTCCAAAAGAAACTGCCTCCTCTAACATAAGTGCGTTGGTAATAAACTGAAGCACCATTGCTGGTTTGTTTTTTTTCCCTAAGTTGATCTAATAGAAATAGCATTTCTTTGATTGATACTCAAATGAAGATACCTACAAGGAGGAACTTTTTTCAGGTATGACATGCAATGTCCCGTTTATTTTGCAAGCCTCAGCACTGCGTGCTGCATGTAGAGGTACAGCCTGCAATAATGTTCTGCTTTGTTTTGCTGCTGCACATGCAGGAATCCTGACTGCCACTTCAAACCATCACAAAGGCTCAGCAGAAGTCCTAGTATGTGCAGATGAATGCCTACATACATCACCTGAATGCAGGCAGTGGAAACAGAGTAGAACCTAAAACATTTGCATGCAATTCTGGCTGTGTGAAATCACTACAGACACAACACAGCCACTTCTTACTTTGCTTGTGATCCTTTCATTGTGGAATCAGTCCCCACTTCTGAGTTCTTGTGAGTCTTGGAGTGTGAATTCCAGATCTGCAACCCACAGCTCACAAACTCTGCATTTAGTCATTATAAGCCCTGGGAACGGGGTCACTAAGAACTCAGATTTCTGCACGTGGGGATTTTCCTTCGGCACATTTAAGTGAAGTTTCTCTCCTTCCAGTTGTTTGCAAGCTGCAGTGCTGACAGATACTGTTCAGCTCCACTGTGCCCCTTATCAGAAGCATCACACTGCATGACTGGAGATGCTCAGCTGTAACAGACTGAGGGAGAGCATGTTTAAAGGGAGAAAAAGCAAACAGGAAGGCTCCAGTAGGTGACAAAGGGAGGTGTGGGCTGGTGAGCTCCTCCTCTTCTGTGAGCATTCATTCCATGAGCTGCTGGAGGGAGAATCTGTTCTGTGCAAACTGTTCTGAGGCAGTAATGGTGCCAGATGTGAGGCCTCAGCTGACTCTGCAGAGAAGGTTGTTGCTTGTCCTGAACCTCATAAGAGCGTGATAAAGGGAATTATTAATGCCAATGAGGGACAATCTGCAGCTGTTCACAAAGTGAGAGGACAGGCATCTAATCTTGTGAGCAAGGAAGACAAACTTAAGTCCTAGCGTGATTTAACGGTGATGCTGTGGCAGGCTCTTTTCATGCTCTTTAGAAAAAAGAAGTAATTCATTCAAGGTCTTAGTGAACTTAACCTTGTTTCCTGGACTTGTGTCTTGGTTAGACAGCTGCTGTTCATACTCTGAGATGAGAGGAGAAAGATGGCTTTGTATTTAATAATGAAAATGTAGAAGACCAGAGCAGAAAGATCTCGTGTGACTTGGTACAAGCAGTTCCACCACTCCCTGTTTCCCCTGTACCTAGGACAGCAATGCCATCCCGTAACACTAGCTGTATCTCAATACACTGTAGTACTTTAGCTGGAAATACTTGATAGTATGTAGATTTCTTTCTTAGATTAGATACTCCAAAGAAAAGTTCGCTAGAGAACTCTCACTGATGTTTTTGCTATTGTCCTTGGAAGAGCTTACAAAGGAAGTGCAAGAAACCTGTTGAAGCCCACAAATTTATGAATGCAGTGAAGGGAAATCAAAGTGAGACGTAGTAAGCCTAGACAGCATAGCAAATGGTGTCCTTTCAGGGACTCTAGGATCCTGAGGTATGCAAAATACTAAAATGTCTCTACTTTGGCAAAGAGAACAATACTGTCAATGCATTTATGCTCACCTGGTTGTAAGTAACAGGTTCCTGCTTAGAAGCCCTGAGCTTACGCAGCTGCTCTTTGTCTTTCCGAAGGTCCGTTTTGCAGCCGATCAGTACGAGTGGGACACCTTGGCAGAAGTGATTCACTTCAGGATACCACTGATGGTAGAAAAAACAAAACCTGCATTGCTTTGCTGATTCTATGTACAGGAATGTGAACTTCTGCTTTGGAACACTACAGAAATCCTACTGCAGACAAGTGGTTGCTTACATCTCTTCACCCCTAGTTAAATGTGCACGTGCTGGAAGTAGACTTGAGTCTGAAATGCTTGTGTGCAATGGTTGTGTGACATCACTACAGATAAAGCAACGATTCTGCAGTTGATTTGTGGCCTTCTTGGTGTACTGCAGGGTCAAGCTGAATTCTGAGCACTTGAGAGCCATGGAGAGGTGAGTTCTGGGTGTAAGGTCTGTGACCTGCTATTCAGTGCACAATGAACCATCTGTGCATCTTCACACTCTGGGGACACGTCTACTAAAAGCATCAGCTTTTTCAATCTGACATCTTGTCCTGCATCAGACGTATGTAATTCATTTAAAAGGCTGAAGCAATTATGAAAGGCTCTTACCTTATCTGCAACATTATCATAGCTGGTGGGGTTCATGACATCGTAACAAATTAGCACCACGTTTGTGTTCTGGTAAGAGAGCGGCCGTAGCCGATCGTAGTCCTCCTGCCCTGGAACACAGAGAATGTTTTGGAATACAATAAATTTCTCTCCTTAAGAAGCAGTATGATGGGAATGTGTGAAGGTAAATACTTGAGTTCAAGGGTACTGTAATGGCACAGACTGAAAAAAAATCCATACTTGTAAAATTCTTTTCCTTAAACGCAGGCTATCCTTCTTCGCTGACGAAATGGATCCTTTAGAATATAAAACACACCCTTGGGAAGTTTTAATATAAAGGCTGTTTTGTCCAACTGCTCATTTTACAAGATATGCAGCAATGTAGAACAAGCTCAACTTCTCTTTGAAGCAAGACTTCACCACTGATCTTTGGGACGCTGCTCAACTCTGGAAAACTTGTCATGCTTTTAATTAGCAGTATTAAGGCACAGAGTCTAATTAGAGGAAGTTAACTTGCTTCAGACCTGTACTCTTCCCCATTTCTGCAGTTACCCCACTGGATAAACCACTGCTTGGTTTGTCTGAGACACGTGTAAGTCTTAGGTTTGGACTATTCACTGCATTTGAGTAGCAGGCTCTGTGGGTGAGGTGCTAAGCAAAGTAGGGTTGATCCCTCAAGGTTTAATACAAAAATAATAGACAATTGATAAAATTATGCATGTTGTGTAAACATTCAGAGCAAAGACTTTACTGCTTAGCCCTTCTTATTTTCCCAAATCCACTCTCTTGTTTGCAACCAATTTACCATTCTGTCGTTGAGCTAATCCTCTAAATCCATTAAACATATCTGGCACCAAACATTTTCTCTCCTAACTTCCTCCAGTGTTACATGCTGTGTATGATTTTCCCTGTTCACTTTCATGCCTCTCAGCCCTCTACAAGGGTATCTTGTAAAATCTAGAGGCCCTCCAAGTCAGTGCTGGCAGTCTGTGAGACAGACAGGACAGTCCCCTTGGAATAAACCATAGTGGGCTGCCTGGAGTTAGCAAGTACTGCTGAAAACATGTATCAGAAGAGGTGTCTTCAAAGATCAGACGGAAATATGCTGTGTTTTAAGTCAAAAACTACAGAAATAGACTGTTCCATGAACTCTATCTTCATCTTTAAAACCAGCTGTGCAGCTCTGTAAGCAAATGGAGAAAATAAATACCTAAGAAAATGTTGCTTTGTAAAATGCAGCTCTATACATACTTGAAATTTCAAATGCAGAGCACAAAACGAGGTAAAATGTGCCCCTAAAAGTGGGTTGGTTAGATAAGTATTAGGGTCGGATAAATGCAGCTCTCCCCTGGAAGGAGGGGAGCTATTCTTTCAGAGCTCAAATACAATTCTTCAGGTGCTGTGGATGTAACAGAACCCAGATCAAGCTGTGTCGGAACATTGATAGCTCTCCCACTGAAACCTCATTGAGAACATTTCCTTTCATAGCCTGTCCTTAAGTGCTGCTGATGAAATGCAGAAAGGGCCTGTGAGACTTCTCCTCCATAAAGCTACTCAGTTTGTGGTCAAAGCTTTTGGCACAGACTTAGGTCCCCTAGTAGCAACAGAAGGCTGAACCTAAGCAGTTCCTGAATGTAACAAATAGATGCCTAGGACTGAACACATCTGTGACTCCACTGCCTTCCTCAATTCATTGTAGCATTAAGAGACAGCTTTTAAAAACAAAACAACCAACAAAACCTGGCCAGCTGCATTCACCAGAAATTTGCCACTTCTTTATGATCACATTTTGGCATATTGCTGTCAGGCCCTATGAGGCAAGCAGGACCTCAACCAACACTGGAGTGAAAGAAGAGGAAGTGAAACCACAGGTCTCAGTCTCCTATGTATGTTCATGTCTGCCAGCTCTTCCTCCTCCTTCACTAAGTGACACCAAGGAAGAGCCCCTCTCCCCTGTTCATTGCTCAGTCCTCACAGGAGCTCAGCAACCACACACACCACTGGGAGAGATGAACTGTTCAGGGACATTTGCACCTTTTCTCGGGGATAACTCACATTGGAAGTCCTCAGCCCAGTGTGCCTGTTTGATCTGCTTTCTCCTGAAGACATTGCAGAGAAATTACCAATGGAGAATGTATTCCTTTTAGGTCCAATTAATTAGTGGCATTTTCTCTCTCTCGTACACTAATCACAAGTGGTGTTTCTGTCAGCTCTCCTGACGGCAGTGTGGTGGAAGATGAGGTGGACATGAGGGTACACTGAAGCACTGGGTGCTTCAGGTCCTGTCCTGCAGTGCTCTGCACAAGGCCTGTGGTAGCAGACCCAGCAGGACTGACCAGCATCAAGCAGGCAAGTTTTGTAACACACAAAATAATACACCATAACTTAGTAAAGAAAAGATGCCCCAGGCCTGCCACACTCTCAGGGCTGGAGAAAGACAGAGACAACAACCCAAAGGACTTTTCGAGCTGGGGAAATGTGTCTACCAAAATAAAGTACAGAACAGGGCCTTGCCAAAGATGACACAAAAAGAGCTGCTCAACTTACAACAGCACAGTCCACTGTCACTAACAGCTACCATGTAAGGAAGAGCATCACATCCTGTCACCCAGACCAGCCAACCACTTCCTATACATGTCAGTGCAACACTCTACACTTAGTATTTAAAATCAACACATAACCACAGGGAGGGGAGCCCTTACAGATACACACCAAACTCTCTGTCCTTCTGCAGGTTCCTCCATACCATGGTTATCAGCTTGGCAGCTGTGTTACTTCACTTTGTAGTTCAGAAAAATTTGGGAAATTGAATCTTTTCTAGACAGGAATTAAAGCAGTAGAAGTGGACTGAGGTTGGGATGGGGGGGGGATACATTTTGACTTCAGGCACTCCTTCCCCTTCAAAGTTATGCAAAATTACTTTTGCATGTACCAGCTCCTAAAGGCTTGATGCTGTAGAGCATCTATCGTTCGAGATCTGAAAAAACCTGCTGGAGGCTTCAAGCGTGCTTCCTGCGACTCAGAGCGAGCTCCCACAGTGCTCACAGGAGGCACTGCTTCCTCCTCCACTCAGCACAGCTCACTGCTTTGTTCTGAGGAAGTCCTGTGCTGAACGACATTAGAAGTGGAAACCTGCATCAGAATTGAAGCTAAGGCATCAACCTAATGACACTGTTCTCTCAGAATGTAAACAATTACAAAGCTAATTTATCTCTCAATTCTTTTGTCGAGCATGGCAGAAATGTCAATTTGTAATTAAACATGCAGCTGTAAAGCCTGTTTGCAGACAAATGGTATTACAGAGCCTTTATACATTGCATGTGTATACCACCAACTTCCTGCAACAGCAAGACGTGTCTCTGATGAGGAAGGTAGAGCAGCAGAACAGGAAAGTCTTTCCAAAAATTACTATTCAAGCATGCTGTAGACTAACTCATTAATTCTGGCTTGTTACCAAAAATCTCACCAAGAAAAAAATTCCTTCAGTACCTTAGAATGTTTGATTCTCAGGCATTTTGTGCACATCCTTCTCCCTTAGAAAGTAGGACAAGCTCAAAACCTCCAACTGAGCAGGGCTGAACAATACAAAGAGTCCTTCTCACTTTACACAGCCCACAGAGATGAACCTGTCCTTCACCTTCCCATGACGCTAAGTACACGTGGCTCTATTTAGTGCTGCTCTTAGTTGGATCCTAAAAATACTGAAGTCCTTTCTGCAGTAGGTGTATGACTAAGATCCAGTGACACTTTTTAGAACAGATCTGCTTTCTCCTCCTGTGCACTTCTGCAAGACATTAAGCTGAAACCCTTCACTTCCAAAACAGTTTTACATCCTTCCAATCCCATTAAAATGACCTTACAATAATCTGAATGATTCAGGGATCTTTCAGACTAAGAGCAAAATGCAGGAGCCTCCCTCATCTCCTGACCTGAACTTCCCCTTGAACTCTGGGAAAGACACAGCTCTTCATTTCGTTCCAACCTTAGGAACTTTCATTAAAAACAGGATGGGATTTCTTCCTCTGGCATCACTTCCACCTTCAGAAAGAGGATGAGAAGCTACTTGAATCACAGTGCACTGACACATCTGTAACCTATAACTATTGCTAGCAGCCTGGCAGCCATCACACTCTTTTGGGAGGTGAAGTACGTTGGGTTTCAAGGTCTCCAGACAAGAGGATGGAAAGAGATTGCTCATTCACGGCAAAGAGGCCTGCCAACCAGCCAGCAGTAGCATCTGCACCTCCTGATGTCTCATGAACTGCACCGCACTGTTCTTTTGTGATGGTGTTAATTCGGAACAACCCTGCAGAATACGACACAATTTATTTACATGGAGCTGAAATGCAGTGTGTGCCAACTTTAGGGTCTATCTGGAATGCAACCGGACAGCAGAGCCTGGGAAATCTGAATGAATCACAGAACACCCCCAGGTGGAAGGAAACCACCTGAGAACCATCGAGTCCAACTTCTCGCTCCACACAAAAATCGAACCATATGCAAATTAAGTCTCAAGCTCCTGATACGAACCCAAACAAACTATCAGCTATCCCCAGTAACCCTTAACGCAAAGGCTTTTTTCATTTTGAACCCCCACCAGCTCTTTCCTCCTTTACTATTTGATCACACGTGGCAGGAGACTAAAATATTTTCTTGGTTGACTGTATTATGCACCGGGAGCCAGGTTTAATACCTTCAGATATGTTTGCTATGTGATGCAATGTCCTAACAAACGGGGTCATTGCGGCAGAGAACAAACCCAGGCTGGCACTGCCATGACAGAACCGACCATTTCTTCAGAGAAACGCCTCTCACAGCTCAACGCCATCAGAGCGGCGGGGAAAGGCACTACCTGCAGTGTCGTACAAGTTCAGGAGGACCTCCTTTTTGCCGATGGTGATGCTGGTGGCGTATTTCTCAAACACAGACGGTGCGTATTGCTGCAAACAGAGAAAATAAGTTATGGACAAGGAACGCTTGCACAAGGCCGTGGCCACGTCGCGGTGCTGGGGAGCAGCCCAGGACAGCTGTGAGCACCCCAGCTCGCAGCCTGAGCCCCCCCGGCTCCCCTCGGGCCCTACAGGTGCTTCCCCTCTCCCAGACCCCCGGGCCCTCAGGGCCGCCCCGCGCTGACCGAAGCTGAGGAGAGCTCCTCGGGTACGCGAGGGGGTCCCCCGCGCTCTCCTNCCGCTCACCTCAGGGAAGGCGCACTTCGCGTACACCATCAGCAGCGATGTCTTCCCGCAGCCGCCGTCCCCCACGATCACCATCTTCACCTCCTTTTTCCCCGACGGCGCGGCCGCGCTGCCGCCCTTTCTCCCCTCGGCGCCGTCGGGCAGAGCCCCGTTGGCCGCCTCCATGGAGCCGAGCGCGGCTCAGCGCCGCCGGGACAGCGCTCCGCAGCGGAGCCCCGGGGCGAGCCGGCACCGCCCGCGCTCCGCCGGGGATTGGCCGCGCCCCGGGGCGCCTCAGGTGGCTCCGGGCGCCGCTGGGGGCCGCGCTGACACCGCCGAGCGCGGGGAAAGGCGCTCCGAGGCGGCGTGGGGCGGTGCCGTCTGCGTGGAGCTGAGCGCGGGACTCAGGGCACGGCCGCCAGGTGAGGGTCCTCCACGTGGCCTCCAATGTAACCCGTCGAGCTCGCGCTCCTCCTTTATTTCCTCGGGGATCTCGCACGCCGCGCCGCTGTACTTCGCGCTGATGGGAAACGTGCGTCGCGGTGGATCCGAGCGCTGATGGATGAGGGAAGCGCGGGCCAAGCACGGTGCTGGGAGGGCGGCACAGCCCTGAGGTGTCCCCACAACGCGTCTGCGTGGGGCACAGGGAGGGCTGGTGGCAAACTGTGTGTGCGTGTCTTCTGCTGCACCCTGTACCTTGTGTTCAGGGTGAGCTGTTGTGGAAGGCAAACGGAATCTGATGTTTTAGTTACAGAGATGTCAAGCCTGTAGTCACCTACTTGACAGGACAACAGGTAATGGCCTTAAGTTGTGTCAAGGGAGGTTCAGGTTGGATATTAGGAACAGTTCCTCAAAAAGAGCGGTCAGGCTGGAAAATCCTCTGAAATCATCCAGTCCAACCCCAACCCATCACCCGGTGCCCACTGACCACGTCCCTCAGTACCACATCTTCATGGTTCTTTAACACCTCCAGGGACAGTGACCCCACCACCTCCTGGGCAGCCCACACCAGTGCTCTCTGAGAAGAAATATTTCTCAGTATCCAACCTGAACCTCCCCTGGTGCAGCTTAAGGCCATTAACTCTTGCCCTGAGTGCTCTAAGTGCTTCTCAGAGTATGCCACCCAACAAATAGCTGGCATAGCCGTAGGCACCTCAGGCCTGCTCTGTCCCCCTTCAGACCCATTCTCTTTCCCTTATCAGAGTTGCAGCTAGGTGATCTCTGAGGTCCCTTCCAACCCAAGCCATTCTGCGGTTCTGCACAGTTGTGTCACTAGATGGCCTTCCAGACTGTGCTCCTCATGTCTGGGAATAACCTCTTTCAAGGGAGGCCCTGCTTTGTGCGCAGGGCAAGCAGAAAGATAGAAGTATTTCAGGGATAGAAGGAGGATGGACATGCAAATGCCCTACATATAATTCCAACTAAGAAGAAAAAAAGGTAGCCAATCTCACATCTGTTTAAAGCTAACCATTTTATGGGGAAATAGTTGGTATGAGCATGTAGGTACAGGAAAAGATCCTGTATGAACCACCTTCTTTAATATCTCATCTACAAAACAGCAAAAGCTGCCAGCTCCTATAGGCTGCAGCAGCTGAGGGCATTCCAGTATTGCACAGGAATGAATGGTCCAAAAGTGATTTGTTTTACACTGAAAAGTGATTTGTTTTACCTGGCTCAAAACAAATGGTGTACTATGGTATGATCAACAGACTTTCTAGCCTTCCTGTAATTACACAGCATTTCAGTGTCTCTGTTGCTTATTTTTAATTAATGGGCATGCAGTTCTTCAGACATAAAACGTACCATGCAGAAGTGGTGTATTTTGCTGGCTGAAAAGTAAAATGTAATATGGAATTCTGCCACTGATTTAAATGGAAGAAAATTCAACCCTCTGTTAGTGAAATTCAAATCTAATCACTATTAATTGCAAGTGTACTTCTCTGGTTTTGGCCTATACATCGTTTTTGGCACAAGTTCTGGCTTACACATCTGCAGTCTTGAACGTTTGTGTACAGTGAGTGCACCAAAATCAGAGATGCAGTGGGGTATGGTAAATGTATGGGTTCCATTATTGTTACTTTCTTGTTGCTTCACAGCTGCTGAGAGAAATAATGGGAAGCAGAGAGAGGTAAGCGCACTGCTTAGGAAAACTGCTGGAAGCATATGGTTTTTGAAAGATGCTTTAACAGTTTAGATGGTGTTTATGGGTGATTTGGGTTAGTTTTCAGGAAAAAAAGACTCTTTGGTTTAATATTGAAGCTATTTAGACACAGTGTGATGAAATTTCTCAAAATTCACCCAAGGAAAAGTGTTCCGAGCTCCTGGACAGTTTGTGTTCATGTGGGAACATCAGGTGTGCCATTAGCCTGACCTCCTAAAGGAAGCAATACCAGTGTGCTCTTGCTGTGTCTCTTTGTCCCTCATAATGTGCTTGAGAAAGATAAGAGAGAAAATAATTCTAAAGGCCCTTGAGTTTCACGACTGCAGAGAATCAAGTAGGGGAAGAGAAGCATAATGGAAATTTGTGCAAAATGGTAAGAAAAACTGTTATAAACAGTAAATATGTTAGTGGATTTGATGAAATATTCTGAGTAATTACTTTTGTTTAGTTAATGCTGTTGAAGTTTCCAATCACTTAAGGCGTGTCCCAATGTGTGCCCTTAGGCTGATGTATGCCTTGCAGTAATATTTTTAATGGGAAATGTAACTGTTTTAGCAAGCCAGCCAAGTGGCAGAGTGATGGTACTTCCTTGTAGCCACAGAGAGCAACAGCAGCAGACGCCATCTGCTGTATGCTCGTGCTGTTAACTTATATGGTGCTATAAACGAGACAGGAATGGGTATCTACTCTTTCTAGAGTGTCTTTAAAATGAAAAATTTGAAATACGCTTAAGAATTTTCTTCTTGATAATATAGAGCTTTACAGAGACTTAAAATTTACAATAAGAAGTTGCTCAATTTATGTCAAGGAAATACTTGTAAACTTAATTAAGAATGTGTGTAATGAGGGAAAGCCTTAAATGTTCACCTTCAAAGATTAGCAGTGATAGTGCTTTGTGTTCTCACTGATGAATTCCCACTGAGCTATACCGTGTACATATAGAACAAGACATAAAGCTCTGAAGTGTTTACAGTCTCAATAGGAAAGACAGACCCTAAAGAATGGGACTTAACATGCAAGCAGAGTGCATTTCCAGTACATTCCCAATGCTGTGCGAGTGCCACAATTGTTTGTAATGCACAAAATGTAAAGAATAATGTCAGTCCCAAAGAATTTTCTGTGTGACCTGACAAGGCAGATAGGGAAGGGTGAACTGCAATGTAGGAGAGGTGAACTGTGTCCTCTGCCCACACAAAGAAGTTATTGGTGACTATCAGCGTTAGAGGAAAATGCAAAACAAAGCAAAGTACAAACTCAAGGCAATTCCATTTATTTACAGAAAAGCTGAACAAAATTGTTTTTTTTTCAGCTGTGTTTTTGCTCACAAACCTGAGCTTCTTTCAGCCCTCAAGGCTCCCACCCTCCTGGACTTTCAGCTGCTTCTCAGTATCCTTTTCTGTAGTGCCACTTGCTGTTTCTCATGCACATGCAGAGCTCTACCATCTGGCCCTGGTGGCCTGATATTTTACACACACACTCCCGCCCCCAAAATCCAGAAAAATCCCTTGGGCCACATGATTCACCATCTATTCAGACCTTGCCGTGTGCCTGGTTTTTGTGTAGTAGCTGCTACCGATGCAAATCCCTTGTTTCAGGAGGGATCTCAATTGCCCTTTTCACCAAAGGCAAGGTGGCTGTGACGCCTGCCAATTTCTAAGGCTTTAACCCAACCTAAAACATGATTGTATTCTTGTTTGGCTCAGTGGGAACTGCATTTTTTTTTCCAGTAAAATCATACTAACTTTCTAGACTATTAAGTAATGTGGAAAAAATATATTTCAATAAGAAAATTTCCTTTCTGCCTTTTCATGCCTGAGGACTAGAATTCCTGTTTCACTTGGCTCAAGTAGCCCATGCACTAAATCACTGCAAAAATCTTTCAATAAACTGTACATAAAACCTTTCCAAATGCTACCAGAGAGTTCAGAGGGCTATGAAAGAAAACAGGACAACTGTCTGCAATGAGAGGTGTTGGCCAAGTTAGACACACAACTCAGCAGAAGCCAGCAGAGACTATTCAGGTACTGTGATACAGTTTGGACTGATTTTTGTCCATAAACCTCAGCTTGACTGCTACCTAGAGAGCAGCTATTTATAGGGAGTGCATACTGTTTCGTGCACTATTTTCTCTGGTATGCTTTAAATCAGAGATGCCAGCTTTTCAGGCCAAATTTGGCTTACCTGATACATGCACTGTGGGCAGTGTGCTGTATTTTTGAATCTTACCTTTCATTAAAACTCGAGTTCCTGGCTTTGCAGCAGTGGAAAAAAAAAATCAAAGAATCTGAGAAGTATATAAATCAACATAGCAATGTCTCAGCCTGTCACAGGAGGGGCTTAGGAGCAGGCTTAAGTCTTCTGGACTTCGCTGAAGCGTGGATTCTGAAGTCAAATTCAGTTGAAAACAAAAACAGGTAAAGCAAATTTAAGATCATCCTATGTGTTTCTGGAACATCAAGCACAATGACTAATTTCTGAAAAGCATTAAATGAGTATCTGCCAACACAGCCCTACCTCTGGCCCTGCAGATCTGTGTCTCCCAGATGTGCTGCATGGCTTCATGGAGGGATGGTAAGGAATTTGTCAACACTTGCTGGCAGAGCTAGATGACACTCATCCTCTACCCCTGTGCTGGAAAGTGATTCTGGAAGGATCCAACACACTTTGTCTTAGGCAAGATCTGTGGTGTGTGGTTGGTTTCACCATGGGAACCATCAAAAGCGGGTTCAGGAGTGATGCACAGGCTTGCTCGTGGCCATGTGAGCACTGAGGGTTCTGCTGCAGAACTGCAGCAAATTCATCCGCTTCAGATCTTTTCTGTGTCCAAGTCTGCAGCAGAGAGTAGTCCATCAGAGGGGAAAGGGGCTGTAAATAGCTTTCCTTGCTGGGTTATCCTCCCCTAAGGGCAGTTGGTAGATTCCATCAAACCTTAGATAGGTTTAGTTGTGCTTTTCTGAGAGGATTTTGAGAATGTCTAGATGATGCTGGGTTTGGTTTGCTAAACATGCCTTCCACTGTGTGAGGTAGGATGAAACCTGAACAATGCAAGTTTTAGAGCTGTTAATCAACACTTCATTAACGATCCATTAACTTTCCTGGGCCCCTGACCCTGGCAGGAAGCTCTCTGATCTTTTGGACAAAAAAATGAGGAAATGGAGTAAATAGAGGGAGAAAACAAGGATGGAGTGTGAGCTGTGAGAGAAAGGGCTGTGTGTGAAATAAAGGCAGGGTTTTGCTGAGTAGCAAAACCGACATCCATGTGCCAAGTGTGCATTCTCCCTTGTGATGCTGGTACAAACTTCCTAGGGAGGACAGCAGCTACAGACTGTAGAGAAGGTGAAATCCTCTGGTCATATTCGGATGGGACACACTGTTAACTTCTGCTTGCTTTTTGCTGAGTGCTACATGCACTGGGAGAACTGAGCAGCTTTGCTGGTGTGTGGATGGAAGCTCACGTGTGGAGAACCAGAGAGGTTTGTGGCACATGTGAGCACCCCTGGGCAAAGTACAGAGCAGCCTGAGCCAAGCTGTGCAGACCTCACAAAGAACCAGCGAGGCTCAGAGCAGGCTAGTGCATAACTCAGGGGGCTGAGAAATGAACTCAGTTCTAATTATGTCATCCTGCTGCCCCTGATAGCATTTCCTGTGCATTTCTCTCCTCCTACACACACTTTGTTCTTCCTGTCTTGTATTGTCACAGCAGGCATACTGTGAAGCTCCCAGTTGCTTACTGGGATTAACACAGCAGCTCTGGTTTCTTAAGGCAGGCAGATTCTAATTAAACTTAGTGCTCTTGTCATGCTCAAAATGCCCCTCTGTGGCACGCAGCTGAAGCTACTTGGAAAGTGTCAGTGCCCCCAGAACTTTAATGATCTCAAGCCTCACAATAGTGTAGGCTGTGCCTGTTCAAAGACTCCAGACAAATGGATGCAAAAACAGCATCACTCCAAGTCAGAGATCTAAGACGAAATCTTCCAAGTATGAAACGCATCCAGAGGTGTGTCTGTCAAGTTTTTTATTGGCTTGTCATACACATGCACACAAATGGCCTGTAGCAAACCCTTCCCACTGTAAAACTGTGTGGGGTTTCCTTTTATGACTCGATTTTGGACCTGGGGAAAAGCATGCTCAGGCCCAGGCCTCAAGGCATGCGGGGCCTGGCTGGGAAGGCAACAGCTGTATGGGTTTCAGTTCCTCTCCCCTGCACTCCCATAGACATGTGCCCTTTCAGTCTGCCTGGAGGATCTAGAGAATGCAGAAGTCCTTTCCACCCTCCCAGCTCTGCTGGCACCCAGCAGCCAATTGCATGTTAGATGCTGAGACCATCAAGTACTTTTTCATGTGGGCAGCTGAACGGTGGTGGGACTGCAATCTCTTTTGGTCACAATAACCCCGAAGATGTTTGTGACAGTTTTTTACACCTCTTATGCAACACGGATGGAGTCTGTGATGATTTCGTGCCACAGGAACCACTCATTAGATGCTGAGAACAGCGTCTTCCCAAACAGCTGTCCAGCCTGCAGGGAAAAGGCAAGCCAGTGTGCCAGGGATGGAGCAAGCACTGCTCTGCGTCGGCTGCTCCTGGAGGAGAGGGGGAAAACAGCAGCAGTGGTGTTGTGGATGGTGTAGAAAACAGCTTCAGGTCGGGATTTGCAATGGCCTGCTTTCCTGAAGGTTAGAACAAGTGTATGGAAAAAGTATTCGGAATTACAGACTTTCCTTGAAAAAAAAAAAAAAATACAACAGCAAAACTAAAGCAAGTATGAAAATAAATTAGAAACTAGGGGCAGATAAGAGCAGAGCCTGCAGGAATAAAATCTAAACAAAAGGCAGGGGCCAGGCCGTCCAGTGAGAAAGCTGCAAATGGCAGGGGTCAAAATGTAAAACCTGCAGTCCACTGAGAAACATGAAAGATGCAGTTGTGTTCCACACCTCCTTTTCCCGGGTGTAGCCGTCTCCACACAGTGAAGGGCAGTAATGAATCAAGCTACTTTCCTCTCCTCCTGTGTTTTCTATTCAATTATTCACAGGCTGTGCCAGTTCTGCTTTATTTCTCCCCTCCATATGCTGCACTCTCCTCCCGGGGTTTTTTATTCTGAGCTGTGCCTTTGGCCTCTCTCCCATTTCTTTCTCCTCAGCGTGTGCCCCCTGCTCTGCTATGATCTGCTGCCTTTGTAACCTCTGCTGTGCACATATGCTGGCTCTCCCTCCTTCCCTTGCTCCTGGTCCATCGAGCGTCCCTTTGCTTCACACCAGTGTTTTTGCCAGGGGGTCAGCAGTCAGCCAGCAAAACAACAATTCTGCTGCGGCCACTGCTTGTGCTTTCACGCTGCCAGCTTCTCCCTGCCGATCAAGGAGAACTCGTGCTGCTCCCCTTGCACAGCTGATTGGTAGTGAAGGCAAGGGCGGCTCTGCAGCTGCCTAGCAACTGGGAGCTGCTGCTGTGCAGACCCGCAGAAAGGCAAGGGACAGCGCAGCATTCGCTAATTCTGTGCGTTCTGACCCACTCGGCTGAAAACCGTGGCTTAGTGGAGCAGCTGGGGCACTCCCAGCTGTCCTGCCAAAAATAAATCAAGACGAGGATCCTTGACTGCAGATATGGCAGCAACAGCAGCAATGTCAAGGGCAAAACTGTCTTTCTTTTGTGTCATAGGTTGTTTGCATCGTGCCAGTTAGAAGAAAATGCTCCAATTTGTAAGCTAAACTCATTCCATTTGATCTTTGTCATCACTTTTCTGGTTGTAACATTTTATGTTCCATCACTTACAATGAGAATGTTCCCCCTGTGTGCTGCATTTGTTTGAAAGGCTCACAGGTCTCCAGCTACCGCCGCGTCGAGGCTGTTTAATGATAGGTGTCCAGGCACATAAGTATTTCAATGCATAAATATTCTTTCAGATTACTTAACTCTATTTTTTTTTTTTCTATTCATGTCCTTTTGATGCAAGCCCTGCCAATGTCAGATACATCCAGCAATCTGACAGCTTTAGAATGTTGATTAGAATTGCGAACCTTCTTGATTTAATGATTTTTTAAGCTTGAAAGTACTGTAAACAATAACAAGTTGTACATGCTGATGAGATCACAGCATTTCAATGGTAGCTCCATTTCAATGGCAAGCAGCAACACAAAACATTCTGCAATTCAGACGTTGAAACAGCTTTTTTATTCTTTAAAAGCTCAAGAATGATTAGATCTCTGAAAGCACTCGCTACCTATCTTACAGAGGTGGCTTTGTCATAATACTACCAGAAATAAAATGAACAGATGTAGTTTAAAAGGAAAAGAAAAAAGCCAGCCCTGGCAAATGCCCAACATGTCCATCAAAACTTGTATAGATCTTAAACAAAAGAAATGCTTGTTCCCCTGTTGTGTATGAAGGTATCTCTCTTTGTACTCAGGCACAACAACCCAGCAGACCAGTGGTTCCCCATCATTATGCAGCACGCGCAGCCCAGGTGCACACAGCCTGTGCATCTGCAGAGCACACTGGAACACAGGTAAAATCTGTCAGGAGGGTATCTATTTTGGCTGAGAAATTCCTTACCTGTATGATGTGCCATACTTAGAAGAAGGTTAAAAATAGGGAAAAAAAAAAAAACCCACAAAAAAACCCCGAACAATCAAAGTGAAAAAAAAAAAAACCTGAACAGGCAAAAACCCAGTGTGTATTCGAGCTCAATATTCCTTTGATATTTTTAGCCTGGTTTCCTAAAAATAAAAGTTCTCTGTTATTTTTCCCCTCTTTCCTCCAGCCTCGGTCAAATTTGACAGTGGGGAAGAAATCCCAAACATGTTTAGGTCTGGATGGAGCAGCTCAGTGGGAGTATGCAGCAGAGGCAGCACCGTGCCCCGAGGGAAAGGCAGGCAGTCTCAGACCCTCCAAGGGGCAGTGCTATTACCCCTTGCCCAGCCAAACAGGGAAAAAAAATGGACGGAGTCAGCAGAGATTTGTCTGCAAATCCACAGGAGAAGCAGCTTTGTGAGTTCAGCTGCCGAGAGAGAAACTGAGGTTGTGATAAAGTATCACTACTAGGGAATGTCTGTAAGAGAGCTGTACTTCAACCCTTGTGAATCATTTACGTGATTATAAGAATATGAAATCAAGACGACATAATCACATGGAATAAAATCCATCCAATAGGAATATCTTAAGGTGCAGCTGTCACTTAAGAGTTGTTATCTTTCTTTCATGGGTGCTCTAACTACCTGGTTTGGGCCCCACACTATTTAATGACAGTTTGATACAGAGCAGGCACATACTGCAGGGTGCCCCACGGCTCCCTGCCAGCTCCTGCACTGGGCTTTCTTCCCATGGATGGGTGTGGTGGGAGATTGCGCAGATCAGATCTCCTGACTCAGTGTTGACAAAACTGAGGCACGCATACACCTGGAACTGGGACACTCCTACAGCAGAGACAGAAATGGTGTTTGTCAGTGAGCTGGAAGAAAACGTGAAATATTTACCAGCCGGGTCTGTGGGTGACATGGAAGAGCAACAGCAGAATGTGTAAATAAAGGCCACTGCAAGCAGCAATGCTGCCTAAGGACTGCCCTTAAGAGGTGAGCGTCAGGCTGTTCACAGACAGATGCAGTCCCACGGGAGGAGCAAGTTAGATGGCATTTTAGGAGCAGAGCAGGAAAACCAGCTGAGCACTGGGAGTAATCCCTGGGTGCGTAACAGAAACCTCAGCACACTGCTGGCACGGGTGGGATCGCTGCTGAACGCTCCGCCCTGCTCTGGATGCCCTGATCCAAATGGTGAAAAACTGGGGAACTCACAGAGAAGCAATGTTTATAGGGTTGGCGATCCTGAACCCGAGGGGGAGCTCTGGAAATCTGCAAGGGGAGCGTTAAATCCGCAGTTAGCAGCCTGTACACAGCTCCATGGGGCAAGGATCTGGAACGGAGCATTCACTCGAGCAGACCGAGGTACAGCAGCGTCCAGTAACTGAAAGCAGAAGCCAGACAAAGCCCCGTTTAAAAGGTACCTTAATTTCATCTACCAGCTAGATTTTCATGGAAGCAGTCCGCCAATTCTTTTACTCTCAGAGGCCATTTTTAAAATTACAACCGTGGTCTTTTCTCTGAGATACAGGTATGCTATTGTTAAATTCTCTCAAATGAGAAAAAAGCAACGCATTCCCAAATATCTTATGACCTGCATCATGCAGGAAGTCAAACCAGACGAACCTAGGTCCCTTTTGTCCTTTATAATCTACTAATCTAGTCTGCTTGCACAAGCAGCGGATTGTGACACGCAAACCTTCAACAGAAAGGATTCTGTGTACAAACCATTCTGAAACAAAATGTTGTAAACAGTCCCAGTCATTGTTTGGCAGAGCGGCTGCATATTTGTTATTTCACTTTGCCTCTCAATCTAATTTGCTTTAGTCACAGCACTTTGCCAAAGAAATTAAACAACTTCTTATTGATAACAAGCACTACAATAATTACCATCGGAGCTTCTGACTCAACAACACAGGGGAGGGACGCTGCGGGTAAGAACAAACGCCACTGCTTTAAGAACGTGCGTGCAGTGACCACGGCCATTTGGAGGAAAAAATCTTTGTTTCCTTTCCCCTGAAAGATCTCTTTCTTTCTCTGAAGAGGCTCGGGCAGCAAATCAGGGTCAGCCTAACCCGAGGCTGGAAGTCTGCTCTGACCTCTGTGGGCTTTAAGCACGCTGTACCAGAACGCTCCTCTTTTCAAACAGGAGGTTCAACCAACCATTAAACCACCCACTCCAGGGAGCGCAACCGGTCTCAACCGCCTCGGTTGCTTTTCAACAACACTGAACATTACAGTCATTCAGAAACCCTACAAACGTACAGAAATTTTCAGTTCGGACTTACAACAGCCATTTCCAGAAGCACTGAGGACCCACGCAGAGCGCTGGCTCTGCTTTACCCCGTGGGGTTTGGCCGGCGTGGGCCCCGGTGCGTGCTGGGGAGCACTCGGGGGCTCCAGCACCGTCCAAGCGGTGATGGATTGCGCACAGCGGCAGTCGCGGTCCTGCGGAGGAGACGCACGCGGAGGTGCGAGTGCAGACAAAGCTGTCTGAGCTCCCACGGTATTACGGTCTGGCTGAATTGTTTCGAAGCCTGGGCTGCGTTAGGCAGAGCTAGTTTGCTTCAGGGTTAAACAGACCGAAACTGAGGTTTAAAATGCAGACGTTAAAGATCCACAGATCTATTTAAACATCAGCTTAAAATCCAAGGGAAGCTCATGGCCGGTGCTGTTTCAACCAGCCAATTCTTTAATGGCTTTGCATGCTGATCTAACCCGTGATGATGCAAGCGGCCGAGACATTGCAGCACAGCTCTAAGAACCCTGCAAGCCCCAGGATGGCTCAGCACCGCTCCGGCCA
Organism: Odontophorus gujanensis; assembly: GCA_013399175.1. Classification (NCBI taxonomy): domain Eukaryota; kingdom Metazoa; phylum Chordata; class Aves; order Galliformes; family Odontophoridae; genus Odontophorus; species Odontophorus gujanensis. The sequence goes on from VXAB01008523.1 coordinate 282,251, forward strand.
TCGCGTCCCGCTGCAGGAGGCGTCCCACATTCCCAGGAGCAGCGGAGGAGCACAGTATCGCTGTCTGCTTTAAGCAACGCCGCCGTCTCTTCCATGTGAGGGCAGGAGCGGCTCCAGCAGCGCTCCATGATGGCAGCTGGCAGGGCAGGGCGCGGGGATGGAGCGCAGCCTCACAGCTTTTCTTTTTTTGTTGTTGTTTTTTTGGTTTTTTTTTTTTCCTTTGGGAATGTGTTCTGTGTTGTGTGGACAACCGCTTCAAGACCAAAGAGGGGATGGGGATGAAAGGAAGAAGGAAATAAAAAAAAAATAATAAACGAACATAACCTGACGTTGTTGCCACAGCACGTCCTTCGCAGGGCAGCTCGGCGCGGGTGTACCGACCCGGCAGCGCGACTGGACCCGGGCAGCACTTACCTCATCCCTCCCACCGCTGGGCTGCATGGCCTGGCCCAGGCACCCCTCTAGGTGGGCTTTGTGTGCCTTCCACCCGCCGAAGCCGGGCTTTGCTATCTGATTTGAGGGAGCACCTCAGCAGGGCCCGGGGCTGAGGGCCGGGGAGGCCGCGGGGCTCCTCCCCACCATCCGCGGCCGCCGCTCTGCAGCACCGCGCTGGGGGGAGAAGGAGGAAAACAACGCAGAGCCATGTGACGGCGGCGGGGTGCGCTCCCCCGGCACGCTGGCTCCAACTGCTCATTAGCTTGCCTTCTTCGCCCCCCCCATTTTACAATTGGGGCGGG
>VXAB01008523.1:286758-297824 GCA_013399175.1 Odontophorus gujanensis
GTTTTTTTTTTTTTTTTTAACTTCACGCTTTTCCGTGTGTTTTGTCTTCCCCCTCTCCTCTCCCCCTTGCCCAGGTTGGATCAACGGAATGGAGAACAGCACCCAAGCCAGCACTTCTGTCGAGAAAAAAAATCACCATTGGAGAAGTTACAAGTTGATTATTGACCCGGCTCTGAAAAAAGGACAGCACAAACTCTATCGCTACGATGGGCAACATTTCAGCATGCCGGTGAGTGGGGGGGCGCTGGATTTCTCCCCGCTGTACTGTGCCCCCCCTGTCCTGCACCCCTCTGTTTTGGGACTGGGGTTCCTCTGGGTTGTGGACCCCCCTGTGCTGGGGGGGGCGGGGGGAGCAGGCAGGGTACAGCCCCTGGAGTGAGGGCCACCTGACACTGTGCATTCAGCTGTCAGGAGCCCGGCACCGAGCCCCAACCTGCAGCTTTCTTTCTGTGTTTCCAATCTGTGTGCATTTCCCAGCAGTATTGCAATTTGACACGTGTGTGTGTGTGTATGTGNGGGACTGAGCTATTTCAGAGCATGGCTGGGCTCTTCCTCAGAGGCTGCTTTCTTTCCCTAAAGTTTGCAGGAGGCTTTAACCCTCTCCCTCCCATGCCTTCCCAATGCCCTCCTCTCTTCTCTCTAACGATGCCAGTTATTTGTATGCCCTCCTCTCCCTTGTGCCTGCTTCCAGATTGATGAGTTTTACGTGGGGCCAGTGCCTCCCAAGCAGGTCACCTTTGCCAAGCTGAATGACAACATCCGTGAAAACTTTTTAACCGACATGTGCAAGAAATACGGTGAAGTGGAAGAGGTGGAGATTCTCTACAACCCCAAGAACAAGAAGCACCTGGGCATTGCCAAAGTGATTTTTGCCACTGTCAAAGGTGCCCGGGAAGCTGTCCAGCACCTTCACAACACCTCTGTCATGGGCAACATCATCCACGTGGAGCTGGATACAAAAGGTGAGGGGCTCGTTTCTGCCTTGTGTTGGTGGTTTGCAGCACCCATGCTCATCCCCTGCTAAGGCAGCCCCTGCTGCAGCCCCGAGAGCTTGGGGTTACAGGTATGGAGGGAGCTCCTATCCCCCTGCTTGTGTGTTGCGTTTTGGGCCCTTTGCAAGTCACGTGGAGCACAATGTGTTGTCTGTTGCTAGGAGACAGACCTGTAATTTGCAAAATGCTGCCATCCTGCCCTGTCCGCAGGGTCCTGGCTGTGCTCAGCCTCCTTCCCAGGCTGCCATCTCCCACAGCTCAGAGAGTTTGGATTTTTGGACAGACGTTGTGCTCCTGGTGCTCTGAGGTGGGGATTCTGGCTGTGGGTGCTGGCTGCTGCATGCCTGGCATTTCATTGATGCTTAGCAGCAAACTCCAGGCTGGCAGCACAAGCATGCCCAGCACTTGACTGCATGAGTCTGCATGCAAGTGTGTGTGCGGGTGTGAGGCTGTCTTAAAGCAGCAGGACCCCCATGTCCCAGCCAGCTCCCAGATCCATCCCTAAGTTTGAGGAGTCCCATAAACCTTCTGGTAGTGTGGAAACATTGCGTCTTACTGCTTTCTATCTTCCTTCCCTGTCAGTGAAGGACTTTGCTAAAATGTACCCAAATCTTAAACATTGTCTAAAGCTGAAGATATGTAGCAACCATAATGTAAGTCAGCTGTCACTTGAACTTATTCTGCCTTGCAAACATGACATTTGTAGTTTAAAGCTGACTTGCTGCACCCTTTATTGGGAAGAGGACTTGGTTAACACCGTTTTCTTAGAAAAGAGAAAAAAGAAGTGCATTACTGATACATTTGTTGTGTATTAAAGGGTTTCAACAATTTAGTGTACAATCTGTACAGCAGTTGGCATGCCACACGTGGTAAGAGGGCATAGTAAGACCTTAATTGACATTACCGATCCCCAGCAGAAACAAAATCACAGTAGTAGCTCAGTGCTTTCTCTTTTAAGCTAGCCTTGGCTTATGTATGTATGCTTTGACATTCTGTTATCATTAATATTTACAGGCAGGCTCTTTCCCTGCTTACTATGAAATTGAAAGGTAAATTACATTTAAAAAAACGATTAACCATTTGTAGTTCTAGTAACATAAGCTAAAACAGGCTTGTAAGTAGTGGATGTCTTAATGACAGGCATTTAAACATGCTGATTGTACTACATTCGTCCTGATTTTCCTCCATTCATAAACTACTCTGCAAGTCTTGAACAGGCAGCTGTTCAAGAAAGTTAGCNGTGCCCCCCCTGTCCTGCACCCCTCTGTTTTGGGACTGGGGTTCCTCTGGGTTGTGGACCCCCCTGTGCTGGGGGGGGCGGGGGGAGCAGGCAGGGTACAGCCCCTGGAGTGAGGGCCACCTGACACTGTGCATTCAGCTGTCAGGAGCCCGGCACCGAGCCCCAACCTGCGGCTTTCTTTCTGTGTTTCCAATCTGTGTGCATTTCCCAGCAGTATTGCAATTTGACACGTGTGTGTGTGTGTATGTGTGTGTGTGCTTCTCTTCCCTCGAGACAGCCCCTGCTTCGTCAGGGTTTGTGTTTTTGTTTTATTTCTGCCTCCAATTCCAAACGCTGTTATTGTTGCTTTTGTGCTTTTTCTTCTCCTCCTCCCAGAACTCGGGAATCGCTCCTGTGGATTGTGTCAGGGATCCCAGAATAGGGCGAATATGGACCAAAACGAAGGAGTTGGAGCTGTCTGTCCCCAAATTCAAGGTACCTTCCCTGACTTTCAGATTTATCTTTGTATTCTTGTTTACCCGGGAGTGCAGCCCGAGTTCCCAACAGTTTAATGAACCGTTTAAATGACAGTCCCATTCCTATTAACATTATTATTTGGCAAACCGTTTCATAATAATCCAGTTCCATAAAGACCATGAGCCATCGGTGCAGCTGCCTAACGAGATGGTTGGGAGCTCTGAGCTGGGTCTGGNGGCAGCCCCTGCTGCAGCCCCGAGAGCTTGGGGTTACAGGTATGGAGGGAGCTCCTATCCCCCTGCTTGTGTGTTGCGTTTTGGGCCCTTTGCAAGTCACGTGGAGCACAATGTGTTGTCTGTTGCTAGGAGACAGACCTGTAATTTGCAAAATGCTGCCATCCTGCCCTGTCCGCAGGGTCCTGGCTGTGCTCAGCCTCCTTCCCAGGCTGCCATCTCCCACAGCTCAGAGAGTTTGGATTTTTGGACAGACGTTGTGCTCCTGGTGCTCTGAGGTGGGGATTCTGGCTGTGGGTGCTGGCTGCTGCATGCCTGGCATTTCATTGATGCTTAGCAGCAAACTCCAGGCTGGCAGCACAAGCATGCCCAGCACTTGACTGCATGAGTCTGCATGCAAGTGTGTGTGCGGGTGTGAGGCTGTCTTAAAGCAGCAGGACCCCCATGTCCCAGCCAGCTCCCAGATCCATCCCTAAGTTTGAGGAGTCCCATAAACCTTCTGGTAGTGTGGAAACATTGCGTCTTACTGCTTTCTATCTTCCTTCCCTGTCAGTGAAGGACTTTGCTAAAATGTACCCAAATCTTAAACATTGTCTAAAGCTGAAGATATGTAGCAACCATAATGTAAGTCAGCTGTCACTTGAACTTATTCTGCCTTGCAAACATGACATTTGTAGTTTAAAGCTGACTTGCTGCACCCTTTATTGGGAAGAGGACTTGGTTAACACCGTTTTCTTAGAAAAGAGAAAAAAGAAGTGCATTACTGATACATTTGTTGTGTATTAAAGGGTTTCAACAATTTAGTGTACAATCTGTACAGCAGTTGGCATGCCACACGTGGTAAGAGGGCATAGTAAGACCTTAATTGACATTACCGATCCCCAGCAGAAACAAAATCACAGTAGTAGCTCAGTGCTTTCTCTTTTAAGCTAGCCTTGGCTTATGTATGTATGCTTTGACATTCTGTTATCATTAATATTTACAGGCAGGCTCTTTCCCTGCTTACTATGAAATTGAAAGGTAAATTACATTTAAAAAAACGATTAACCATTTGTAGTTCTAGTAACATAAGCTAAAACAGGCTTGTAAGTAGTGGATGTCTTAATGACAGGCATTTAAACATGCTGATTGTACTACATTCGTCCTGATTTTCCTCCATTCATAAACTACTCTGCAAGTCTTGAACAGGCAGCTGTTCAAGAAAGTTAGCGGCACATTGGGAAAAGGACTTCAAATGCTCCTCCTTCTTGGGAGAAAACAACAAAATCTTCATTTTAAGTTGTATTTTTGTTTTGTTTGCTATCTGAGTGCTTCTTTTTCCCACAGTTGTATCTATTCCATTCTAAAAGAATACCATTGTAAATATTTTGTAATCTGAGAGAGTCTAGTAAAAGTATTGTTCCTAAGGTAGTGTTAGCAGGTCATTCTTCATATGTATGTGTCTGTATATGCATATACATCTGTAAAATAAATACTGGGGGCAAAAGTGTTTTGTCTGTCTGGCCTGAGCACAGACATGTAAATCAGGAACTAATAACTCAGTTCCCATATCTAAGGAGGGCTCGTTTAAAGCAACTTCTCTGCCTCAGTGTGTCCTGCAGAGTGGACATAGATAATAACCTGGCCTTAGAGAAATAGCTAAGCTTCATTACACATTCATAAAGCTCTTTGAAAATGAAAGTATAAGTTTTACTGGAGATTCAAGAGGAAATATTAAACTTTCTAGCAATTATTTTACTTTAAAAAAGCAAACAAACCAGTTTTAAAGTAAACCCAACAATTCCATATCCACCACTCTGTGGTTTCCCAGGGACGTACAAGTGTTAATGATTCCAAGCATTTTAGGCCTTGTCTTGAAGAGATGGGTTTTTGTTATGACTTCAATTGAACAGTTTACATAGTTGATAATGTGGCTCAAGGCTTTATGAAGTGAAATCTGAGAATCAAATAACTTCATCTGCAGTGTTCGTTCAAAATGAATCAGTCCTTTCCATGTGCAGAATCAACCTATGGATGCTTTGCTTTTAAATTGCACAGTGATATGCAAGGAGCATGGAGTTTGGATATGCAGGAGCTTTCCTTCAGAAATGTCCTATGTTAGGGGAGATGCCTCTGTGCTGGGCTCAGGTACTGGCCCTTCCATTTTTCCATGTGTTCTTTATCTTCCAGAGCAAAAGTCAGATAGTCTTTGGATCTGGTTCTGCTCCTTTCGAAGTGGGTGACAGATTTCTTACAGGCTGCAAAATAAGGAGGTTTGGGTTACTAAACTACAAAATAATGGAAAATCTAAGATTAACAAACTGTGTCATCTCTAGAATTCAGAAATTTAGGAATGAAAAGGCTATCAATATGAAAATAGGGGGAGCATTTTGGTTCTCTAGCTTTTATTCTTTGGAAAGTGCTATCGAGCACACACCTTGAACTAAGGAAAATAAACAGTGTCTTTTTGGAAAAGCTGTGCTAATGGTTTTGTCCTAAACATTCCCAGGCACCTTGTTTGCATTCATAGCAGCCAGTTTCTGACAGCAAGGTGTGTTAGCAGTGCTTTCTGGAGAGGCTTTGGGTGTTGGCAGAGGTTTGTCCCTTTGGTTAGAGTTTCACTTCTTAAATCTGCAAACCATTTGCTTGGCACTTTGGAGAGGAGGGAAACTGCTGCTCTCCAGAGAGCATGGTAAGGAGCAGAGCTGCCAAGCAGACTGAGAAAAGGAAAAAGGATTTGGGAAACCTCTTTGTCTTGGCTTGAGAAAGGAGTGTCTGACTTCACTTGGCCTCGCAGATTGTTTAGAAATGATCTCTACAAACAAACCTCAGAGGTATTGCTTGCTCCTCTGTTGCAGGGATGCAACAGGCCGGGAGTGCTAGCAAATGTAAGGAATGCATATTTTTACATAGACCATATTATTTTGGTTTATTCAACTCTTCTGTTGTGGTTTGTGCAGGTGAAACCCGCATGCGATTCTACGAACTGCTCGTTAATGGTCTTTACACTCCTCAGACCCTTCCTGTAGGCACTGAACAGGACGCATCACCAACTGTGAACGAAGCCCTCCAGGTATAGTTTGCTTGTCTTTTGCTTAAGAGCAGCTTCTGAAAAATTCCAAACAAACACTTCAATGAACTTAGCTTTTTAAGACTTTTAGTTTAGCTTTGTTTTTTCTCTGTCTGTTCGTAGTTTCAGTGCATGTTATTAATCCACGCTTAAATACACCTTGCTCGTATTGCCACAGGAGATGTAACTGTGAATGCATGTGGCTAATCTGTATGCCCATCTTTGCATAGTATGGTATGTGCTCTTTGTCTTTTTGAATGAAAAATATCTATAGAACCAACAGTATGTGCCCTATTAATGCTTGAAATTCCGGCAGTTAAGAGGACGATGGGATCAGGTCTGTCCCTAACGTTATTCCCTTGAAGACAGGAGGAATGATTTACAGTGGTACATTTGGCCTAGCATCTGCAGTACGTAATTCTTAGCCTGTATATTCTTCAGCTAAAAGAGGGGAAATGTCAGATCTTGAGTAGTGGCATTAATTCACCAAAATCTCAATTAGTCATTGGTATCAATTTTTAGGAAAAGGAGTCAGCAAAATACGTGAGGGCTCTCAGGGTTTTCTCAGTACTTAGGGAACAAATCTCTGTATGGCTTTGTCCGGGTAACTGCTCCTCTGCAAGCCCCACTGGAACGAGGGGTGCAAAAGGAAACAAAAGATGTGGATTCCTCAGCCCCCTTAGCTCACCTCAATGTCCTTTGGCTCCAATCATAGCTTAGCAACTCAATTCAAGGCATCAAGTTTTGAAAGAGGTTTTTGAAATTTCTAGGTATAAACTTTTCCTTTCAACCTCTTTGTGCTCTTATGACTTCCAGGAATGCCGTAATTTAATTAATTCTATAATCAGATATTTTCAGGACAGCTTAAGAGCTGTGAATTGAATATAAAAATCCCACTGATCTGAAAAATCCTAATTTCCCATGTGGTCATGGTCTTGATAAGGGGTCACACTAGGAGCAGAGTCTGAAGAAGTAAATGTCTGAAATGTGTAAGTGTAGCAGGCAGGTGAGAGCTGAGGGTGGGTTTAGTGGTGCTGTCATGTGATAAGCAGATCATGGGATGGGTCCCTTTCCCTGCCTGTACATGGGAAAGCAGCAGCCACTCTGTGTTCTCACCAGTGGGGCATTGTGGTGTGCTGCTGGGGAGCTGGAGCTCAGCCCTGCCTCTTTCTACCAGGAGGACTCACAGTGAAGCTCTTGCTTTGCTTTATGGAAAATTGATTCTGGCGCTGATGTTTAGCAGGGCACTGTTATGACTCAGCAGTGTTTGAGCAGGAGCAGGACTTCTCCTAGAAACCCCCTGGATGTGCCTGTGAAGTCAATTGCAGAGCAATTACTTGGCTGCTCTGTAGATCTATGGTTTCAGTTTTCAAACTCCGTATTCGGTAGCACTCTACCTGAGCACTGTCTTTGTGGAGGGGTTTAAAACCTATTTTTAGCAGTTGGGAACTTTCTCTGTCTTTTATACCTGTAGCCTTCTCCTTCATTGTTGCAGACAAATGTTTGGTAGTAAGGGTAGTGGTGTACAGGCCTCCACTTTCACATACAGGCTTGATATATGGGTTTGATTTCTGGTTTGCAGATTTGGATGTTTGAATTTGTTCACAAAAATTCAATTTGATCATTTCATATCTCAGAAGTGTTCTTAAAGCTTCTCATTGTAGTGCAGAATTTTGACATTTTCTTCTCTATTTGCTATTTAGACAAGTCATATAAATAGAAATGTAAATTCTTTTAACTAGAAGCATTTATGCAAGTCTCCTGTTCACCTGATGCTCGTGGGTATACCTTATAGAGAATGCTATTTTATCAGCTTCCTTCTTCCCTCTCTTAGAGTTCCTCTCTGCCATTTTCTTTTAAAATCAAGGGGAACGGTTCATAATGGATAATGGTTTGGGTTTTCAAGGATGCTCTGACCTATTTTTTTGTCAAGGAAATCAGTGCAAACTCCCAGGTACTCCTCAGAAAACCAGTCGTATTAGACAAATAGCATCTAAAAAGTGTGTGTTTAGGTGCTTTTCTTTTTTCTGTTTTTATAGTTGACAGATTCCCTGAAGCGCTTGAAGGACAGTAACCTTTCCTCTGCGGGATCATCTGTCACCCCGAACAGCAGCACGCCATTTTCCCACGACACAGCCTATTCCAGCTGTCGGCAGGACACCCCAAACTCATTCAGTCAATTCACCCCCCAGTCCCAAGGAACACCCCACACCCCACGGTTAGGGACGCCGTTCTCCCAGGATTCCACGTATTCCAGCCGTCAGACAACGCCGGTGTACCACTTTGGGCAGGACAGTGGGTACAAACACAGGAGACATGAAACAAAATTTACAGATGCCTACAACCGTCGTCCGGGAGGACATCACTACGTCCATAATTCTCCTGGTGTTTTCCGCGGGACAGAGCATCAGTTCAGTTCGTTCAAATCCCATCAGCAGGAATCAGTTCAGTTCTCTCACACTCCTCCCCTGAGCCACTCGAGTTCTTCGAGTTACAAGTCTGCCTTCTCTCCCTACCAAGCACCGGGTGTATTCCCGCAGTCTGAGGAGCAGCCGTTTGCCCAGACTTCCAGGGAAGCAGAGTACCGCAGACCCGCACCGCCTCCCGCCGAGATGGTCGTAGAAAGCAGTGCTGCCGCCAGCTCTGATTTTGCTCCAGTGAAGGAGAAACCAGAGGAACCTCCACCCTTGCCAGATTCGAACTCTGCTCCTGAGCCGAGCGCAGCATCCTTCTCTCAGACCCCAGAGAGGAGCGAGACTCCCGGCACCCCCACCATGGAGTCTGAAATGCAGCATAACAGTTTAGACTCAAGGATTGAGATGCTCTTAAAAGAGCAGAGAACAAAGTTACCCTTTCTTAATGAGCACGACTCAGATAATGAGGTCCGAATGGAAGGTAGCCCTATCTCCTCTTCCTCCTCCCAGCTCTCTCCCATCCCAATGTACGGTTCAAACTCTCAGCCTGGTTACAGAGCCCAGACGCCTTCCTCACGCCCTTCTAGCACAGGCCTGGAGGACATCAGCCCCACACCTTTGCCTGACTCTGATGACGATGAGCCCATCCCTGGGACTGCCTCTCTGAGTCAGAACTCCAGGGGGACATCAGAGGCCAGCATGACCCCCATCGATCAGCTGAACAGGACCTCCAAAATCGAGACCTTGGAGGTTAAAGAAATGGTGCCTGGTGACCAGACTCCAACGTCGGAAAAGATGGATGAGGTAAGTGAACTGGAATTGAGCTACAATGCTTCAGCTCTTTTTTTTTGTGTAATTTAGAGTTTTGGGTTTTTGATGGCTTTTTCTTTTACTCAAAGCATCTCTCAATGAGCATAAAGTTAAGGTCTTGCCATTCTCGAGGTTTTTTTGTTTGTTTGCCTGCTGTAAGTCATTTCAGCAGAACAAACCATGGAAGTTTGGCCACCGCTCATGCTGTGGATGTCCTGAGCACTTAAGCCAGTGGAGGAGTTAGACAAGCACTTTCTGCCATTGCTCTGGTCCCTGAACGTGGGTGTGTATGTATGCACACACTTGCTTAACGGAGCTTTCATGTTACGCTGAAGTATTGAATGTATACTTTGTTTGATAGCTCTCCAGCTATTTATGCCATCTGGTTTGAACAGAAGACAGTTGCTGTGTTTTAATACTCCCTTCGTTCAGTTCAGGGGGAGGTAACTGGCTTGTGGGGGATGTGCTCCACTGAGTCTTCCAATAATAGAGCAGGGCTTGCTGCCTCTTCTGGGGCATTTGTGGCTGAAGGGACAGCAGAGCTTAACAGTGTGGAATGGTGCCAGCAGACAGAAATTACGTTGCATGGAGCGTCTGTTTGGAACCTCTGTTGCAACAAATGTGAGTATGGCTTCTATAGACGTGTCAGATCTGTTTGGCTGTGTCAAGAAATGGTCAAAACAGAGATCTTTGCAAATAACAGACCCTTTTCCCCCAGCATTTATAGTTGTAATGCAAACAATTTAAACTGCTTGGTGTGCAAGAACTCTTCAGTAAGGAAACCTCTTCCATCCAGGAAGGCTTGTCTTGTATAAATGTCCTGAGTGTGAGAGATCAGTTTCATTTACTCATGAAAGTTTCTGGTGTTCAGCTGGCATAGTGGGTTACTCTCCAGTGGTATGCAGCGGTGGGGCTTTCCCCCCAGAAGTGGCTGCATTTCAGGGCAGGGGGAGCTGCTCCCATGGGTGCAGACTTTGCAGAGTGCTGATCTGGAGGAAAGAGGCAGCTGCATTAACATAGTGCATGTCTTGATGTTAAATAGGAAAAGATGTCACTGTTCTGGATGCTTTGTTTTTTAATGTGTGCCTTTCCAAACCTGCCTGCCCTTGCAGTACCATTGAATCTTTGAAAGAATTTGATTAATAAAGGTCTCATTGATCTAGGCTGGCCCAGGTTCCTGGGTCGGGGAGGCTGATGGGACCTAAGGATGTGTTAATTAGCAACAAGATTTTCATTCCTTAAGCTCAGCCTGGCAGCAGGCTTAAGAGGAGATACTCTAATTTGCTAAAAAGGGAAAAATCAAATGAGGAAAGTGTCCCTCCTCTCCTGGCTGTTCTGGGCATGTGTCTACTGTCCTTACTCTTGTACAACAGAGTCGCAGCCAATTATAAGCGTGTTTGGGAAGGTGGATGAATGCCAGCATGGTGTGTGGGGTCAGGCACTCCGTAGCTGCAGTCAGCACGGGAGCACTGGTTGGATGTCACGTTTGCAGGTTGCAATGCGGGGCGGTGGTGTGCGGGTGCTAGAGCCTGTGTTAGGTCTTTGTCTCCCCTTAATGAGATGCTGGTGTCAGAAGTTCACATTGGTGGCTCTGTGGTACAAAAGGATACGAACGCCTTGGTCCTCTGCAGAAGTCTCCAGGCAGGTCCTGCTGCCTTAACTGTTTCTTCCCCACCCCAAAAAAAAGTTTTCTGATTGCTATTGAAGCTGTTTATTTAACCCTGCTCTTAATTACAAATCACGCTAAGCCATTCTGGTGTGTTTGAAAAGTTGCCTGTGCCTTTCTTTGCTCCGTCCGATGCACAAAAACCAACTCCATGTGTTTTCACTTCCTTCCTCCGCCCTTCTCTCTCTCTCTCTCTCTCTCTTCTC
>VXAB01008523.1:297865-325779 GCA_013399175.1 Odontophorus gujanensis
GTTTTTGCTTTAGAAAAAGGCTCTCCTGGCTTCCTTCTCTTTGGCCAAGGAGCAGAGCAGAGCTGAGTAGTGACTTAACATAGGCTGAAATTTGAGCTGCAGCTTTCCAGCTGAGCTGGGGAGAGGTATTGAGGCTGTCTGAGGGCTGGAAGCCGAACCTCAGGCTCCAGCCCATTGTGATAGCACTGTTCAGCTCCCAGGCTGCTCCACAGAGCAGAGGGAAGGCAGGACCAAACAGTTCTAGTAACTGCAGTATGGGAATGCGAGCAGAGATGAGACATGAGTGTGGGGAGGGCTCATTAAGCATCATAAGGAAGCAATAAGGGACACAGAGTTTGAACTTACTTACTTCAAATGTAGCTTTCCTTGACGGTCTGGGCAGCCCTTGGGCTCCAGCTGGAAACGTTGCAGCACTCCCAGGGACAATGCTAAGTACAGGGAAGTTTTCCCTGAAACAATAGCAGCTTTTGAGGGATGTGCTCCCATTTCCCATAAAAAATGCAGGATTTTTGTCAATGGCTTCTAATAGAGTAATGCTTTTTCTGTAGGTGTCAATTTGTCAGGCAAGTTAAACACCCCAGACTTGCCTTAGGTATGGAAGGTACTGCCAAGACTGGCGATGACTCTGATTTATCCTGCCAGATCCAAACACTATTTTTCTAGATCCAGTGTGATGCTGCTAAGCCTAAGACCTTGGCTGCTGCAGGGAAATGGCCAGGGGACAGGGTAGGGTGCAGGCAGTGTGAGTGAGGTAAGAGCAAGTAAAGGCTTCGTGCACAGGCTGCACAACCTGCAAGCCAGCAGGACAAGCAGAAGGGGGGTCTTGGAAGAACCAGAAGATGGCAAGAAAAGAGAACAGCTGAGCTGTGTAGTTATTTTAATACATTTGAGAGTAGCAATATGCAAACTTTCCTTCCTATGTTACTGAAAGTTAACAAGGAAAGGATGGTGATGATTTCTTTTTCATAGGATCTTTCTGTGCTGTTTCTGAAGTGCAGAGGTCTCAACCATTTCACGCTTTGACATCCCGTTGAGCCAGGTCGTGTTTTTGCTTGGCTCGTTACAGGAAGAGGCCCTGCTTGCACTCCGGGGATTATAACAAGTCACCGTGCTGTGTATCGATGGTGCCTTTCATGTTTCAGCTGATGAAGGTGTTAGCTGGTGTGCATAGCCTGTGTGTAACAGGAAGACCGTGTGATTGACGATTGTATTTTTCCAGACTGACGAGCAGAAAAATGCTTTTGAATCAAGAATCAACAGACTCGTGTCTGCCTGGTGGTTTGGCTGAGCAACTGGGTACTGTGGTGGGAGGAGTGCCAAAGGTAATCCTGAAAATAAAGATCCCGAAATGCGAACGAGGTGCAAGCAGTCCTGCTGTGGAGTTCAGTGAACAATCTGTGGAAAAATCTGGGAGTCTCACAGTGCATGGCCATGGAGATACCTGACAGCCACTGCTGTCACTTGTGCTCTGTGCTTGGCTGTTGTGATGTGCCAAATGCTGTGCTGGGTGCTGAGGTGCCTCACAGCATGGTGCTGACAGCTCTATGCCAGGCTGGTGGCTCAGGCTTAGTGCCACAGTGAGTGAGCCCTGAGGTTACATCTGGACTGAATTTGCACTTTGCATCCTATTAGCTTTGGGTTCTCGTGTGGTCATGATCAGCTGGAAGAAATGCATATAGAAGGGTTGCTTTGTCCATCTGGAGCCTTAGCATGGTGCATTGCTGTCCTCTTCAGGACGCTGCACAGTGTCTTGTGACATTTCCCCATCCAGACCTAGCTAAGAGTCAGTGGCTGGTGAATAATTCCTCTCCTCCATCAAGCTAAGTTCAACCTCAAGTTGTCGTGAACGTGTCAGAGGGAAAGCAATGCCCCAGTGCATCAGGAGGAGCAGCAAGGATCCACAGCAGGAGCTGTGCCTGCAGGATGCACCCCCTCCTGGACCCTGCCCACAGGTGGAGCCTCTCTGCTACTGCTTCATTTGTGAGATGTGTTAAATGGGGCTTCCTGAGGGGGAGCCCAAAGGCGTCTGGTCAAGCAGCTGAAGAGCGCAGAAGTGATTTTTCAAGGTAAATGTGCATTAAGGCTGAGAAGGTAGAGTCTTGGAGCCAAGAAATCTGATACCTTGGTTTCCACAGTAACTGTGCAAGAGCCCTTATGCCCATAAGTAGCTGTTATGTATGTATAATATATATGAGTACACCTGGGATCCAATTTACAGCTAGAGTGGGATTCATCATTCCTGGAGGGAGGTGGGGGAAGTGGATGCAGCAGTAATTCTGGATTTTTTTTTTTTTTTTAATTGAAGAAAGGAGAAGAAGCTGAGAGCTGTAGTGTATGCCCAGGCTCATAAACACTTTTTCAAATTTTCCTGCCTCCTGAGCTCTTACAAATGCAGTCATTCCTGATGGAACCAGTTTCTAATGGAAACTCAAAAATAGGTGTATGTTGTGACTCTGAATTTCCAGAAAGGCAGCCAATACCAGGCAGCAGAGATTCAGGAGACCACTGTGCTTCTACATGAGAATGGTTTCAGCCATGCCCAACCTGTGAAATTAAAAGGAGTGCAGGTGGCTCCAGCTGTGGGCTCAGCTCTGGAGGCATCTTACAGTTTTTAAGGCCATTCAGAAAGAATGATAGCACACAGATCCCTTAGAAATCTGGCTGCACCAGATCCTTTTGAGACCTTGGAGATCTGCTCAGTGTTGTGCATTCTTCCAGAGCCAGGTGGGGAACAGTGCAGGCAGGGATCACTCTCTTGAGCATCCCATTCCAGGTAACCTGCTGTCCCTTCAGAATTACACAAAGCAGAGGAGCCGTTTGCTGACTTGTGTCTGATGTCCAACCTCTTGCATTTGGCTGCAGGTTGGTTCCTGGAGTGCTGAGCAGCCCAGTGTGGGAAGCAAGGTGTAAACAGACCTGGAGGGAGCACTTTTCAAAGCAGAACATTGTGGGATTCTCCGGCTGTGATGGCGATGTGCTCCCTTGTACTGGGGGGAAACCTAAACAGAGGAGTGTTTCACTCTATGGTTTGCTTGGGTTTTGATACCCAGCTGCTTCAGAGGAAGGAGAGAATGTCTCTTGTTGGTAACAGAGCCAGAAATGGTGAAAAGCTTTGAAGTGTAACTGAAAAATAGAAAGCAGGCTGTGGTTGGGAGACTGAGTGCCTCTCACTCTCTGGTACTGGGCCAGGGCTTTGAGGCTTTTGCATTTTGCATATCTCATAGAAGTGACATTGCTGTCTCTTTTTTTACATCACTGTTGCTGGTTATACTCTTGCTACCAGTTCAGTTTTATTTTGTTTTACCACTGGTGACCTCCTGTACATTTTCAGTTCCAAGTGGGCTGGGTACATGTAATTGAATTGCTTGTTAATAAGTAAAGCATTGCTTACTGTGTGCTTCTGTAACATGTAGATGTGCTGCTGTTCTGGAAGCTTGACTCCAAATTGCAGTGTTTAACCACAGCACACAGTTACCATGGAACAGTGCACACAGGTCTGAGCTCTGCAGCCCGTTTCCAGCCAGAGACCCTCCTGGTGTCTCTGCTTCTACTCCTCACGGTTATTCCCTTTCGTCTCAACACCCCAATTTCAGCTGCGACAGTGCTGAATGTTCAGATGCCATAAATGTGGGCTGTGGAACCTGATGCCGAGCGACACATTTTCCCTTCCAGCTTCCCCACCCCGTTATCATTCTGCTTGCATTCTGCATCTGACGGCTGTGCAGAGTGACCGAGGGACCGCAAATGAGGTGCTGGATGGCAAGGAGCATTGCAACACGTGCCGACACTGAGCAAGTGTGCCATTGTGTTAGGTAATCAGCTGAAATATTGAGAAAATAATTGCTGGTAACATATTGTGCTGGCAGCCAGAGCAGCGCCAGTTCCTGGGGCTGGTTTTGAAGATGGAGCAGCCGCTGTGCTATATGCGTGTGTCTCAAACACAGCAGCACGCAGGCGAGGCTTATGCAAATTTCTGCTGTCTCTTGTCTTTCCTGGACACCCTAAATAGACTCTGCTCATCAGCAGAACATTATTTTGCATATGCACCAATGTGGAGTCCCATGACTTCTCACCCCCTTCTATTAATTAAGATTTTCAGTTCGGGGTGCCTGTTTGCACCTAGTACAGATGGAGCAAAACTCAACCCGAAAGCAGCGGGTTTGTTAGCACCCAGGTTTTAGTATGAAAGTGCAGTGCTTGCTTTTGGAAACGCACATTCATCATGAGAGGGATTTCTCACCTTTTCCAACTCCTCACAGAAAGAAATGGTTAAGAAATACAGATCTTAAAAATGGCTTTGGCTTCCTTAGTACTCAACTAAAGGAGAGGTGGTTTCATAAGTCATCAGTCATACAGACAGGCTGGTGAGATCAAGGTGCATAACAAACAGAAGGTGGAAAACAGGTCTGTAATGCCTCCCCAGTCTGGGGTCTGCTCGCTGCTTGGCGTGCTGCAGCTCAAGCAAAGGAAGTTGTTGGTGGCTTGGGCTCCAGCAATTGCTCCTTGCACTGAGGGCAGTGGCGCAGGGAGGAAGTGAAACTGCTCTTTGAGCTCAGAGCTGGCAGCTGTGCCCATGGCTCAGAGGTTTCCTTACAACGGGAGCAAAGGGCTGTAGGAAACCTCCAATTCCCACTCTTTGGCACTCCAATGTTTCATTCTAGGTGCTTTCTAGGGGTATTTGGACTTGCTGACTGCCCTGCATGTGTATTTTGTGGAGTTTGGACTTCTGTGGCACTGACAACCAGGTGCTAAGTGTGATTTAGCGCTCACCTTTGCCTGGTTCAGCCTCATGTTGCCCAGCAGCAATCCCCACAGCCTTCAGGAGGCCAGAGAGGGAGGAGGAAGGCTCTGGGTGCTCTTAGTAGGAAGAGGAACAGATATGACACTCTTGCAGGGTGCAGTCCTTCTCTTTCCTTAGTGGAAGGAGGAGCTGAGTCCACAGCTTAGGCTGAGTGCTGGTGCATGGCTCTGGGGATGGTTTCCCAATCCCGGCCCCTACTGCCTAAAGACAGCATTTCAGTCAGCAGATGTGGTTGAATCCCTGGAACAGGTAATGGAGGGAATGTCTTAGAAGGAGGCTGATAAATGTGAGCAGTCGTTACTGTGGTGCTCCAAGCATTTTGCTGTTGTCCAGAAAGAGAAAATCACTGGGAAAGTATGAAAATCTGTAGTACTCCATACAATTATTCAAATGATTGTAAAACATAAAGGGCGGTCTACCAGTTGAATATCTGCCACGGGGATCTGTATGAAAGGATGGATTTTGACAAGGGAATCTGAACGAATTTGTTCACCTGTTAATGCTGTGTCAGGTGGGATACATCTCCCAAATTATATCAGCAGAGTGGTAGCAGTAGATGGTTTTGCAAACAGGAGATGCGTGCCTGTCAGTGACAGGTTGCAGGAGGATGCTGTGGGTCTGACTGGGGATGGAGACTTGGTGCTGAGGCAGCTTTTAAATACCCTGGAGACCCTTTGGGTGGCACTGTGGGGTCCTTCAGAGGAACACAAGAGGCTGAGCTGGTGGGTTTAGGGTATTTCTTTTCCAGGGTTGAATGCCATACAGGAGGTGCAGTCCCACGTGAGCTCTGGAAGGGTCAGTGTCCAAGAAGACAACCTAAACTTAGGTTTTAGGTACTACCATACCATTTATAAAAAAGGTAATGGGACTGTGGGGTCCCTGCAGTCCCTCATCATCTACTGGTCAGGACACTGTCCTGTGCAGGAGCTGCTGCTGGTCTGTCTGGCACAACCATCTCACCCCAGTTCCATACTCAGCCTTTACAGTACCCTGTGGCAATGCAGCTCACAGCTGAATTTTGCTCTAGGTGAAAAGTGTTTCCGTGTGGTTTACTTTAAACCTCCTGCTTGCTAATTAGAAGACAGGTGGGGAAATCAGCATCATTTACCTCCCTTTTTTTTTTTTTTTTTTTGGTATGTTTTGAGCCTGAACAAATGGCAGTGGGAATGCAGCACAGCTGTGGGTTGTTTCCACTCCAGTAATTTAGAACAGTTGCAGCTACACAATTTATTTTGCATATGGTGAAGATAGTTCAATAATAAAAGGTTGATATCTTCTAGAAGGCCATGAGAAATGTCATGTTCTGCATGGGATCCTGTTGAGGGATCAGCCAGCAGTCCCAACCCCAAGGGTTACGTTTCCCACAAGGGGTGGTGTGCAGGAAGAGTTCCTTCTGTAGCAGAGCTCTTCCTCACTCAGTAGGCTTTGGGGAAGAGAATTTGAAGGTATTTTGGCTGGTTATTGCCTTAGGTGTCATCTTAGAATGAGGATTTTTAATGTTTTAACAAATATATCACATACCTCGGCTGATGTGCTTGGTTCTCTCCTGCCTGGATGCATGTAGTTAAATCAGTGTGGCAAGTGAAGGGAAAAGCTGAGCAGGAAGTAAAGCATTGAAAAACTCAAGTTGCCTCCAGAGAGATCATCTGTAAGAGAAGAGGAAGCGTTACCGAAGAGGAACTGCTTCTTACTGGCCTCACCCTTGCTTTTGAGGAAGGACATCTCTATGCAGCCTCTTCAGCAGCTTGAAATAGGCTTCTTAGGTTGAAGCATCCCCTGCAGCCCAGCTGGGTTTTAATGCTGAGAAGGATTTGCTGGTCTGTTCTGTAGTGCTCAGGAAAGGCACTCCTTAGGGTGTGAATCATCATTTGTGGTCACTATGAGCCCAGCCATTACAGGTCAGAGGGAAGTTTATCTTGTGAGCTTCTTGAGGCAGAAGCCATGCCCATTGCTAGTGATGCCCCTACAGAAGGAAAAGCAAAAGTCTGGGTCTGAGGAGCAGGCAGCAGCAAGCAGGAGAGCTTTAAGGGATGATACTGGTGGATGATCTCACAAAAGCTCACCATTTCTCTTCTGCCTGTCGTCTTTCCAGGCCTCAGTTCCTTGTTTTCTGCTCTCCCTGCTGAGGAGAGCCCACGTTATACAGGCTGCCTAGTGAATGTCCAGGTCTTACAAATGAATCTGCTCTCATTGCTGACACTGGAAAGACAGCACCAAAAGGACTCTGAAAATGCTGCCTATCAGTAATACATGTGATTTCAGATTCTCTAGGGTGTAGAAGTAGTGCATAAAAGGGGAATATCAAATTGGCCTACTTTGACTGATTAGAACTCGTTTAAATACAATATGTGTACAGGCTATTCTTCAATATGCTGCTATCAGCTGGGAGGCTAGACTGCTTTCCAAGCTTATCTGGTTTTATATCACTCTGTTGGTAGCAAGATCTGGATTCCTGGCTCCATTTGACCTAGGATTTAAGCATGAGAGTGAACTCAGGGGACAGCATGTGAAAGCCTGCTTGGTGCTGAGCTGCAAGTTGTCTGTGTACTCTGCCCACTTTTTTTATGCTTATAGGTGGACTCTGATCTAATGTTGCCAGTTGCCTTCTATATCTCTGATTGTTAGGCACCTTCTGCTATCTAGAAATGTTGGTGCATTTTTGCACTGCTGTGAAGAACGAAACAGAGCATTTCAGAATCATTTGGTAAATTAGTTCACTGTATCTTGTGTGATTCCTCCTGAATTTATCAGTTTTCTTTGCATCATTAGATGCTGCTTCAAACTCTGGATCTTGTGCGTAGACAAACTTAGAATACATCTGCTAGTAGCTGGGATGTCAGAAAATGACAGAGGTGCCCACTGCATGCTTGCTACTGCATTTTTTTTTCTTTCTTTTTTTCTCAGAGGATGTTTAGTTCCCCTGTAAGATTTGGCTAGTTTATTCCCAGGACTCTGAACCCAGTGTCTGAAAAGGGCTTTACCTGGGTAAAGCCAGCCTGGCTGCAGGCAAGTCTGTGGGAGAAACAGGGAACATTCCCTGACTAATTTATCTGCAGGGGGTATTTTCTTGACACTCTCCCATCCTTTTATGCATGACTTAGCTTCTCAGCTAGCTGAAGCCTTTGAAGTTTGACCCCCCCCCCCCACCCCCGAAATAGGGAAACCAGAACAACCTAAGCTGTGGGAAGAGCCGGCCTTGTTGCATGGTTCCCCAGTCTAACACTCCTTTCCTCCCTTTTCCCTACCTCTTCCACCCATCACCAAGAAACCTTTTTTCCTTTTAATATGATCTACTTAAGACTTGAGGGAAAAGACTATGGTTCCATGAGGTGATAAATCCAATTTTAGAGCATTTCATATGCGGTGAAAAGCAGGCAGCTGCTGGATGCACCCCCCAGGTAGATGTGTGTTTGCTCTGCAAGGTCAGATCCATTCCTTCCAGGGAGACAGAGATGGGTCAGTCTGGAACATGCTGGATTTCAGGATGGGGCTGGTGGTGCTTCCCCTTGCTATGCTTTAGGGCCTGTGTGGTTGTGCTTGTCACATCTCAGGAGTCTGGAGGTTCATGAGTCTCACTGTTGATGAACGTGGACCCAAACAATGTTGTTTGTTCTTGCTTCAATTTGAACTGCCCTGCAGACACCTGCAAGCCTCTTGTACATGCTGGAAGCCCTAGGACAATGTCTGGCTTCTCTGAATATCCCTTATTCAGTGGGTATGGAAGAAGTGTAACCGTGGCACCTCACATAACCTCCTTTCCCTTTCCAAAGGGAGAAAGAGATCGCCGCAGCTAGTCCAGCTTTCTGCTAAGGCAAGGTGCTAATTTATGGCTCTGAGGATTGCCATCCTGGAAAGCTCCTATTGTGGGCTCTGGAAAGTCTTGTTGAGAACTGAAGTGAGGTGCCATGAGAATGGATTGCTAAAGGTACTGGGGATGCTGGTTGAGTCTCATTCCCTTGGAATCGCATTTCTCAAGTCGTCTTACTTCTGGATCAGTGCAGATCTTGTTACCACAGACCACTAATCATGCTGCGTCTGCTTCCCATCTGTCTTCTTCACACTATTTTGTCCTTCCACGCGTCCTTTGCTAAATAAAAAGGAGTTTCCAGCCTCAGGGAGATGCTTAAAGACTGCTGAGCTTCTTCCTCCAGGATTTTATCTAGGAAAGAAGAATCCATGCATCACTTCATGTGGACACTGGAGCTTCAGTTTCCAGTCATGTACCACTAGCCTGAACCCCTCATGTTCAGTTGCTGCTGTCTTCTGCTATATTTTGCTTCTTGGTGCAACACCATTTCATGCTTTTTGTCTTTGGTCTTTGCTGTAGGAAACACGGATTTCAGAGTAAAGGAGGGAAGATTTAGACTGGATATAAGGAAAAGGTTTGAGAGGTGTCTGGTGGTGCTGAGCCCTATCTCACACTCAAGCCATTGGCCAAGAGTTTGCAGGAAACCTGGCTGTCCAGATTCACTGCAGCTGTGTGGCATTTTCTTGTCCCTGCTCTGTGCTCAGGGACGAGGAGGAACTTCAGGGGAATTCTCCTTCTGTGATTTTAGGCATTGACTTTAAATTTCCTCTTGGTACTAGAAGGAAAAAAAAAACATGGCATAAATTAGGCTGGTGTTTACAGTGCTGTTCGTTTACCATGAGTGCTTGAATATTTTTGTCATTCGTTTTA
The DNA here is from genome assembly GCA_013399175.1 of Odontophorus gujanensis. NCBI lineage: Eukaryota > Metazoa > Chordata > Aves > Galliformes > Odontophoridae > Odontophorus > Odontophorus gujanensis. The sequence goes on from VXAB01008523.1 coordinate 307,345, forward strand.
CCCATTGAGCAGCCTCAGAGGTGTGGAGAGGTTGTCTGTGCCAAGGAAGCCCTGCCATAAGTACCAGACCAAAACATGAGCAGAACCAAGTGAGCATCTGTGTGATCAGGCAAGGTATTGTCATCTCTTGGAGCTCCAATTATTTTTTTTTTCAAGTGATTAGAGAGAATTTTGAAATCAGTAATAAAGAAACCAAAACACCCAAGCAAATTCTCATCTCTGGCAAGAAATCTTTGCTCCATTGCAGCTGTTTTGGTGCCTTTTTTTTGCACCAGAATGGCTGCAGGGCACAGTGTTGAGTCTGTGTCACCCTGATCTGTGTGTTCTGCTGTGTTTGCGGCCTTTGCCCAAGAGTCAAATTTGCAATGTGCTGTATAAATGTACACTACATAGATATCTTGCTTTTCTGTTCTCAAGATAGAAATGCATGTTGCTGGAAGTATTTATTATCACTCAGCTCTAATGGGTTAATCTTTTAATATCCTGAGCCGGGCACTTCATTATAGTGCAAATACACCTGTCCCAGTTAAGAGCTGCCGTGATTGCAGTTGTGCACTCTGGCAGCAGCAGGAGGATGGCCACTCCTTTTGCTGCCAGAAAGAAGATGAAGGATGTGACAAATGCCAACCCAGGAGGAGGCAGCAGGCATCTCTGGCATCAATCCAGGCTGAGTGGTGGTGAGCTGCTACTGTGGGCACTGGTAATGGCACAGTTATTTGAGCAGGCAGGAAAGCTGGCAGGGAGTACAGGCCACGGTTGGCTCTGCCCTACTGCTCAGTGCCACCCTCGTGCATGTTCTCGTAGAGGGAAGTTTGTGATTACAGTTGGCAACGTAGGAAATATTTGTTGTAAATACAGCGCTGAGTCTGTCTTGTTCATGCCTGACACCCAGAGGTGTGAATGCTCAGCACAGGGCTGCTACCATGTCAGTGTGCCCAAGGGCTGTACTGTGCTCCTTGGGGTGTACCAGGAACATGTGGGACCTGTGAACCCTTCTGTGTCAAAAAGCAGATGAGCAATGAGCAAAGCAGTGCTCCCTGAAGCCCTCACTGTGCTCTGCTGGGTGAGTTTTGAACCACGTGAGGTGTTAGCAAGGTGAGTGGTGGGATTCTCTGCACTGAGTTTGTTTTTTAAAGAAGCATTTTATTGAATCTTGCCCCTGAAGGAGGAGCTGCAGTTGTGACAGCTTTACATCCTCAGACATCCCTTTTGTAAGAAATGCAAGCAACAAGTCTGAGGCATCTCATTCTCTCTAATGTTTTCTGCAGGAGGCGGGAGGAGTGAGCTGTTGCACAGCAGTGCAGCTCTCACCCAGGGATTGCAGCATGCTGGCTCCAGCAGTTCCCTTGCTAGACCAGGAACACAGTGTGTGCTCAGCACAGGAGGAACCCAGAGGCTGTTCTTGATTCCATCAGTGCTCACTGCATGTATCTGTTCAGCCAGGTGTCACTTTCCTGCCTCACCCTCACTTCTGGAGGGTTTTCTTTCCCCACTTTTTGTTAGGGTAAGGGTAAGGGCTTACTCACTTGAGTGTTTTTAGATCCCTGCATGGATTTGGTCCGAAACCAAGTGAGGACAGTTTGACAGTCAGTAGGGTTATGAAAAGTTTTTTCTTTAAATGCTTCTGATTTTATGTCTAGCTGTACTGAAAAACTGCTGCTTAACATTTTAAGAGGCAAAGATTGTCAGTATTCAGGCATGTACTCATGAAGTTTGAGGATTTAAGGAGTGATTTTTCCATTTGGTTTCTATGAGTGGAGGTTGCTGCAGGCTTGCAGGTTTGCTTTGTCTTGCAAGCATGGGATGCTTCATTTCATTAAAGCTAATGACCTTGCATCGTGCCGATGCCATTGATCTTGCATTTCATTATTCTGATGCACCAGAGCTCAGCCAGGCTGTATCAGAACATGTATCAGAACAAGCTATGTTCAGTGATAGAATTTACCTACCTCAAATAAAGGTAACTTGGTACCAATCAAAGTGTTTAAATGAAATTAATCGTGAGCTGACGATATTCAAAATGCATTCTGAATTCTTTTTAAAAGGAAATGGAAGGATGCACGGTTCCTGTGCCCATAGGAAAGGGACTGAACGGCATTCACGCTGAAGCTCCCAGCTGCTGCCACAGTGTCAGTGCTCCTCTGGGCCAGGGAGAGAACAGCCTCTGCACACCTGGAGCTGCCAGTTCTGCATGCAAATATTAGGAAGTAGTTTCTTTTTGCTGCAGGTATGAATATTTGCTTGCTAAATGCTGGGTATTAGCTCTAAGATCAATACCCTGCATTCAGTAGCTCTCTACCCTGTCACTATTCAGATTGATCAGAAGGGATATCTTAGGATATTTCTTTTGCTTAACTCAGGAGGCTCTACCTGAACTAAACTGTGCTGTGCCAGGACTGAAAGTGGCAGTTAGTGTGTTGGACAAACAATGAATGAGGCCCTTCATAAGCAGTTACGCAGACGTGAGTCTCTCCCAACAAATTTGCATCATTAAAACACCTTTGGAAAAATGTGTCATGCATATCATTAAATACCTGTTTGGCTAACTCTTAGTTTAATTAATGCAATGTGAAGATGGCAGCACAAATTAATTGAGATGGAAATGGCTTTTCTCTCAGTGGGCTGAACGGAGGGTTTCTGGAGGCATTGTGCCCTCAGAAATGTGCAGGTGAACTCTGGGACTGATTGACAGTTTTTTGACAGTGATAGAAATGATGTCCTCACAGCAGTATGTGTGTCAGATATCAGCTCACTTTTTTCTCCTGTGAAAGCACAGAGGGAAACCAGAAGGCAGCTTCTTTGGTAGGGGAGTACAGCTACTGTTCAGCCCCACTGTGAAAGATATTTGGTAGCAGCAACAGCAAATTCAAGTTCAGACAGGTGAATGAGAAGAAATTCATGTCACAAAAGGTCTTTCTGCGTCTCTCCTTGATTTCTGTCTTGCCTGTATCTTTCTCAGTTGGTGCTCATGTTTTTCCCTCTTACCAAGACTTTCCTGTAACTGTTCATCTGCTTTAAATATTAATTCTTCTTAACTTTATTTAGAGACTTCCCCTTAGAGGATCTTCTTTTGGTTTGACCTCTTTGCTAACCTCGTATATTCCTTTTTTTTCACTGTCCCTTTGGTCTTTTTCTCCCTGCTGCTAAATCTTTTCTTTTCCATTTTGCTTGGGACAAAATTGGAGCAAAGATTATTTGCTGTGCAGGTGAGTTGTAAGCCCCACACTGCAGGAAGCAGGGAATCTGTTGTTGCTTCCTGCAGACCCATATGAGCACAAGAACTTAGAACTGTCTTCCAAGAATGCTAGTTGTTGCTTTAGCAGTGCTCAGCTCAAGTGCATGTATGAAGGATGTTTGAATGAAGGAAGCTGATGTACAGCTCAGCAGGGAGGCAGGCCAGGCCTGCCAGCTCTGGTTTCAGGATCTGCTGGTCAGGGTGTGCATGACAGGACCTTACAGGAGGACAGGAGATCACTGACGGGCTGTGGCTGGGAATTCACTGTCCCCGTGGTGGTGCCTGGTGCTGGAGCTTCTCTCACAGGGTGACTTTTCTTCGTACCTCCTGAATGAGGTGAATGCAAACCTGAAGTCGATTGTGTCTGTCTTTGGTAATCTGAATGCTTCTGGCTAATCATCCAGCACTGACTTGCAGTGTGATCCAGTTTTTGCAATTGGAGCCAGTGCTTTTAACAGTGTTTTATGCGTTTCTTTGGTGAAAAGTGGAGTCTGTTTCACAGGAAACTTGTTCACACCTGCCACGATCATCTTGTTTGCTCTTCCTTTGTCCCTTCCACTGGGACACTGCATTAGCTGCAACTGCAGAATGTCCTTTCATTCCCTGGCATCCTCACTGTGGGATGTGACTGTGAAGCTGAGCAGCTGAGGAAGGAATTCAGGGTGCAGACCTCAGCACCCATTCCTAAAGTGATCTGCTCTGCAGGTATAAACGATGGTCTCCTTGTAGAGCTCAGAGGTAAGGCATCTTCAGAGAATTAAGATTGCAGCTGGCTTTTTTGGGGTGATCCTTGCAGTGTGTGTGCTGATAGGCTCATGCTGCAGCAGCAGAATGTGAGGAAGCCTGGGTGAGGGGAGGTGCTAGGACAGGAGGATTTGCAAAGCTGCTGTGGCAAGCGTTGTGCTCAGCCTGCTCTCTGGTGGTAGCTGCTGTAGCAGGGATGACTTTTGGTAAAAATGTAAAGCATTTGGTTTGATTGGAGTGGTTGTGGTTGCTCAGCTCCATACAGCCCACAGCAGAGTCATTAACTCACCTCCTTTTGTTCCCTTACCCCTGTGCAAAATTCCTAGGTAAAAACTGAAATCACAGCAGTTTTGGGAAGAGAACTACCAGCAAAGCTCCCCTATGCAGTTTCTCCAGTGTCTGACAAAGAAAGAGCTCCATTGCTCCTTTCTTTCAGATCTGGAGAGTAGACAGCAGGTTAACTGCTGGGCCAAAGCATGGAAGGAATAAACATCTTGGGGATCTCCAGTCAAGTTTGGCTGAAAACTGCCGACAGGTTCCAAAAGCTCTTGTCAGAACTGAGATGCAGACATGCTTAAGTAGGCCACTGACTTGTGGTCTCATTTCCTTGTCCGTCTGTGGGGGCAGGACACGGGATGGATACTTTCTGTTTATGTGACAACACACAAACTGTTTGGCTCTGCTGTGCAAAGCTGTTGTGAGGAAGGAAGTGCTTGATATGTGGTTCGAAGGAGGCAGGCCGGTTGTGCTTGCTGGGAGCTTGAGCAAGAAAGTCATGATGAGAGCTTCTGCCTTTCAGCCCTGAAAACGTATGGTGGTGTTTGCTGTCACCCTAGTGCTGGTGTTGCCATTTTTATCTGGGAAACAAGGAAGAATGGGATAAATAATTTTGGAGGGGGTTACTCGGGACTCTGTCTTGTTTTTGACATCCCACTAATAAAATGCCAGCCCCATTCGTGTCTCATAGATAACTCTGTGTGGAAGATGCCTCTTCCAATAGTGTCTGTTAGTGCATAGCAGGATTTGTTTTAAGAATACCTGAGGGGTGTTGCTGGAGGAACCTGTATGGTGTGCACGCATTCGTGGTGTGCTGGGGTTGCTGGGGACTTCCAGTTTCTCTCCTTTTGACAGTGGAGGTGGCACATCATCATTGTTTTTGCATTTTATATAACTGTATCTGCATGTGGCCAATATTTGTTTTGCTTAGAAACATGGCATATGCTGTGTCTTTGAATCACAGTGTTCATGATTCTGTGAAATTTAGGGATAATTTAAGCAGATTCAGGTTCTGTTGTTATTTTTTGTTTTTTTTTGTAGTGTGAGTTGCTTTGGCCCAGTGGAGACAACTTCTAATAGCAGCAGCCATGTCTGCTGTTGTCTTCACACAATTAGAGGTTAAGAGTTGGCAGCCAATGAGCCAGAGATAATAATTTACAAACGTGGAAACTCTGTGTGCATGGTAAAAACTAAAGAATGAAACCTGTGGCATAATGCACCTGTCAGTATTAGATGCAAATAGGAAATAATGCAGTGTGCAGCAAAAGGAGTTTGTGTTGTCTGTATTTTGCCAAGCATGGGAGTAAGTCCTCCTCTAGCACCGAAGCTGAGGTTTTGGGTCGGTTGGTACTGATTGTCTTTGAGAAAGTTTCTACCCTTGCTTCCTGAGGTCTGATATGGGCAAGAGGAGCTTCAGTAGGCGTCAGCTGCACAGCGGGCCTTGTCTTTTTCAGAGCACTGTTTGCTTTCCTCCAATCCTATTTAGAACCTGTATCAAGTTGAGTTTATTAGAAGCAGAACTGTGGTATTTAACGCGAAAGGAACGTGTTCCTCACCTTTCCTCTCTTTCGTTTCAGAGTCAGCATTCTTCAGGGGAAGACATGGAAATCTCTGACGATGAGATGAACTCCGCGCCTATCACCAGTGCAGAGTGTGCCAAAACCATTGTGGTCAACTCCTCAGTCAGCAACGCAGCTGTCATGACCCCATCCATCCCTCCGCTGCCGCCGCCCCCTGGATTCCCTCCTCTTCCTCCTCCTCCACCACCACCTCCACAGCCAGGTTTCCCGATGCCTCCACCGCTGCCTCCTCCCCCTCCTCCCACGCACCCTGCTGTCACCGTGCCCCCACCGCCACTCCCTGCTCCCCCTGGGGTCCCTCCACCTCACATCTTGCCTCCGCTTCCTCCCTTCCATCCTGGCATGTTCCCAGTCATGCAGGTGGATATGATAAGTGTCTTGGGCAACCACTGGGGTGGCATGCCCATGTCCTTCCAGATGCAAACTCAGATGCTGAGCCGCATGATGCAGGCACAGAACACATACCAGTATCCGCCTTTCATGGGAGGCAGGATGCAGTTTGTGAATCTGCCTCCCTACCGCCCGTTCTCTATGGGAGCAGCTCTTGGCCGTGGGCAGCAGTGGCCACCACTGCCCAAGTTTGACCCCTCGGTTCCACCGCCGGGTTATGAACCTAAAAAGGAAGATCCCCACAAAGCCACTGTGGATGGAGTCCTCCTGGTCATCGTGAAGGAACTGAAGGCTATCATGAAAAGGGACCTGAACCGAAAGATGGTTGAAGTGGTAGCATTTCGGGCATTTGATGACTGGTGGGACAAGAAGGAACGGCTGGCAAAGGTAGGCTTCTGTGCTGTGTGTGCTGGGGCACAGTCTTTGTGGATGGGGGGAGTAAGAAGGGATCTGGATCTGAATTAAAAAACAGAGCAGCAAAAAAAACCTGCAAACCCTAGAATGCTACAGTACCTAGAACTGAAGCGAAAAAATGGAGTCACAGAATAGTTTTGCTATGAGAAACCCCATTGCTTGAGGCTGCTGAAATTAAATGGGAAGCAGGCATGTCCAGCATCTGCCTCTGTGCCTCCCCTGGCCTCCATGCCAGGTGGGTGAGGAGCAGCCTAGGAGTAGCAAACTTCAGCCTTGGGACAAGTTAGCACGCAGGTGTTAAACCTAGCTCAGTTTTGTGGTGTTGCTATGTGCATTTCATGCTACTTTGCAATGAGAACAAATGTGGTCTTAGATGAAGGTACCTTGCTTCCTCCCATGCTGGCCATGATCTGAGGTGGACAGTGAGCAAACCCTTTGTTTTTCCAGATGTTCTGAGGGTTTGTAATGTCCTCACTGAGAAGAGCATTGCTGCTGCCCCAGTCCGGGGGCTAGGTGACATCAGAGCGTCACTGCAGCTACTGATGCATCTCTGCAGACTTGCCTTGCCAAGGCTGAACTCCACGGAGTGTCAGTAGTGGGGCAGCTGCTCCTTCAGGCAGAGAAGTGAGAGCCTTCAACATTAAGAGGCCTTGCTATTAAGCTCACGAAGTTCAGCCTTTCACCCTCACCTCTCCTTTCTATTTTATCACTTTGCAGTAGTCCCGGAGCCTGAAATCAGAGAAGTGTAGGAATTTTTTATTTTGTGGTCTGAGCCACTGGTGGCTGCTTCCAGGAAGGAGTTTGCAGGAGGAAATGACCCCTAGATTGGGATGCAAACTGGCAAAGGCTTCTTGTGTCAAAGAGGAAGCTGAACTTTAGCCCCAGAAAGCAGGAGTGCTTGAAAACATGGAACAAGAACTCGCTGTGCCCACTTTGTACAATAAAGTCCAGGAGCATTCTCAGTACTGCACTCCTCCCTCCTCCCCAGTGCTTGTATATGTCAGCAATTTTCATGTAGTGTGGTCATGTGGTGCGTGTCCAGGTGCCTTCAGAGAAACTGGTGCCCAAGCAAGGAAGGGGTATTTTGTGAACCCCAGCTATCTAAATTGTTTCTGTTCATATCCTTCCCAGGAAACTTCTCCCTTCTCCTCTTTTAAAGGCCTTTTTTTTCCTTTCTCCTCTGTTGCAGGCATCTCTCACTCCAGTGAAATCCGGAGGAGAACTGGAGGAGAAACCAAAGCCAAAGGATCGAATCACATCTTGTCTCTTGGAGAACTGGAACAAAGGCGAAGGCCTGGGATATGAGGGAATTGGCTTGGGCATTGGGTTACGAGGGGCCATCCGGTTACCATCCTTCAAGGTAAAAACAAAGATCTGTCTTCACTACACTAATGTTCCTTAAAGGAGCAGTAGGAAAATAGACGTAGCTAGGTTTGTACCCCAGAGCCTGACAGGCTGTTAGCCCCACACTGTTCCCTTACAGGATTTCTTCCTGAAGTATCCCTTTTAATCAACCAGTAATAAAATAAAGATGCTCTTACCCAGCCTTAGCCTTTCATCTACCATTTGTGTGAACTGTTGATAAAGGATTTTGGTTCTGTAGGGTAAATTGGACATGTCCCTGTGTGCTGGTTTCAGCTGAGGCAGTGTTAGGATGCAGTGTTTCAGCATGGTTGTAAAAATAAGCTTATGCTAGTAGCACTGTACAGTTATTTATTTGCTTAGAACTCTGTAAGCAGAGTTTATTCAGAGCTGGATTTACCATTTGTAATAGGCCTGTAACACAGCTAGATCTCTGGATTTTGAGGCTTGGCCGTTTTGCAGAAGTTGGCTGTAATGTCTTGCATTTTAGCAGCTGAGTCACACCTGAAATTTGATTGAAAATGTTCTCTGCCTCATGAGAGTTTACAGGATCAGACTTACAACTATAGGGTCATTAACTTTAAAGGTTATTTGTGCTTCCTCCAAGGAGGAGAAGCATAAAAGATGAAAAGTATCTTTTTTCTTTCTTTTGTAGTTTTAAGCAAAAAAAAAAAAAAAAAAAAAGTGTTATAGAGGGCTTCCTTGAAACTGAAGTTTTGAATGCAAAGAAAGAGTATGTAAAGTTTTGGGACTAGAGATTCAGAAGTCTTGATTTAAAATAAAACTTCTTTCAAGGTTATTTAAGATGTCATAGACTCAGACTCTTTCTGTTCTGCTGTAACTCAGACCCATGCATTTGTCACAAGCTGTCTGTCAGATTCAAAGTGCCCGATGATGACATGCACCGTGTTGGCATGGAAAGTGTTTTGATTCAAACCGAAGGGGTGGAATTTCATTCACAGTAAAACACTGTTTGCAAGAAAATAAAAGGATCAAGACTCGGGGAAGTAGCCCTTGATTTCTGGGTGTAAGTCACAGTAGCGAAGTGAAGCAGTAACAGTTTAAGAGGTTGATTTCTGCTGTTTCTAAACTCTTTTAGAAATGCAAATTTTGTCTTTTGTTCAGGTGAAAAGAAAGGAGCCGCCAGAAGCTGCCTCAGCAGGAGATCAGAAGAGAATCCGGCCTTCTACTTCTGTTGATGATGAAGATGAAGGTTTGCACAGCACATTTGTTTCAAACCCGCGCAGATGCAAGCCACATGCAAGCTGAATTCTTTTAAACATCACAGCAGTGTGCTCACTTACAGTTAGACACAGAGGAAAGGATTTGAGCCAAAGCCCTGCCTCTTGCAAACCTCTCATCAGCTGGGAGATGTCTCCTAAGGATTCAGTTATCTTACGTTTACTGGTGGGAAATTTAAGACCCGCATTTTACACTCATGCCCTATTTTAGATTTGGTGGTACAGAGCTGGTCACCCAGTAGAGGGAGCTCAGATTAGTTCATGGACTGTTCTAGAGGCATGCTTGCAAATCACTGTGTATGTTGAGGGAGAAGGCAAGTAAGAGGCAGTTTGCCCTGCACAGTTTTTGAATTTATCTGATAGAAGAATCTATTTTCCAATATTAACTTTTTTTTCCCCCCTGGAAACATGGAATAATGAAGATAAAGGTATTCAAAGCTTCATGTCTTTATTTTTCATTAAAAAGTGGATTTAAATTAGCTGTACTATAAACTCGATTCACACTAGTGATTGGTTTTAAAGTATAGAAGCAAAGGTTAGTTATTTTTTTTTAACTGAAAAGAGAGAGGAATTAAATTGTAAGAACCAAAGTTACCTAAGTGTCTTTTTCATAACTAGACTCATAAATCCATCAGTTCTTCAAGAAGTAAAGCAAACCCTGAGTTACTGAAGCATTCATATCCTTTAGTGTGTCTCTGTTTAAGGAAGTGTACAGGGAGTTTCCCAGCGTGAGTCATGCATTGTGCTTGCCTTCTCTGATTCATGGGGAAGCTGTCCTCCACTGGTGCAATATATTCTTGCATTTCTTGGACCAGCTTCTTCTGCATTCTATTCTCATCTTCCTGTCTCAAAGACACATTTTTCTTAAGGATTGTACAGTTTTGTATTGCTATTCTCCAAGCAGTGCCTGAGGCAGTGTTGGATGAGACAACCTCTTGGCAAGGTCCTCTTTGGCTTTCCTATCGTGATCTCATGGTGCCATGTCTATTAGCTGATCTGCCTAGAGCTTATCAGCTTTGGCTTCCTGCATAAAATTTCCCTGCCTTCCTTGGGACTTTCAGCACTTTGCACCCAGCCTCATCCTCACTTGCACTGTGAAATTAGTAAGTGCCTGTGAGCTTGGGGACTCACACCATATGGACACACTGCTCCAACTTTGATCTTCTCAAAGCAAAAGCTTTCATGATGTGATCTGCAAAGTCTCTTGCAAAGTATTTGATGCCAATTTCCTTGTTTTTGCTCACCAGAGTCGGAGAGGGACAGAGATGCTTCTGATGCAACATCTGACCTGTCGAAGAAGGACGCAGAAGCAGTGGGGCTGAGGCGGCGACCAGCAAGGCCACTGGAGCTTGACAGCGAGGGGGAGGAGGGAGATGAGACATCAGGGAAAGAGGAAGAGTCCTCCTCAGAGAAGGAAGAGGAGCAGGAGGAAGAAGGAAGCTTGGTGAAAGCAGCACCTGGCAAGGTGTGTTGGTTTGTGATTGCAGTTCGGAATGCTGTCTGTCATTGAAAAAGGTCCTAGCAATTCCAAATCTCAACATTACTTTCTCTAGAAGATGAGTACTTCTCATAGAGTCTCTCCTAAAACAATCTCTCTAGGAGAGAACCCCCCCAGGTTCTCTGATCAGCATTCCTGAGAGTCACTGGTGATTACTGCAGTGACAGCCAGGTCTGCGGGTCAGACACTGTTCATTTCTCACAGTGCTTTCTTGTGAAGGAGGAAGAGGAGGATGAAGATGATGACGAGGAAGATGAAGATGATGATGAGGAAGATGAAGATGAAGAGGATTATGAGGAGACAGGTGTTGAAACAAGTGACAAAGAGGAAGAGCAGGACTCTGAGGAGGGTAAGCAATTCCAAGGAAAGCAGCAAGCTTCTCTTTCAGGTCACGTGGAATCTCCCTTTTGCCCTCTACTTGTAAGACAGTGTTTATTTGTGCACCTCTTCCACTGAAAGGCAGTTTTATACAGGGTAATTTATACAGATGTACATAATCTCAGTACAGACGTATTAAAGAGGTAATCTGCCAGGAGAGTGATGTGGGCAGGGTGCCAGGCAGTGCTAGCTCTGCTGCCTATGGAGCTGCCTGCTGTATGGTGATTGCTGTTAGCATCCAGATACTTTGTTTAATAATCCCTGCAAAAATAGACAAACTGTGAGGGCATTCCTTCAAATCCACCTGTTACTGTTGATTCTGTTGATGTGTGGAAACAATATGTGTTCCTGTAGTAGGGCCTGATTGTTTGCTGAAGTCAGAAAGCAGAACTAATGGTAACCTGCTCTTCTTGTAGAAGATGTAGCAAGTCCCTCATCTTCCAAGGCTGAAGTTGAATCATCGGATGAAAGTGAGGACTCCTCTGATTTTGAGTCAAGTTCTGACTCAGATGAAGACGATGATGAGGAGGAGGAGGATGAAGATGAGGAAGAGGAAGAAGAAGAAGAGGAGGAAGAAGAGGTGGCTGAAGATCAAAACAGAGAAGCCATGGTTGCTGAGACAGAGCATGAACCTGCCAGTCATGAGCTTCCTGATGATAAGAGGGAGACCATTTTGGAGCTGTATCCTGTGGACTACATGGATGCAACAGGCTTGGGACTCTCAGAGCCAGCTTTGGTAGAGAAGGACGAAGGGATGGAAGAAGTCAAAGCAGAGGAAAGTGAATGTGATCAAGTCCCAGAGGAATCTATTGCTGCTGAAACACTGAAACAGTTGGTTATGGAAAGAGACCAGGAGACAAAACTTGCACTGTCTCCCATCTGCAGGCCAGGTATAGTCTTCCTTTTGGGTTAGCACTTATTGTTTTCCCAAATACAATAGTCTCACAACATCCAGTGAGCATGATTTTGTTTCCATTGTTCTTTTTTCCTCCGGTCTTGGCTCTAGGCTAGGGATTATCTTTTCTTCCTAGTAAAGTTCAGCACAGACCTTTTTCCGTGTGCAGATAATGGTGGTTATTGTATCCAGAATTTTGTCCTGGACCAAGTTAGTTAGTGTCCTACAGGAATGGAACAGTTGTCATCATCCAGAGGGGACTGGAAGGTGTGTTAGCTGAAGCTCAAGGTAGGAAAGCCATGGCTGCTGAAACAGAACAGGAATCTGTGATTAATGAGTCACTTCTGTCTGTTGTTGGTTTTAATACCAAAGAAGTATGTGACTGTTAAACTGTATGTGACAGGTGAGTAGAGTCTTACAATTCTGATTTTTGTATTTTTATTATTTTAAACTTAGTTCTTTTAAGTGAAAGATATCCCCTGATTTGGTGGAAGAACAAAATTATCTTAATTCAGTGCATAGTTGTGTATAACCCACAAAGGCTAGAGTAGGAGTAGAATGCAGAAAGCTTGACAAATTCTGCAGCAGGGAAGGGGGATGCCAGCAGGGAGTTCATATCCAGTGTAGTGAGTCTCGTGCAGGACAGGTGTCTGAGGGCTGCAGATCTGGGAACTGGGTGGTATTTTGCCACCTGCAGAGCTGGAAATCAGGTCTCTGCCCAACATATCACTCCTTGGCCATCATAAAATCCAGAAGACTTAAAGGTTAAATTGGGTACAAGCTCAAACTGTTTTTCTTGTGCTGCCCAGCCTGGTCATACAGGAGTGACACAGGTCTGATGCTTCTGCAGCGATTCTCTAGTTCATTCAGCACAAATGGATAATGCTTCCCCTCCAGTTCTCCAGGCACTTCCCCTTCCTTTTGCTCTCCTGCTTGAAAAAGTTATTTTGAGCTGCCTAAGATGATTCACTGTTGATTCATTTTGGCCCTGGATCTAAGGAGGTAAATAAACTCCAGACAAATGAGCCTGCTGCAGAGAGAGAGCAGCATATAAATTGCCTCACTGATAGCATCTGAGTGTCTCCTCATTCATTACAAGGGCTTTCCATTTCCTTCATGGGTTGTTCAGGAGTATTACGCTTCTCCTCTCCCTGTTTCCAACCTTGGAGAGCTGAGGGTGCTCCTTAGCCCTGCAACTAGTTTACCTTCCCACATCAGAAAAGCTGATTGCTTGGGGCTCTGACACATGTCCTCCACAGTCCTTGCCCTGCAATTCACTAATGCTTTTTATGTCTGCAAAAAGGTGGTCAGGGGGTTTAAAAAGAGAAAACCTTCATTCTGGGCTGTGTAGTGGCTAATCCTCAAATTAATCGTGTGTTTTTTTAATGGTCCATTAGAGATGTCTGTGGTAGTGTCTAATTACTCCATACTCTGTGCCTCTGAAATGTAAAGCATTGGTGTTTTTAAAGCTTCCCAGTGGAACTGAATTGTTCTGTAACTGCAGCATCTTTTAACATGCCTTTACTGGCAAGTGGTGTGTAACCAAGTGGAAGCAACTCTTTAATTTTTTTTTTCCTAGTGGAAGAGCCTGAACCCATTGTCGTGCTGGAGCCAGAGGTACAAGAATGTCCAAAGCCTGAATCTCAAGATGAGGACGGCATGGTTTGTCTCTCAACTCCAGTGGCAGTCTTTGGAGAACCTCCACCCAACAAAAGCAACTTCTTTAGCAAGTCTGATAACAGCAGCTTAGAAGCACATGTTAAAACAAAGCTGCCCTCTGCAGTGGAGGAGGAGGACCGGCTGCCTCGCACGCCTGGACGGGAGGTGGTGGTCCATTCAGAAACTGATATTCTTTTGCTTCCAGCCCACAAGGTGCCATCCTCCACACTTCCCTTACCAACAACTCCTGGGAAAGAGGAATCTTCAGTCCCTCCTGAACAATTAATGGTGACCAAAACGTCCATAGAAGAGGAGATTCCTAGGACTCCTGGGCGGGACATTTTGGCCAAGTCTTCACACCCTCTTGCAAAGTCGCAGAGCACAGACACTGTTCCGGCCACGCCAGGAAGTGATGCTCCCCTTACGGGAAGCAGCTTGACCCTCAGTTCCCCTCAAGTCCCAGGGAGCCCCTTTTCCTACCCTTCCCAGTCTCCTGGCATTAACAGTGGCATTCCTCGGACTCCTGGGAGAGATTTCAATTTCACGCCTACTTTCCCAGAGGCTGGTGCTACCATTCCTTGCCTTCTGTCTGGCAAGAAACAGTCAGAGGATGACCCAGATGAGAAACCCTTTAAAGAGCCTCTTGGTGCTTCCCTTACTATCAGCATGAACAGTGTTCCTTCTCCTATCCCCTTTGCCAGCCCCACACAAGCAGATTTCCGCACAGACACAGGCTTGCCACCTAATGAGCCAATACCCATAGCAGCCTTGCCATGCATACCTGGAGATGAGAGAATGCCCATCGAGGAGTGCAAGGCAGAAGTAAAATCTGTTTTGCTCTCCCCAGAAGCACCCATTGGTGCATCTGTTCTTCCTCCTCCACCACCACCTTCTGTTCTTCCCAAAAGGAGGCCAGGTCGGCCGAGGCGGTCCCCACCTTCTGTCCTCTCATTGGATATGTACTCGGGCAAAACCATTGAACCACCTCCTGTCCCTGTGGCCTTGGTGGAAAGTACTATGAGCAAAGAGCTATTGAGTGCACATCCCGATGCTTTCTATGGACTGAAGGACCCTGAAGCCGTCACCCTGGATTTCAGGAATGACAGCTTCCATGAGAAAGTAGCACCTGAGACAGTTGCAGAGAAACTGCCATTTAAGGAATTGGAGAACCAGTGGAATGAAGACTTCAAGGAAGAAGAAGCTCATGCGAAGCCTAAACGACAGTGGCGAAGGCAGAAGAAGTCACCTGAGCACCTCCCAGTGATTCCTTCCCCAGAGTATTCCCCACCCCAGCCTCAGTTCAGGCCACGCTCCGAGTTTGAGGAGATGACCATTTTGTATGATATTTGGAACGGAGGCATAGATGAGGAAGATATCAAATTCATGTGTATCACATATGACCGCCTCCTGCAGCAGGACAATGGTATGGACTGGCTCAATGACACACTGTGGGTGTTCCATCCTTATATCCTTTCTCATTGGTGCTCTGCATTACACAACACGTGCAAGATGACCATTTCTTGCAAAAGACGAAGTTAATGGGCAGAAGAAGCCTTTGCTTATTAGAGTAGCAATTACTTGTTTCAGCAGAGAGTTTTAGACTTCTATTCCCTGAACCTGTCATACAGAAATACTGCAGAAGTGGCTGTTGTGTTGCATTTTCCAACCACGTCCGCAGGGAGAGTCTGTATGTACCTCTTCTGGGGAGATTTCTGGAAAGCTAGTTTGTATGTTAAACAAGACAAACTGCACTGCCCCGTGTACTGCTAAAGATTTCTGGAATTAAAATATCTGATCCCTAACTCCCTGAAGGAGCAGATTTACTGAGGCCCATGAGAGCAGTGTCTCCCAGCCCACTGGGCTGAGGAGTGCCTATGCCCCATGCATTGCACCTTGCCTGAGGCGTGGAGGTGAGATTGCAGCACTGGGCTCAGCATGATGTCCTCAGGGCTTGGGATGGCTTCTGGAGGGAGAATGAAAGTGTTCTACCCAAAACTCCAAAGAAAAGGGTGCAGCCAGATGTGTGGGCAGCTGCTGTCTGTGTATGTGGCTGGTGCTGCAGGGAAATCATTTTCCAAAAAAGTTTCTCTTGCCAGCTTAACCTTATGTTTAAAACTTTTTTTCTTTACCTTAGTTTCCCAAAGCATGCAGCTGAGGAAAGGGTTTTCCTGTAGGCATATGGGCTTGAGTAACTTTTTAGAATCGCATTGATATTTCTTGCAGCCTCTCCCAGCAGCATTCTCCATTTTTCAAGCTTCAGCTGCTAGCTCCATGTAACCACAGCAGGTTTGTGTCTGATACCACCTGGTAGCTGCGTTGCTCCTTAACTTCTTTCCACCTACCAGCTTTTCCACCCCCAAGAAAAAGAAGCGAGACGATGGGATGCGGGAGCACGTGACAGGCTGTGCACGAAGCGAAGGCTATTACAAAATTGATAAGAAGGACAAACTCAAATACCTCAACAATAGCCGAGCTTTTGCAGAGGAGCCTCCAGCTGACACACAGGTGAGAGCATGTCCTCTGCTGACCACCAGGTGTGAATGAGATTTGGCTTTGCACGGCCTCATGCCCGATGCTCCCTACTTTTTGGCAAGGAGAGAGATGATGCTGTTGCTGCACCTGTGTTGAGTTGGCCCTTTGGGTGGGGTTGGTGTTAGAAGTAGGGTATTTTGGGATGTCACGTGTTCTGTGCTGATGATAAGGCACAAGTGACTGCTCATGGGGAGATTGCAGGGTGCTTTGTCCATTGGGTTGGCTCTGATGACACATTTGTCCTCAGGGGATGAGCATCCCTGCCCAACCTCACGCTTCCACGCGCGCTGGCTCCGAGCGGCGGTCAGAGCAACGCAGGCTCCTCTCCTCCTTCACTGGTAGCTGCGACAGCGACCTGCTCAAGTTCAACCAGCTCAAGGTAGGTCCCTGTTGTGGGCTGTGTTGGGCAGGGGCTGGCGGGGAGCAGCTGAAACCAGGGCAAGACAGACAGGGATCTCAGTGCTGGGCACCTCTGTGGGTTCCAGAATGGAACTGGTGCTTTGCCTTCTGGCTAGGGTCAGCCTTTCTCTTTCCATGTTGTGACTAATTCAGGGTTTCTGGGGTGTTTTTTTCACACAGTTCCGGAAGAAAAAGCTAAAATTCTGCAAGAGCCACATTCATGACTGGGGCCTTTTTGCTATGGAGCCCATTGCAGCTGATGAGATGGTGATTGAGTATGTGGGTCAGAATATCAGGCAGGTAAGCTGAAATGTGGGTGAAATCTGATAAAATCCCAGCTGAAAGAAGTGACCGAGTGACAGCTGGGCTGATGTACCTGCTGTAGGGCATTAGCTATATGAACTAGGTAGGCTGGCATGTGGTTTAAAGGAACAGGTTGGGTTTTCAGCACCCCTTGGAAATAAAGTGATCAAATCCTCAGGGAGTAAGCCCTCCAGAAACCCATTCTGAACTTCTGGGGTATTTGGCATCGTGTGTCTTGAGCAGCACAAGCACAGCTGAGGTGTGCCTTGTGTAGGTCTCTGCTCACTGTTCATTCCTGCTTTGTGTTCTGATGCCACACGTGGGGTTTTCTGTAGGTCATTGCTGACATGCGTGAAAAGAGATACGAGGATGAAGGCATCGGGAGCAGTTACATGTTCAGAGTTGACCACGACACAATCATTGATGCTACAAAGTGTGGAAACTTTGCCAGGTTTATTAATCACAGCTGCAATGTAAGTATTGCTGGTTTTTTTGTTGTTGTTTTTTTCCCTCATGTAATGGTACTCTGACATACAGATAAACCTATTGAGTCCTCACTAACTGATCAGGAACACTCTGAGAAGTAGCAAGGATTAGGATTAACTTTGGGAGCTGCAGCAAATCAAAGCTGGGTGTAAACTTGTGTGAGGAAGAGGTTTGAAGGAGCTGAGAAATTAAATACGCAGTGAGACAGGGTGCACTCAGAATCCTCCTGGCCATACTGTGGGACATGGTGAATGCTGTACAACCACATCTAATGAGTATTTCCTTAAAACAATTTCAGCAGCTATTCTGCTGTGGGAACGAACTGTCTCCCTTTAGTGTCCACGTGGGAAAAGTAGTCTTGCCATAGGAGGCAGAGAAGCTGCTTTCCCCCGTGTTTTGTGCTGCAGTTGTCAAAGACTTTTGGATGTCCGGCCGTGTTACTGAGCGTTAGCTGAGCTACTCTTAGTGGTGAACTTGGTGGAATGTTGTGTGGGCTCCTGTGCACTGCAGATGAGCACAGTGCCTCTTGGAGGAGCACAGTTAGGGCTGCTCTGGTTTCTGGCTTCATGCCTCCAATCCTCAGCTTCCCACTGGGTCCCAGCACTGGGAGCATGGCTGAGGCTCTCTGGGAAAGTGACTCTTCCCTGCTCTATGTTAGTTGGAATAATTGTGTGGAGGGTGGGAAGTTGTGGCGTCAGGAACCTAAATCATTACCTGTTCTGTCACCCCTGCAGCCAAATTGTTATGCTAAAGTGATCACAGTGGAGTCTCAAAAGAAGATTGTCATCTACTCAAAACAGCACATCAACGTGAATGAGGAAATTACTTATGACTACAAGTTTCCAATTGAGGATGTAAAAATCCCATGTCTGTGTGGCTCTGAGAACTGCAGGGGAACCCTGAACTGAACTCGAGGTTTCTCATCACACTTGCACCTTTGACCATGTCAGAACTGTGGTAACCAGGTGTGGTTGCACTTTGCCAAAAAAAATATATATATATATTAAAAAAAAGATTAAAAAAAGAAAAAAAAGAAGAAAAAA
>VXAB01008524.1:0-47007 GCA_013399175.1 Odontophorus gujanensis
TAGTAGATTTTACTGTAAAATAATGAAGAATTGAGTTGTCTTGAAAATTTGGCTGTTCTTATAGCATGGTGAGTTAAAAGTTATCCCTGTTTATACAGCCTTTGGCAATTTAAGCAATGTGTTTTGTCACGTGCTTTGCTGTCTTATGAAGCACTGGAACATTTATGAAGAAATAGAAAATATGACTTTGAATCCTTGACGTCTTTTAAATAAATGCACGTATTGATAGTGACAGATTGCTAAACTTGGCTTTAGACACTTAGCTGTGTTTCTTGCCAAAAGTAATCCAGATGTGCATAATTTATCCGCCTGCCATATGTGCACTGACATGTCCTTCTATAATCAACTGTCTGTTGAGTATTGTTAAACAGTTAAATGTTCTTTATCAACTTTTTTAAAAAAATAATGCTAATAAGTTCTTCAAGAAATTAAAGAGTGGGAATACTGTATTAAAAACGGAACAAATCAGTTTCAGATTTTTAATTGTCCAAAAAACACATATATTTAGGAAAAAAAACATTAGTAAGAGAAGCTTAAATAAAGACCATTTTAGGTGGTGTTATATAACTAAGGAGGATGCTTATTTTATGTAATCTTATTAGAATGGGACAGGTCTTTGTTGTGACAATGTAAAGGAAGTTGCTATGGAATAATAACATTAATTAATAAAGATGTTTTGTGTATGAGCTGCTTGTTGAAAGGAGAAAGTTAACTTAACTTGACAAGCAGTAACCAAACATGTCCTGGCTTTAAGTTCAGAAAGAGTTATAGGAGGACATTTGTGTCATTTGGAATATTTCATCACATCTCAGGAGAAATAACTCAATTTTTCAATGTGTTGTGCACTGGGTGTTATTCTTCAACTGCCCTCAGAAAGTTAGTTATTGATTGGTATTATTGCTTGATCTGAGTGGAAAAATTTGTATGTAAAAAAGTCTTCAGTCCAAGTAGTATGCTATCACGAAATTCTCTTTTCAAAGGAAGCACAGATCCATGCAAATATTGCTATTGTTTCCTATGTGCTTATCCTTTCACCCCATTGACATAATGTTATCAGAGTACTAACATGGATAATCTGACTTTCATCGATCTCTGAGGTATATAGGAGGGAGTGGGGTGGTCATGTAGACCAAAACTCACATAGTGTCTCATGGCTCTGAATTTCCCCTGAGGAAAAGGGTGTCTGTCTCTGTCTGATGTTCCTGTGCATACAGGTAAGTATTTATCCCTACAGTTATATAGATATCTATCTGTTGTACATAGGCCTTTGTAGCAATCTGCATTCGTTTTTGAACTCCTCCCAGCAGTTGCATAACGTGTGGCATGATTAGCAGCTCTTCTTCATCATCGTGGGAGGTCTCAGTCATGACCTCTCCAACTGCTGATCTTTGTCGTTTAGCTGAGAATAGGTGTACATAAGGTGTTGAGAGCACCAACTCTGTGATGCTTACTTCCATCAGGTCATTTAGATTTGAACAACTAATTTTTGTTTTTACAAGGAAAAACATAGAACACCTACATAACTTGCTGAAATTAGGTTACTGTTGGAGACACAGTATGTGGCAAACATCCCATGCTGCCATCCTATTAGAATCCACCATTGCTGAGACTATGTGGATATGGTCTCAAAGTACACTTGCACATATCCTGTCAGTATGTAGAAAATTTGGGAGGTTTCTTCAGGAAAGTCAGTTGTACTGGCGAAGTGTCCAAAGTTGCTAGGGTCTTAGGTTAAAAATGCTCATTAGTCGTTGATGAACATTGATCCATGCTGCTTGAACTTCTGTGTTTGTCAAACCATGCTGCTGCCACTATTCTACCTCTTAGGAAAAAAAAAAAAAAAGAAAAAAAAAAACCAAAATCTAAGTTCTGTGATTCTGTGTTATCTTAGCTGCTTCTGGGAAATGATTGTGATAAGCTTTTTCCTAAAGTATACAATTCTTGTCTAGCATTTTGATTTTTCTTTTTTCTTCCTTTTTTTATTTTTTTTAAAGTTACATAATTATTGTTTGTCTAATGCAGAATATTAGCATACAAAATACAAGGAAGTATGTTTTCTGAAGACTTCCTTCATGATGAAGGTGATGAAAACTTTGAGATTTGGGGGTTCTGTGATGATCTCAGAATTTTGAGCACTTTTTTTGTCGAAGATAAGAAGTTTTGCCTTTCTGTAGTTGTTAATAAAATGAGGGGTGTGATTTTTTTCCCCTTACTTTATAAAAACAACGACAAAAGAAACAAAACAAAAAAATTCCACCAAATCTCATAGTAATTTATGATGCTCCTTCAGACAATGTATTTCTGGGATTTATTCATTCTTTAATTAATCTTTGTTGAGCATAATACCCTACCTTTGGCTTACAATAATTTAGTAAGGAAGCACTTTTTGTTACTGTATCTGTTCACTTACTTTGAGATCAGTATCTCTGTAAGGATTTTACACGAGAAAACACATTTTTTCTTTTTAAAGTAAAAAACTGTGTACATCTTAAAATATATTGTTTCTTATGCTTTGTGAAATGCTGTAGTATTTTTATTGCTCAATTCTTAGCTGGTTTTGTAAATCTCTGAGAAGCTTTAAGCCTCCACAAGCCATTAATACAACATGGCTTTTTATGAAAAACCTTTTATATTGTGGTTACTTGCAGCCTGAGTTTGTTAGGGCTGTCATTGTTTGCCACAGTACTGTGCTCCAGAATCATAGTTTTTAAGTTTCTTTCCTAAGCTGTTTTTACCTCAGTTCTGAAAGCCGGAAACTTTTTAAAAGTACAGAGTTTAATAAATATTACTACAATGTTGTGTCATATGACCTTTTGGAAATTAGAAACTTTCTAAGTGATCATTTCATCAGTATCAGTGACATCTTGGCCAATTCTAACATTGTAGTTTTGTCATTCCAGATGTTTTCTTGTAGGCAGATGGGAAGGGGGATGGGAAAGGAAAGATTATTCAAAATTAACCTGGATGTTTGCATGCATGTTTATGTGCATCCTACTAACAATGCTGCAGTAAATATTGACTGAAATACATTATATCTGTACACTGTCCTATTTCTACTCAGAAGCGTTTCATTATTTTAGTTGGTCTCCTATTACATTTACCAAAAGACTAATTAACGTAATAGAAAAGTGGTTTGGCCAGAGAAGAGTTATTCTGACAACTGAACTCTCTCATTACATTTCCATCTATCTATCTTCCTAAAGTAGACAGGACCCTGGACTAACTACAGTTTTAAAGGTTAGTTGAAAAGATTAAAGGTGACTTGTAAATGGAAAATGGCAACTTTGCTCTTTTGGATTCTAAACACATCTGGTCTAGTGTTCCTCATGTTGAGTAGTAGGTTTGCCAAGACTTGTTGCAGACTTTGTAGAGTAGTAATAATAAACCTGTTCAGAGAGTTTAAAAGAACTTGGCATGCTATATGACAGGTTCTTGAGTAGTTCCGTAAGGAGCCAAGTGTACTGTAATAGACCCCTTTTAAATTGTTGGCTTACATGAAAACTGGGGATGTCTGCATTTTCTCCTTTTCTCTCCCCCTCTGCTGAAGTACAAAAAGCAGATTATTAAAATTTATTAAAATGCTTTAGTGTATGTTATTGAGCTGCAAAAGAGAACGATAGATAAACATTATTGTAAGTTTGCAGATGCACTCTCATTTATGCCTGTAGGCATGATAAATTTATCTACTTATGTTAGAGGAGGCTTTAATCAGATAATCTGTTATTGCAAGTAGTTTAGATCATGAGGTGAGTAGTTTTTAAACAGGCCTTTACAATGTGTATTGACTTCACTGGTCCTGTTCTTCATCATGAGAAGCGTAAAACACAATTAAATATAAAGAACATAAGCAATATCCTTTTCTTCTTTTCTCTAAACAGTGTATGTAGCAGCAGACATATACAGTATTCTGTATCAATATACAGCCCGTAAAATATTGCTCATTAGAGTATAGAGAAAAGAACAGAGCTAGATGTTTGGACAATAACGTCCTTCTAGAGAAGTGAAAAAGTGGCTAAAGGATGAAAATATGCATGGATAACACTGTATGAAAAATCTGCTATCATATACTTAGGAATAAAGGAGATAAGAGATAATAATGGAGATTTAAAATTATTATAGCCATCAGGAATTTTTCCTGCACTGAAAAGATCTGTGCTTTTATAAAGAGTGAATTGACTCACTTCATGGTGCATGTTCATACTGCTTTTCAGGTCTGGTCTTTATACTGGTCTTAGGGAACTTCCACTTTACACAAGTAAATCTGTGTTTTAATATGGGGACTTTGACCACCTTTGACAGTCGCACCCTCCATTGCTGGGCTGAAAAGGATCTGCTTTTCTGAAAGCATCTTGTTTGAGACATGTCAGGAAGTGATGCACAGAGATGCTTAATTGGTCAGGCAGAAAATAACCCTGAGAAGAAATTCTGTGTGCATGCCTCTTCCTTGAAGACAGGCTACACATTTAATAGGTTGCAGTGCAGGGTTGTGTAGTTGAGCCAAGAACTTTAGGGGCAGAGTCACCTCAGTCTAGTTCTGTGATTCATCTTGCTTTTAATCTTCTCTTCTTTCCATTCAGAGTGAGGGAGAGGTCACTAAGGAGGGGATAGCTCAGAAGTCATCAGAGAAATCCCAGACCTCATTTATCTTGGATAATCAATCTTACATTTTTTTTCACTTTATTTGCAATTTGTATTGCTTACAGTGGACTAACTATCCTGACTTCGCCAGTATTTTCAAGTAATGTTGCACTCAACCAAGTGATATCACCTTAATGCTACCGAGAAAGAGCTTAGTGATGGTCTTTTGTTCTGGGGGATGGGATGGTTATTTTGTTATTTGTATTGTTTTGTAAGGTTTTTTAAAAGCCAGTGGAAACTCAGATATTGATGGGAAAAATTCAGTTTTCATCCCAATAATGATTGTTTAACATTAGCTGTCCTCGGATTTTGATTTAGTAGTATGTGCATGATGGTACATAGGCAGGAGGTGGGATTTTCTGGTGAGATTTCTGATCCTATGATTCTTTCTCTGGGTTCATATTATTTTTCTTATCTTCTCCACTTCATCCCTTTAATCATATCCAGATCTCATTTTTTTTCAGAAGTTGTCTGTGTTCAGCAAAGGTCAGCATCAGCGCCAATGTAGTATCACTATTCCAAGAAGAAATTTGACTTAATAGCTTGACTTTTTTTCTTCTGACTGTCTCCTTCTATGAGAACCTGTTACAGTGCTGCTTTGACTGATTTATGGGGACCTGGTGTGTCAAGGCAGTAGACAGAGCTGTTTTTGAGGTGTAGAGAGCAGACTGCCAGGTGTTAGGTAAAAAGAGTGTTACACGAATCCTTCAGATTTATTAAAAAAAAACACAAAAAACACAACAACAAAAAACAAACAAACAAAAAACCTTAGCAAACTGAGTGCAATCTTCAGTATTGTAAAAACCATATGTTTGTAATGTTTCAGCTGTATAATTGTGAAAGGTAAAAGTGGTCTGCGATTCAAGCACTACTGAAAGTTAATAAACTATGGAGAATTGGTCTAGTTTTGTTACTGATGACTGGCACCATTCTTCCATTAAATGGGATAAAGTAGCCTTAAATATATTTGCATTTATGTTAATTAAAATGGAAAATACACAAGGACATTGAGCTGTTGGAGCAGTTCCAGAGGAGGGCCACAAAGATGACCAGAGCACGTCTCCTGTGAGCATAGGATGAGACAGAGTTGGGGCTCTTCATCCTGGAGAAGGCTCTGGGGCGACCTTATAGCAGCCTTCCAGTACCCAAAGGGGGCATACAGGAAAGCTGGGGAGGGACATTTTATAATAACATGTAGCTAAAGGATGAGGGAAATGGCTTTAAACAGAAATGGGGTAGATATAGACTAGGTATTAGGAAGAAATTCTGTACTGTGAGGTTGGTGAGACATGGGAACCAGTTAACCTGTGAGGTTGTGGGTGACCCCTCACTGAAGATGTTCAAGGCCCAGGCCCAGCTGGATGGGGCTTTAAGCAACCTGGTCTAGAGGGAGGTGTCGCTGCCTATAGGAGGGGGTTGAAACTAGATCACCTTGAAGGTCCTTTCCAACCCAAACCATTCTATGATTCTATGAAATATGAGGCATTATTTTTGAAGTGTGCTGTGTAGACACAGATATTCAGGAGGTAGCCTCTAGCCTATAATCTTCTGTGCAAGCTGAGCTTTGAGAATTCATTTTTCTGGAGAAGGGGACCTTGCCAGGTTTAGAGGCGATTAATAAAATATGTTTTCTAAATTCTTAATAGGATGAAGTGGGAGTAGCTTTACTTTTATGGATCTTGACTTTTATAAAAACCTAAAATATTTCTCTTTTTTAAAAATACTGTAGCTTCTAAACCTTGATCTTTTCTTCTTTCAGTTTTTCCTAGCTTCTTTATCTGTCTCAATTAGTATATCTCTGATCTTGTTTCTCAGGACAGCTTTTGTCTTGACCCTGTTCCTGCAGCTGCCTTTCTCTCAAAACTTTTCAGTACTCTTATTTCTGCAGAAAAATTTGCAAAGATGAATTAATGACTTTGCAGCTGAGCTCCCATCTTTAAAAGCAGTGTGATCACTTGAAGTTTAAATTCTTTTGAAAGTCCAGTGGGTCATGAGTTTCTTAATGCTCAGATTACTTTTGAAAGGCATCTCCAGAGACAGATGAAAACTAAAGAGTGCTTTTGAGTGAAATTGTACCAACTTAGAGTAAAACACTAATTTGGGGAGTATTTCTTCCATCATTTCTTTTCCACTCC
Source organism: Odontophorus gujanensis (assembly GCA_013399175.1). Lineage (NCBI taxonomy): Eukaryota > Metazoa > Chordata > Aves > Galliformes > Odontophoridae > Odontophorus > Odontophorus gujanensis. Next base: position 6,774 of record VXAB01008524.1, read on the forward strand.
TATTTTTTTCTTCTTTAATTGCTGAATGAATGCTGCGGACATCTTCATTGATTTGAAGAAATCTTCTCATGGGAAAAGTAGGGACAGAGGTGTAGACATTATCTGGATTACAGTCAGTTCTGGATTAGTAAGAAAAACTTTTTCATCTAGCCTTTGAACAGACTCAGTAAGGCAAAACTGAATTATTTGTGTATGAACGTACTGTTTCTCAAATGCCTCTTGGGGTAATAAGCACAACCCTGTGAGGCCATGTAATAGTTCATGAACATAGTCTCATTGGTTGAAGGACTAAATTTGTGACATCTTAGTTTTTCTGGTATGTGAAAATTTCATCAGATCTCATTTGTAGAAGTCAATGTGTCTTATAAAATGAAGAATGTGATACAGCATAATTTCAAAATCAGGTAAAACTAAACAAAAATCATTTCAGATTCTCCTATGGTAACCTAACAAGTTTTGTTTTCCCAGAGCTTTCAGGCAGGCAGGCTGGGCAGAACAGTCATCATGGAGTCATGGTAGCACTGAGATCGGGTTGTCCTGGCACTCCACACAGTGCTGCAGTTGTGCTTCTCAGTCTGAAGTCACGGCTCAGCTCTGACTGGTCGAAGTCCAGGCACAGGTGGCTCATGTCTACCTTCAGAAGAAATGGCCTGCATCATGGCCATGGTGATGTATTAGCACAAAATACATATTAATAAGAAATTTAGGATTAATATGTGTGCACGTTCTCATGGCACAGAATTAAGATCACATTTATTTAGGCCTGTCTTGGCTCAACTGAAGGATGGAGCCAGTGTATTCATTAACATTGTTAACTTATATGTACTATGCAGAGACCTCTTCTACTACTTATTGCTGAACTTGTGAAGGGGAACAGAAGTTTATGCTCTATTCAAAGAAAATGTTGTTCTGTGAAGTATAGAACTGGCAGATGAATGGATGCTGCTTCAGCACTTATACTGCAGGTGCTTGGAAAGTGAAACTCTTATCTGGTCTAAAAGCAGTTTGGTACCATACCTGCTATTCCTGCCCCACCTTAAAGAGGTAGCAGGATAACTGTCATCTGAGTATACTGATTACTTTATTATTTACTTCTCTTCATTGCCTCAAGAAGGAGTGGTAAAAAAGTATATGTACAGGAAGGTTTATTTTTACTTAAAAGAATACTGGTATGTTTTTTAAAATTATTTGTAGTAGTGGTTTTTGGAAGTTGTCACAATGGCTAAGAAAGCTAAAAAAAAAAAGTACTGTTTTCTGTTTTCAAAGAGCTTCAAAGTTACTGGACATTTACTGGTTTTAACAACCTTGACAATATTTGCACAGATGTTACCAAAATCTAGAGCTGCATATAAAGGGAAGAAAGTTAGAGTTGTATTATATTAATCTATCTAGTTTGCTGTCATGTAGTACCACTGCAAACAGAGGTGGCTTGTGATGTTGGGGAGCCTGCAAATAGCTAATTGGCTCTGATCTCTGTTAATTAGTGCAAGTAAATCTTATAATGAAGCTTTGAAGAGATCATCTGAAACAGATGAAAGCTGAAGCTTTGCTCAGTGTCAGAGCATTGATTTTAATTATTGAATCCAGTGACACAGCAAGATGAAGATTCACTGATAATGTTGTCTTATAGGATCTTTTATTGTTGTGGTCTGCAATTTGTGTGAATTGCAATGTTTTCCTATTCCTGTACTTCAGTGCACAACATAACTAGCAGAAAACCTGAAGAAGGATGCTCATATTTTATACTTAACACACAATATAGCAACAGACATCAGCTTTTCCAACGTAAAATTAAAATCTTTAAAATAGTCTATTTACATAAAAGAATATTTTTTTTGAACAAAGAATTTAGTCTTATGTTACTGAAAAAGCACTTGACTTCCTTTTTCCTAAGACTTGAGATGAGTCTCTAGCAAAGTCAGACAGTAGATGAATCATATTTGCATTTTAGCAACCTGACTTTCTAGATGTAGGTGATAATACACTGTAAGATAAGACCTCTGGAAGTTTTTATTATTTTTCATTATGTGTAATTTCCTTATTCTATAAAACTACAGTAGTAGTTTGATAAATGAGTAACAAAATGTTTAAAAAAGAAAAAAAGATTTCATAAGCTGTTTTTCAAGTGTCAGAGTTAAATAATTGGAAAGATTAAAATGAAAATTAAAATACTCTCAATCTCAAATACATACTGTGATGGAAAATGATGATAGGCCTTGGTGAATGTAAAGGGTTTAGATATTTCCCAGGAATATAAATAATGTGGCTGAGAAAGACTCATCATTATAATACAAAGAAGAAAGACAATAGGTGATATTCTCTATAAACTATGTTCCTTGCTTTCTGGTTTGAATTGGAATTTGTTTTTAATCTTTCTTTGTCTTCTTTATATTGGGCTTAATTGCTGTGTGCTAGTCAGCAGAAGTTAGGCTTTCAGTGCTGAGGTTAAATACTTTTTGATAGTGGCTGTCTGATCTGGCTTGTTGCATTCTTTCACTGAAATAGACTGACTTTGCTAAATTAGAGATGGCCACAAGAGATACTTTTGNTGACACTTAGAATAATTTCTCCACACTGCTTTTAATTTGTAGCAGTTATCATTGGGAAAGGACACCACTGTAATAGATACTTGTGTGTTAAAAAATTTGAGAGAAATTTGCCTTACAGACATCCAAAATATGTTTAAGTAACTTGGGTTTATGTAAGTTTACTAAGTCTGTGTGTTTAAGATATATATATATATATTACCTATAGCAAAACAAATTTGTCTCAGCAGAGCTGTAGAGTTTATGGTGGTTGAGTGGACAATCTTGTAGATTGCAGAGGCTGGGAAACTCCAGTATGTATTTAGTTTACCATAAACTGGATTGTATGTGAGAAAAGTGCAACCTTACTGAACGTTGTAGAAAATGACTGTATCAGCATTTTACAATATGACAACAAATCTAGGGTTTTGTGAAATGCATACTTTATGTGACGGAGCCATGATTTTAAGTATTTCCTTTTACTACCTGTCCAAGGAGATCAGATGCACCAGTCACTGAGGCAGTGGCTTCATCTGATGCAGGGGCTTGCTCTGGTGTTCCTGACTGCTGACTCTGGCATCATTTCACCCTGGCTTGTTCCAATACCCTTGTTTGCCAGGGTAAATAAATAAAGATGTTGGCTAACTATCCTTAGGTTGGATAACTATGTCATCTTATGCAGGGTAAGAGAATATTCATGTTAAGTCAGATAACCATGTAGGTTATGAATACAGAGGTAGAGTTATTTCTGTGTCTCTCTGCATTGAGTGGTTGGAAAATTAACATTTTTTCAACAGACTCTAATGGCAATTGTCTATTTTGGCTATGGCTTAGGATGGCTGCACGTGTGGTTTGTTCTCTTCCTTTCCTCAGACATAGGAACAGTTTTTAATATGCTATCCCTTACCTGCCTTTCTATGGCAATAACAAGATAGCTTCCTCTGCTTTGCTCTCCAATTTTTCCTAGTTTGAATTAACATCACATTGCATTATTTCCCCTGTACCAGCTGAAGATGGTTTGATGGGTTGCAGTTTCTCTCTGTGTGGATGCAAACCGACCTGGAAACATTTTGCATTTCCTTAGCTATTTCCAAAGCTAAAAGTTTTAGAGAAAAATGTCCTGATGATCTTGATGCCAAAACCAGTGAGCTAATTCCTGGACACTGTTTGGTAGTCAGTGTTCCAGAGATCATTCCCCAAAGGCAGTTTCTGTGAGGCCACTCTGTTTTGCAGACTAGGGAAGTTTACCAACCAAGACATGTGTCATTTTGTACCAGTTGGCCTCAGTTTTCCAGAATACTTATGGACACATTTAATTTGCTTCTACAGACACATCTGAAAAGTTTGTTGCAAATGAACCATGAACCAAAGGAATTATGATTTGAAATTCATGCACACTTGGTGTCAATGTACAAGTAGCCTCTAAAAACTGATTTAACTGTTAGTGTATGAAGAACTGCATATACAGGGCTGCTTTTCTACCCTATGTGACTCTTTCTACTATTTTCTTCATTTTATTTTTTCTTTTTTAAGTAAAAATACCTGTTGTTGTGTTTTTCTTTCCTCCTTTCAGTTAATATTTTACCCTCTTTGTTTCATATGGTTTTCAGAATTCATGCATCCTCTTGAATGAGCATAACAATAACAGTTTCTCAGACTCCTGCATATAAATGTTTACATTTTAATTAAGTTATGAGAAGATCTGTCTCAGATACCTTTGGCTTTGGGTATATCAACTATTTTTAAAACTCTCTAAGATTATTCCTTTTAAAATTTAAACTTATGCCGATTCTGAGCAGCTTCTAAAGCAAAAAGAAAGGGTGTGCACATTGGGTTTCTTGTTTCTTATTTATAGGAATGGAAGTAGCACTAGGGCTTGAGCTCTGTATTCTCTGTAACTGGAGTTCTATCCAAATATTGTCTCTGACTTGGCTGTAGAAGGACCTGCTGGCTTGTACTCTAAACTCTAAATAGGACCACTGTGAGTAAATTGGTCTTTGTGCACATTTTATATAAGTAAGAGTTAAGTCTTTGGTGTAATATAGCACCAGTTATAAGTAAACAGGCTATGATTTCAGTGCTAGACACTGCCTTAAGGCTGAAGAAATTACACTGTCATGAAGAGGATATGTAGCTGCTGCTATTTTGGTGTTTGATTTTTTCATTGTCACATAGTTGAAAGCTTTCCAGGAAAGGAGAGGAAGAAGTATAAACCTTTAAGGGAAGAAAATGACCAGTTTATGGAGGTTATAGAAGTGAAGAATAGAATGGATACTTAAGAGTTGTGTGTAGTATTCTCTACTCACTTCTTTGTATGTGTTCATTCTTAGCGTATGTAAGTTTGAGCTACCAAGCACAAAGTGCTTCCAAAACCCTAAGTTGTGTTGATGTAATGTCATAATAACCAGTTGTGGAGCTTGACATGCACTTCATCTGTTAAAAATCATAAAATCATAGAATCATTAAGTTTAGAAAAAACCTTTAAGATCATCAAGTCAACCAATTGTGTCCAGCTGTCAACCCATAAGATAAAATACTTAGAACTTGACTGGGCTGTCCAGAGCACTGAGCATATGAAACAGAAACCTTCAGAAAGTATAAAAAATCATAGAATTAGCTGCAAGTAGGTCTCACTCAGGAACTAAAACATTTTTGAACTACCTAAGGATGAAATATAAATGTAAGCAATAATACTCAAGATCACCTTGCTTGTCATGTGCCCAGACTCTTTAAACAACCTCAGTGCCAGAATAATAACTGTTTGTGTTCCTGCACCAACATTGACTCCACTTTGGAGAGGATAATGGGACTGACCTGTGAGGAATGAGTAACAGGGCTCAATATATACATCTTAGTTCCATGTATACTAGGAATGGAACAGCTGCCTTTACATATTTGAAGAATGTCAGGTATCACTCAGGTTGGAAGAGACCNCTTATATTTACTGCAGATGTCAAAGGAGAAAGTTGTTCCAGAAGAGCTAGGGAGTAAGAACAATTTTAATGGATTTTCGAAAGCGTGTTTTGAAATCATTTTTCTGAAATCTGTTTAGAATAATGTAATGATGTAAATTATTAAATTGCTTTGCTGCACAGAAGTGACCTCTGAACCTAAGTTCTCAACACTCACTGATAGGAGCTGGGTTATAGGATGCAACTNAAAAGACCTTGAAGATCATCGAGTCCAACTGTGATGGATGTTCCTGCAGGGGGAGTTGACTGAACGACCTTTAAAGGTCCATTCCAACTCTAATAATTCTATGATTATAATATTTAGAAAGGAAAATGAATTGTTCTGATATGTGTAGTGATTTAAATTAATTCTGATAGCATTAAACAAAGTGATGAAACTTGTGTATGGGGTATTGTAACTGCTCTGAGGGATTGTTCTCTGAAATTATACTAAAGAAGTCACAAGAATTGTTATAAAGCCCAAGAATTACAACCTTTAAAATTACAACAGGAAAAGTACTAGTCTTATTATAAATTGTCTTGCATTAGGAAGATGACACAAAATGAATCCCAGTAATTTTGAAAAGGGATTGAAAACTGTTCCCTGCAACTGTAGAGGAAAGCCAAGAAACTGAGTGGGGCAAGAGTAAGATGAAATATGATGACAAACCTCTGAAATTTCATTTTCACATGGTGATATGACCTAAGTTATTCAGAATCAGTCTTAACAGCTGGTGCAGAAATACCTTTGCTGCTCTTCATCTGTGTTAGGTAAGCATAGTTTATTCCATCCCCCTGTAGTGCTTGCTTTTTACATTATCAGGAAACCTCCTTATTATCACCAATTGGAATATCTTCCTAAAGAGTAGTTTTCTTCAAGACAGGATTTATTTATTTATTTATTTAGTTATATGCAGTATTTTCTTGAATCTTAAGGAACTGGGCTGATCAGTTTTTTGGGGGGAATGGTGTTAAAACTAGAAAAAAGTAAAATCTGCAGAAAATCTTGAAAAAAAAAATTAAATGCATATATATATGTCATTGTTTCAGTCAAAAACTTTTCATTTATAAATGTAACATCACACAACTATCTTTTCATGGTAAGGAAAATAGTAGTGTATGTGTTCTGTAGTCTTTCAAAACTATGACAGGAAGAGCAACTTTATGAAAAGAGATTAGCTGAGTACAGTAGAACAGACTTAAAGGCTTTTTCTCTTAATTAATAAAGTAGTCCCTGTACATTAGTTTTTGGTTATTCTTGGTGATTGTCAGAGAAGAGGAAGAGNCCATTCAATTAGAAGGGACGAAGGGACTTCAAAAGGATACTTAAGCCCCACTGCCTGCCCACCTCAGGACTCAGCAGAGATTACAGCCCATTACAGAGAATACTGCCTGGTGACCCCTGAGCACATGACAGCATAAGGCTCAGCCACCTCTTTGCACAGCCTGTGCCAGGCTCTAAGAGCCTCCATTCCTTCCCCTGGCAGCTGTATGCCCTTGGCTCCCAGCAGCAGAGCTTGGCACCTCGTTCTCTACGCACTGCACTGCTCGAGGAGCTGCAGGAAGCACTGAGGTTGCCTCCAAACCTCTTCTCCAGCATATATATTGTATATACTCAAAAATTCCGTCCCAAAAAATAATTAGGGGGAAAAATACTCTTGAAACTGTTATATGCAGAGGCTTAAATTTCCTCTGTAGTCACTGGGAACAATTAGTTGTAGGAAATTGTTGGAGTTCTGTTCTCCATTTCTTCCTCGTCATTACCAATAGTTGATATTTAATGCTATAACTTGGGTTATTGAGTTAGCCTAATCCAAAAGCTTCTTATTCACTTCATCATCTGACTGGCTTACGTTCCTCATTTTCTTTCCACTTTCTTTTTCTACCACCTTTTTTGATAATTTTTCTTAAGTATGATAATCAGATATCCCATGTAATGAGAAAATTCTAGCCAAAGTCAATGAATCTTATTCCCAGAAAACATGCATTTAAAATACATAAAGAACGGAGTTCCATATTTGTTCTTTAAATCTTATACTAATTTAAGATGGGGTGAAGATTTCATTGTTTGCTTTATGAATGACAGATGTATTGTGTCATTCTGATAATTTTAGGAAGGATGTTGAATTCCTTTACTGTGGTTCAGAAGATATTTTGCAACAAACTCATGTAACTCTGTTTGGCTCTTGTATGCTTATAGTTTTTAAGCCTTAAAAAAAGTAGGTTGAATCCTCAAGTCAGTCCAGTATTTTCTTGATGGAAAGAGGGAAAATAAAAGATGACTTCCTCATCCTGTCAGATTTGGACCATATATTTTTTTGTTTTACTTTTGCATCTTGTGCTGTATGGCAAAGTGGGAGAATGTTTTTATCCACAGCTTGATCACAACTTAATAAGGAAGTAAACATTGTAATGAATGAAGGTTTCCCTCCAGTGACTGTGAATAATTGCTTCCTTACATTTAAATTAACTAATTTTTGTTTAGTATTATTTCTATTTAACCAAAATTTTTAAATGAAATTTTGTATTTCATCTGTGGAATTGAACTCTCAAATATTCAATGACATGTTTGGGGAAATGTGTGTATGTGTATGTATATATACACAACTTTTTTTAATCACAGTTAAGGTCATCAACATGCAATGTAACAGATTACATCAGTCTAGCTATTAGCATTGTCAAGCACTATTCTTCATAATAATATAATGTATTATACTTTTCAAGATACTGGTGATAGATCAAGGCTAATGGTTTTCCTCATTTACTTGCCATCATTATTCTGTCATTTAAATGAAGTCAGCATTTCTCCAGCAACTTTGAGCTATCAAATCTGAGCTTGAAAAAGCTCAGCTGAGCTAAAGACTGAGCTTTGGGTTTAGACAAAGATTAATACATACTTCTGTACTAAATTGTGTTCCTTATGTGTATCAAAGCGTCGCTGAGGTGCAATCAGTTCTGCTAAAACAGAGAAAGCAAGGAGAAGATGGTGGACAGCTTTCGTAACAGCTAAATAAATATATATATAGTGTTATCATGTATTTAGTCTACACCATTATTTTTAGAGTAGATTGGATTAACCCAGTGTCCTTCCAAACAAAAGCACGAGTAAAAGTTGTATGAATACCAACTTTAATCCACTTGTTTTTTTTCAGAGACAAGGATACCCTATAACAGTTGTACATTAGTTTGTTCCAGGAGCTGCCCTGTTTCAGGCTGTTAGGAAACCATGCTAGGGTATCAGCAGAGTTGACGAGATAGTAACTCAATTACTCACTTTTTTTCAAACATCTATACCGTTTCAGGCTACTACATAAATAAGAGTGCACACTGCTGGTCACATACAGCTTTTGTCCCCTAGAGCTCCCAAGTTCTTCTCCCAGTCTGTACATATATCTGGGATTGTCCTAACCCAAGTGCAGCTGTTACAAAAGCTGTCTACCAATTCAGTACAGAAGTATATATTGATCTTTGTCTAAAGCTAAAGCTCAGTCTTTAGGTTGTTGAAAAAGATTTTGAGAGTATCTGACCCAGGACAAACACCTGAGGGGCAGCACTCATCACCAGCCTACACCTGGGCATAGAGTTTTGACCATAACTGACTGTGGCCATCCATCCAATTCTGTATCCACTGAATAGTTCTTTATCCACCCATCAAATCCGTATGTCTCCAACTTAGGGATAAGAATATAGTGTCAAAGCATGTCAAACACCTTCCAGAAGTCCAGGGAGATTACATCAGTTTTTTCCTTTGTCTACTGATACCATCTCTACATCATAGGAGTTCACCAGATTGATCAGGTATGATTGTGCTGTTGGTGAAGCCATGCCAGTTATCTCAGATCACGTCCTTGTGTTGCGTGTGCCTTAACATAGCTTTCAGGAGAACCTGGTCACTGATCTTTAGAGGCACAGAGGAGAGGCTCATTTGCTTGTAGTTCCTGGATCTTCCTTTCTCCCTTTCTTAAAAATGGAGTGATGTTTCCCTTTTTCCAGTCACTGGGAACTTAACAGCTGTGACTTTTCAAATATGATCGAGAATGGCTTGGCAATTCCATCAGCCATTTCCTTCAGGATCCTGGGATTCACGTCACTGTACACGTACAGTCTCATTAGGCGATCATACTATGAAAAAACATGGGAGAATTCATCAGCTTGTACAAAATCTGCTACACAGACTCTCAAACCTTTCCATCAGCCCCCATTTTACAGAGAACTTTAAAGTATTTTTCACTTGGCATAATTATTAGGGTGGAGTCATTTTAAAATGCATTCAGCTGTTGTTTTGGGAATTTAGTGATCAGTCTGTTTCAGCATACAGAAACAGAATAACCTATATAATGAGTGAGTAAAACTTTTTTGCAGCATTGAGGTGAAGTCTTGATTCTCAATTTCAGTTGTTAAGAGGTATTTTTATACATTATAAAAACTGAAAAATGCATTTTAAAAATGCTTAGTGTAAAATGAAAAGTATTGCACACTTTAACAAAACTATTAATGAGCAAAAATGAAAGTTTTGAATATGAACATGGTATTTTAAATAAGTTTCAGAATAAATTGAACTAGAACAGTCCATGCTTTGGTCTGAATCCTTCAGAGAACGTAGAGTTTCAGATTAAACGTCAGTTCTCCCAGAATAAAACAGTTCTTACTTGAAGCTTTGTGGAATGTATAGAATTGAAGATTGAAGGTAGGGAGTACATCTACTTCTGTACCTAATGAATGCAGTAAGGGGGAATATCTGATTTTATGACGCATTCATAGTATCTCAAGAAACTCAGTAGGATCAAATCAGAATATATATGGTTGATATTGATTGGATGGACAGCTTCTGGTGTGTATCAAGACGTCTCTTCTCAGCATGTGTGTTGTTCATGTGTTAAAATGTAAGTTCCGTGACAGAACTGAAAGGTCTGTCACTGCTGATTATTTCACTGTTTCTTACTACTAGTTTAGAGGACTGAGAGATTTCCTTTCACTTTGTTTTATTGACATTTGTTTCTTTTTCTGTATGTAGAACCAAATGAGTAAGAGATGGCCAGGGCACCACACTGTTGTAACTTTGCCCTTTTCTGCACATTGCAGGATGGAAGCAAAGGCTTTCTAAGTATGTGGATAAACAGTTGCTTTCAAAGAAATGTAACCATGATGGTATTTAGTTTTTTTTTAGCTCTTCCACTGAAATATCAAGTAGAAGTGTTCTGGGATTGTTATTAGGAGTTTGCAGAGGAAACAAGCAATCTTCTCCATTTTCAGTCATCCTTCCAGGAAAAAATACGGGAAGAACGTGCCGATCCCTTTTACCCCCCTCTGCTCTATTTACAAGATGCAGTCAATATCTTTACTGCCACTGGCTTTTACTGCCAGATAAGTGGAAATTGATAGGAAGAGGCAAAGTTCTTGAAAAAATGGAAGTAGAAGATCTTAATTTTACACCCTTTGATCTAGGAATAGGATTCTCGCTGCAGGATGTTTTCGTGAACATTAAGACTGTATGTTAAATCAGGATGGTTATTGTTACCCAGGTAGGAGCAAATAGATTTATAAGGGGCATGTGCAGCGTGTGCAGGAGTCTGATACAGTCATTTAACATACATCCCTTCTTACCTGTGGTTAGTCTGTGCTTTTATTTGAGCTTAGTTAAAACTGATTTTCTGATTTATGCTGAAGATCCTGATGGCAGTACAAGCTTCTGCACGTGTTGTGGAAATAGACAGTGGTGGTAGATGATCCCACTGGTTTCCTCGACATGGAGAGCACTGAAGTTTGGTCATAGCTGTATGGAAAAGCTTGACCTGTTCCCAGGAGATATGGTTCAGGAAATCTGGCCTTGTCAATTCTTTGAGTTTAATTGTATGTTATTTGCATGCAAACATCCTGTTGACTTGCTTTTTTAAGAAGGGGTGGAAATCTCCCCTTCCATATTTATTCCCTAAGAGGTAGCTTGTTCCATGTTGTTTTCCTGTCTTTATTTCCTTATCAGGTAATTTCACCTGGTTTTATAGTTAGAAAAGTTTCCCAGATGCATACCGTAATGTATTGAGTGTACAAGGTGTGACAGTCTGCAATAGCAGGAGTACACTGTGTCTCTCAGATACCCTGTCTGGGTGACCTGTCTGCAGTCAGCTGCCTGGCTTCATCTTTCCTTCCCGTTTTTGGGTTTTCCTGCCTTTTTCCACAGTCTCTTGCTCCCGTTGATTTCTTCAGTTTTAATAAACTGTGTCATGCTACAGAATTCATTCTGAATACTTATTCACTTTTTGTAGGCCTAAAGCATCTTGTGGAAATCTAAAGCAGATTCTGGCAAATGTGACAAGGCTTCTTCAACAAGAAGGAAAACAAAAACTTAAATAATGTAATTAAAATGAACAGGCAAGCAGCTATAAAACCTACCCAGTCTTGCATATAAGTAGTAAAAGGGGTAAATACAAAGACTCCACGTATGATCTTTATTTCCTTTGCAGGTTGCTTTTAAAAGTTTGGAGGTCATCCAGTGAGAAGCAGTCAATTTTGGATTTAATGTTATTACTTTATTGTGTAATTAATTTTACTGTCAGTACTGCTTGGACTGCTGATTGGTTGGTGTTTGTTCCTTCCAACTTGGAAGTACTCTTCTTGCCCTTTGCTGCAGTGTTTGCAGATTATTTTCACAGCAAGATGGAACATACTATAGTTGTCAGAGCTAGAATTCAGGCAAAATGTTTGGTGCAGGAATTGGGTGACGAAAGCTTCCAATATCCATATTTGACAATGAAAAGTAGTGTGTTACTGATAAGTTCTAAAAGGTTATGGCTATTAGAATAACGTATGTATATTTTATGTGCTACATTAGTCTGAATAATTTGATATTCAAATATGTTCATGAATTAAGTTAACCATTTCTGGATCTTATCCTGGAGGAGGGCTTGGGATAGGTTTATTTTCTTCAGCTCGTCGCTGGTCATCAGTCATACAGGTTCCTTTCTCTGTAGTTACAATACTGAAGCAGAACCGTGTTCTTAGACTTTTTCTTGCCCTTGCGCTTCCTTTTACAGTTTGGGCCAATAGTGAGAAGGTTCTTACTTTTTGATGTATATGAAGCCTCTCCTCTTATACCTCAACAGTTATGCAATAAAACTAACACAGAGGCTGGGAAGAATACTGCTTATATCAGTTTGTTTATTCATATATTCAAGTGAGAGGGAAGAGAACCCTGTAGATAATAGATACTCTGCATGTCACAAATGCCTGGGAATACTTTATCATGTTAGCTAAGTGAAAGAACCAGAATTTTATTGCTACCCTTTCTTTATCAAATACAATTCTGAATTGATTATTTGATCCATTGTATAGAAAAGCCATTCTTAGTACAGATCATTGTGTGTCTTAAAGTCATTAAGGTCTATAAGAAGACAAATTTTGTAGTGAGAGCTGTTAAAATACATCAATTGCTGCTTCATTTAGATTTCCTGCATTAGTAGTCTGTGTAAGAGGAAATATACAAAAAATGGACTTTCAGTAGAATTATAAACGTAGTCGAAGCACATAACTTGCAGTTTCCTTCTACCTGGAGGACTTTTCTCATTAGGACCAGTATATACTGAAGTATTTGATTTGCTCTTCATCTGAGGCTTTTTTTGCTTAGTCTGTTTAAGACAACTTTCCCCAACACCACCTTCTCACAGTGGTATATCTTACAATCAGGGTAAGACAGTTTAATCTGAAGTATTTACAAAATGATAATAAACATAACAAGGGGATGAAAAGAGTTAAGACAATTTCATTTTCATTAAGACAGCTTCATTGTTTAGTAAAATAAAGAATGCATAGTTTGAGCTAAGGTAATCAAGGACTGTCAGCACTGGTTCTTATTTGTTTTCTTTTTTCCAAACCATTTTACACCTTTTAAAATCTGGAGATATATAGAAGTACATAATGAAACTACAGTGATATCTAAATCTCAGGCAATTGCATTACTGGTTAGTTGCACTTGGACAGTTGTATTAGGTTTTACAGTTTTTGTGTATGAAAACAGTAAGTTGATTAAAAGAACTTGAAAATGTTCTAGACTGTTGGTATTTAGAGGTGATGTACATCTTTTTCTTGAGTTTGAATACCTGTGCAAAAACATCAGCCTTAACTGAGTCTGTAGACATCTTATTTGCACTTTTTATAAGTTATTTTGTAATTTTCTCTCTGAAAAATGACCTTCATTTTCAAAGTGCAGTATCTTAATATTTTTAGGATTTCTGATGTCTGAAAGTGAAACATCAGCTGTTTTTGGGGATGTTTTTCTGAAATGTGCATCACAGATAGAATATGTTCCTGAAACAAAAGAAGGAAAGGACTGCTGTTAAGGATAATGTCCATTTATAGCTTTACATTTAGAGCTATTCCTCCATTTTCCATTAGTCAGTATTTGTGCTTTTCTTACTTATACACATGATCTATTTGGCAACAAATAGCAATCTCAGACCCTGTGGACTACTGGAATGCTCTGAGTACCGTTTGCATTACTGTCTCAGGTGGGAGAGGATAGATTGGCAGGATGAAAGGATTAAAAAATAAATAAATTGAAGACTGAAGCTGCTGGGAAATATTTCTCAGAAGAAATACAGGGCATGACTCTCTGCTTTGCACCTAATCTAGACTGCATGGAAAGAACTGAAGAAATAGATAACCTTACCAAAATGATATTCCTGGATAAAGTTGTCTGTTCAGGGAAGGGAAGAGGGAGAGAGCAGTTTGAGCCAAATGTTGGTTGGGCCCCTTTGTGTGCTGGTGGAAATCCTCTATGAATCACACCACGGACTCTGTGGGAGAAGAATTAGACCTTTTGTTCCCCATAAGTATTTCCTATGGTTCAAAAAAACATTTTGATATTTAGTATGAGTCTTTTTCTGTATCAGTGAGTTTATTATAGATGTTTATGGTTGCCATTTGGTATGGGTCATCTTAGAAAACTTCTCTTATATCAGGGCTAGAAAAGCACAAGTGCAGGAATTCATGCTGTAATTGGCCTTAATAGAACTCAAACTAATGAAACTGAAGTCTTTCTAATCTTAAAGAATATTTCCCAATATATTTTACAAAATGTTCATATTTTGTTCCTTAGTGAACTGTAAGTTGAGTGTATTTTTGAAATGTATTTTAAATAGTGGCTCTAGACTTGTTGGTATTCACAGTAGATATATCTAAACATAATTAATCCCCTTTTGGCAAATACCATATTTAGTAGTTGAGCTAAAGATACTCTTTGCTATAGAGCCTTAGGGATTGCACCTGAATTTCATTAAGGAAGTCGAAGTAATATCCAGAGGAATCTTCCCATGTAGAATTGCTTTGGACTGGTTAGGACAAGATGGGATGCTGCTACTGCGTGTTTCCCCCTCCTCCCCTGCCATAGCTGCTTATATTATTTCTTTTGGTAAGAATAAAAATTGTATGAGCAAGATATTGCCTGTGCATAATTTGGAGAGTGAAGACAGATCTATTGTGTTAGAGTCACATTTCCAAGGCGTGATAAGTTTTATGAGTATTTTCAGAAATAAACTTGTCAGATTTGAAGTGAATACAAAGACTTAAGGTACAATATAGGATGTTGGGAAATAGACTAGCTGTAAGAACACCAGTTAGGGTCGTTCTGGGTAGGTGAGGGAAGATTTAGGAGTTTTATTCATTGAGCATGAATATTATGGTCCATTCATCTCCACGAGGAAGACTTTGATGCTAGAAGCTCTTCCCTGTAGATTATTTATTTATCCTTGAGATGAACCACTGCTTCATTTCATCATCTGCTTCTATACAGAAAATTGAATAGGAAGAAGGTGGGAAAATGCTTAGTGCTGGCCTTCATTTTGTTTTGTTTTGCTTTTTTTTTTAATTGTTTATTTAGGGAGCCTCACTCACAGTACTCTCAGATGGAAAAATGGAAGACTTAATGTACCTGCTGCCATTCAGAACAGCCCACATGAAGAACAGTTATGTATGACAGTTGTTAAGAGTATTGCCTGTGTTTAATCTCCTGCCAATTTAGAAACATGAGAGGAAATTTTCATCTTGTCTGAAAATGCTTGAAACAATTTCTGTAGTATTTGTTATTAATCTTACGTGCTGCCTTTTTTGCTTTACACCATAGAGAGTCTGGAAAAGCTGAAGACCAGTAGATCGATCCGTTGCACTTTGTCGTACGTCAGTCCAAAGTTTGAACTCTTTAGACTCTTCCTTTCTCAAAACCCCCTTTTGCACAATGTAGAAAACTTCCATCTTTATAACAGTTTTTTAATAGAGAATTTAGTTCTGAAACTACTTAAGCTCACTCACTGGGCATTCAGCTACCTGGATTGGAAGTTTCTAAACAAATATCTTTTCTGGGAGTACTTACTCCCAGTGTTTGTCAATTTTTTAGAGCCTGGACTAGACACAACTCTGGAATGATGATATCAGTTGTGCAAATGTATTCCTGCAGGCAAGACCTTTAAAAGTTTACGGAAGGATTCCAGGTCTGTTTAAGGTTCTAACTAGGTCAAATCAAGGCTTATAGAGAGAAAGCATTTTTCGTTTTAAGTCTTAGTTTTCTGCTGGCTTGGCCAACGGTTCCAGTCTGTCATGCAGTTATGAATTGCCTTTCATCATGCTGATTGCTTCTGAAAGTAAATGAATATTTTGCAAAAGTATAAAGTGGCAAGTAATGAAAGTTAATATAATTAATAGCTCCATTGTATAAAGTCAGATAATGTTAATCTGCTGAAGATTCAAGTAAGCCTTGTTTATGTCTACTGTACATGATATTTCTTAGTTATGAACAGATCTATACAATTAGTTGTTCTAAGTTGTTATCTTAATAGATAGATTTATTACCACACTTGTATTCAAAGTCCTTTATGTTTGAACTACTTTTGGCATTTTTACAAATGTATCATCAGAACCCTAGAATTAGGATTTAACAAGATGAAGATCTGTGAGATAACTGACTATTACAAGTTGGGATTTGCTTTGTTTTATCATGGAGATGTTTTCTGAATTTTTCAAGGGAGAAGTAGATTTGCAGTACTTCAAGTAAATAGTAATTCTCTCTGCTTTGAAGAGACCTTGCTTACTTAGTTACTTCTATTTACTTCCTTTCCCCCAAAATAAGGGTAGAAAGTAGGAGGGAGCCTTTTTCTGGCCCCTTGAAAATTTTTTAAGATTTGAACAAGTTATAAGCCATTGAAAATTGTCATGGTCTGTCTAGCTTTTCCTTTGTACTATGTGTTCCTGGCTCGCTGCCAGAAACACTAAGCATTATTAGCACAACACGTGAACCATCTTAGTGCCTTGCGTCAGTATGACACACAAAATTTAAACTCCAGACAGAATGCAGATAAAATAGTGGTGGCTACGGCTGCAGCTGCTTTCCTCTCTCTAAATACCCTTTGGCCCAGACAAAGGTGTCCTGGGGCAGGTTATCAGAAAAGCATGAGATCAAGTGTCATGTCTGCTGACTGATGTTAATAATCTGTGCTTGCATAATCACTTGTTACTGAGGAAGGAATTCTGACCTACCTGAGGCTGTTCTGCTCACCCTGCTGTAAATCCTGCCTTTCTTCCTCAGAGGGTACCTGAACACCTTTTGAAGCCTAGCTCTTAAACTGGGAGTGAAGCCCAAAGGAAGGGTTTTGCGGAGCACCATGCATTCTTCCCAATGAAGTTAGATGCCTTGTGCATTTCAGTTTAGAGCAATTAAATTAACATTGAGATCATTAGGCTTTCTAACTGAAAGACAGAAAAGATCTCTACTGGTTAGCACAGAGTTGTCAGGCAAGTTGCATGATTATGCTTTCTTAATTTGTTCATATGTACAGATGAAGAACTCATTCCTTCTAAGAGGATGTCCAGTTGTGTGGAATCAAGGACACATCTTTACAGAAAATAGTATTTGATACATGTAATTATTTTACTAACTTACTGGCAATTAATAGAGCAAAACACAGATTACATAAGCAGCTGTCATTTCCTTCAGTTTTGAGTGCTTGCTTTATAACCGCACTGAAATTTCAGAAGATGATAACTGGTACAGAGTCTCCAGGTTAATTTGTGTAGAGATTAACTGCTTGTTCTTGCAGACTTTTTTTCAAGGGAGCTTTAAATTTGTTTCAAACAATGAGACAGAGGATTCTAGCAACAGTCTTGGTCCACATCCAGTAGTTTTTATTAAAATATGGATGACAAAGGTACGATGTTAAAGCTGGCCTGAACCCAGAAGCAGCAAACGGCTCTTGGAAAGGTCTGTTGGGCTAGAGAAAAAGTGAACCTGGCAATGTCACTTTGGATTCCGACATATTATATTCATTCATGTAGCATATGCCAGT
Organism: Odontophorus gujanensis; assembly: GCA_013399175.1. Classification (NCBI taxonomy): domain Eukaryota; kingdom Metazoa; phylum Chordata; class Aves; order Galliformes; family Odontophoridae; genus Odontophorus; species Odontophorus gujanensis. Next base: position 24,576 of record VXAB01008524.1, read on the forward strand.
TTACGTATGTGTTTTTGCCTTGTGCTTTCTTTTTTTCTTACGCCTACAAATTCATAGAAATCCTACAGGGCAGATGAAATAATTCAGTGAGAGAGATGTAACCAACAAGCTGGATGCTTGGCATGTCTACTTTAGAAGACAAAGCTTCAGTAATCAGGTTGGAGAGCTAGGACTGCTCTGGTTGTCTTTCTGTTTTAGCAATCAGATTGTGATTTGCAGAACAAAGCCATTATGAAAAATCATGAGCCTTTTAAGAGTACAGCATTAAATGAGGGAAGGAAGAGATTGAAGCTAGAGCTAGGCATGAAGTATATCTGTTTCTCAGAAAACTTAGATGAAAGAATGAAGGTAAAAAAGAGAGTAAACAGCAGACAGTAGACTGTAGACTGGCGCAGGCCAGGAAAATAGTCATTTTGTCATTGAATATGAATCCTTGTGTTTTTTTGTTTTATTTTCTTATTTTCATTTGTTTCATTCATCCCATATGATGTCTTTGGAGTACTGTCATTAACCAGGTCATGAAGGACTCTGCAATAGCGTCCAAAACACTTATTTTGTTTTCTCTAATGCCCTATTTCTTGTCATGTTGGGAATGTTTTTCTAATAAATGGTTTCAATGTTTTGGACTTACCATCCATTGGGAGTGAATAATTCATTTCTGGCAGACGTGCTTTTTGTCTGCTCAAACTTAGGCTAGCACGTGCCAAAGTAACAACAGTGTGCCTACTTATCTTGAAGTTGTATATAAAGAAAGGGAAACATAGGTTGTGTTGCTTTCTTTAAATGTATGTGGCAATATGTTTTGTGGTATATCTGAAACAGAAGTAATCACTGCAATTCCACATTAGTAGTTTCAAACTTACTTTTAAAAAAAGCTAAATTTTATGTAATGTTGATAATGCTGGCAGATAAGATACATTACACTATGACAAATGAGAGTTATTTAGTGATATGTTCTGTAACTTGGGCTGCAGTTGGCTTCCTGGCAGAATTTCTTATCCTTACCAGTTCTCCAGCTATTCATTTGATAATGTGCATTATTACACTTTGTGGTGATCTTTTTAGTTCCTTATGAGTCTAGTGTTGGCTGTTCTCAATCTTAAGATTACTGGATACCTTTCTTCTGATGGATGAGTCTATACCATTGCACATTTTGTATCCTCATAGATAGAACAGAGGAAGACTAGTAAGTTTTGGATTAGAGCTACCCCATCAAAATCAGTAATTTCCTCTGATAGAGGTGAGAAAAGAGAACAGTTTCAAGTTAAGGCCTGCATTTATGTAAGTGACTCTGAAATTCTAAACACATCATTTCATAAATTGAAAGCAATGAGTTTATTCTGATGTTGTTTAAAACAAAATGCTCTAAAAGCTTGGGAATTTCTTTTTTAATTTGGGTGCAATATGTACTTGTACAAAAGAAATAAAATAGAGGAAACCTTCTGAACAGAACAGGGGAATAGTCAGATTTCACTTTTCTTGTAAAAACACTTAAAACAAACCCACTTGTGTCCACCAGACATTTTATAAATTAAAAATATAGAAGATTTCAGAATGTTCAGAATGCAAAAAACCTGGACCTACCAGAGTGTTGCTCTTAAAAGACGATGAAGCATCATGGTGGATGAGGTAACTTCGGGAAGTATGCCAGTTAAGGTATTACTTAAGGTTTTTCTGTATGGAAGAATAATCCAAAATAACTCTCAAACTACTCTTCTACAGTAGTTTTCTGAGAAGATGTTACGAGCATTTGTTTTAGACCACTTTGAAAGTGGATTAAGCTAAATCACTGAAAAAAAAAACACACAGAAAGTCTGCAGGGGACTTACCTGTTGTATTTCCGTATTTTCACAATCACTTCCCCACCTAGACAAATCTTTGAAAGAGTTCTGAACATTTTCTGCTTTTGCCTATTTTGTACAGGTAGGCCAAATTTTAAATTTTATTACTTATGAGAAATTTCCTTTTCAGTTTGCGACAACATACAGATTACAAGAACCTTTCAACTGCATTTATGAAGTAATTAAAAGGCAAACAAAGACTCTCAGAGGTAACGTGACATTGGTTGAGAGTTGTTAAGTATACTGTATGAACACAAATCCCAATTTCTACCTAACAGCAGAATACAGGGAATTTATTTCAACCTGTATAATTTTTCATATGTTCATAGAGCCTTGGCAGAGATGGAGACCAAAACCTTTGTGAATGTAAGACAGCTCAGAAGTCAGTTTCTGAACTTTTTCAGGCTGAATAAAAGTAACAAAGCAAAATATGTATCATGATCATGAGTTCATGAACAGTAGCCTCATACCTGGAGGTGTTCAAGGAATGCTTATACATTGTGGTAAGGGACGAGTTTTAATGAGAACTACTGGTGGTAGGCAGATGGTTGGGCTGGATGAAAGGCTGAGCAACCTGGGTCTGTTCAGCCTTGAGAAAAGAACTCAGAGGGTATTTGATCAATGTCTATAAATATCTAGGGCGTGGAAGGCAAAGGGAAAAGGCTGGACTCTTTTCAACAGTGTAAGGCAATAGGATGAAGGGAAACAGCCACAAACCAAAGCATAGGAAGTTCTGCGTAAATGTGTGTAAGAACTTCTTCACAATTAGGGTGATGGAGCATTGGAACAGGCTGCCCAGTGAGGCTGTGAAGTCACCTCTGGAGGTGTTCAACACACACCTGGACATCTACCTGATCCAGGGAGCTGCTTTGGCGGGGGGTTTGTACTCGATGATCTCTAGAGGTCCTTTCCAGTCCCTACAATTTTGTGATTCTGTGATGCTGTAGGTCTTTTCCAACCTTGATGATTCTGTGGATGGTCAAAAAAAAAAGATAGTGCTCAACAGCGTCTCACAAGAGCTGAAAGTGTGGACTGGATACAACTCAGTTTATCATCGTTGTACTTCCAGGCTCAACAGATTTTTCTGATATTAAAAATCATAGTTTTCAAAGTGCATAAAAAATAATGTTTTTATCACTGCTTCTATCAAAGAGGCCATATTGGTTGGATGTATTGTTCTGTTGTAACATTCCTCTCTCCTATTGTGAAGGTTTCCCCTGTTATCTTTCCTTCATACAAGAAAAATTTCCACCCAAATAAAAAATTTTCAAGCTTTTAGTTTTTTTGTTTGTTTGTTTTTATCAGAATAAACTCCCTGTTTCAAAGTAGGAAATGATGTGTTTAGAGTTTCAGAGTCACTTCCACAAACTTAGTTTATCAGTACAACTCTGAAATTGGATGAGAGGGAATCTACTAGTAGCTTTGCTATAAGCTATAATCAGAATGGGGTTGTGGTTAATCTGTTTAATTCATATGCTCCTAAAATTACTGTCACTGCCTCTTCTCAATGCAATTTTATGATAAAACATCCCATGTTCAAAACCTTTCAACTGTATGTGTTGTATTAAAGTTCAAAATATTATTCATAAACATGATAGCATCCTTTTCTAAAAGAGAGTTATATATGTTCTTCTGAACATAACGAATCTTACTTGCTATTCCAGTAGCACATTCCTGTACTGTCCTTCAAATTGTATGTTTTAATCTATTCAGTAGAAGGGAACTCACTAGTAAGTGCTCAGCACAAACAGAAAATAGTTTGTCATTTCCCAATTGAATGATGTGGCTTTTTAGTTTTATTTGCACAAAAGTTGCTTGGCAAAGATACCCAAGCCCCTGTCTCTGTCATGTACTGTGTGAAAAATGCTGATGTCAGAGACTCAGTAGTGAAGGGGATGCACTTTGAAGTACGAATGGGGCACATTAAGGAAGAAGCTCTGAAACCTGAATAACTACTGGCTGTTATCCTTACACTGGCAAATTCCAAAACCTTTGGTGCAAAAGCACTCCAAACTGACAACAACATCTGCAGCATCCAACCTGGCCATCCTGACCGATTTTGGTGTTTGCAGCTGTGGGACCTGACCTGTCCCTAGCAGCAGGCTACGTGGTCTTTTGGACTTTTGCCCCATGAAAACCCCTCTGCTGTACAGTTCCTCTTGTTCTTTTTACATGGTAAAATATTTATCCTTCATTTTTGTTTGCAAAATAATTCTGAGAAATGTATCACTTGTGTATAACAGTCGGTCTTAGCAATAGGATACAAATGGCTGTTAACGACAAGGAAATTGTCAAAGAACAAAGCTTTAGCAGAGCCAAAATAATAAAGAAATTGATCCCAGTTTAGTCTGTACATATTATCTGAAGGTAACATCGTTCATAGTCAAAACAACATGGGCAGCTATAATAGATTAAAACTGCTTCTCCTCTTTTTCTTGAAAGACCAAACTCTTCTCTTAGTGTGTTTGTTACTTTGCTTCAAGAACATAGGGCTAGACTTTACGGTTTGTTTAGCTATGAAGGGATGACAGACTAGGGGGGTGGTAAGGGGAGCTTAGTTTTGGAATGTAAATACATGTAGAGCTCTTCTCCCTTTGTTTAGCATCTCTTTAAACTAAGACAAAAAAAATCAGTGAATGAATGAATAGCAGCATGGTGAAATACCTAAATGTTTGAGTTAAAATTTTTGGATGTTTGAAATCCTATTTGGATCCTTTTCCCAGATCGCAGTGCATTCATATGCACTCAGCAGGAAACTTCATGGAGATGCACATTTGGGCAGAAGGTCTTTGGCGGTGCCTTTTTCTTAACTTGTGTCTTTTCTTCTTTTGAAGAAAGTAATGGCTTAAGTCTGACTGAAGAACAATCTTTTTTGTATGTTCCTTATAAGAATTTACTTATGGTTCACAGATTTTACCCACCATCTATGTCTGCAATCCTTTGGATTTAAAACAGCATATATCTCACTGCAGACAACAGGAAACGCCAAATTAAAGACTTAATGACATACTGCTGAAAGAAGACAAAAGGTGACAAATTATAAAACAGCCAGCTAAACTTTTAAAGAAGAAGCTGAAAAAACCCCCACATTCAGACAGCTTGAAAAGGATAAGGATATTGTTACACTTGCAGACATGTTAATAGAAATTAGACTGAGCCATGCTGAATATAAATTTAAGCGTTTGAAAAAGAAGCCACTAATGAGTTTCAAAAAATAGTAATTTCCTAGAACAATGAAAACAGGCTTCTGAGTTATAAAAAAAAAGAAAGAAAGAAAAGGAAAAAAAGCGAACACTGATATATTTTAACCTTCCTCTTATTGGCTACTAAACCACAGACTTCATTCTTATAATTGTGAAGCCAATGAATGTGTGACTTCTACCCTTTAGAAATGATTAACCTCTGCTGCTGCTGCAACCGCAGTAGTGTCAGCTTTCTGGTGTGGTGCAGCAGCTGTGTGCTCTGGCCTTCCAGCTCTGGCTTGATTTACAATGGCTGGTGGGCTCTTTGATCTGCTGGAGTTGTGGAGAGATGGTGGAAGAGGAGGAGTGAGATGAGTGGCAAAGGGAAAGGAGGGGGAACTGAACAGATGGAAAAGCAAGGTGGCAGACACTTTCAATCCCCGTGGTCTCAATCCCCTCGCTGAATCACTTAAATATTTACGTTCTTTGGTGGTAGACGCTGTTGTAGTATCCTTGATGTCCTCAACTTAATTTTGGACTGTAGCTCTTTGCCAGTAGCTTAATGGGATGTACCACTTCTGGTTGGGAAATGTCAAAAGAAAGGTAGTTTTCGGAACAGTGTTTTCATATTTACCTGAGATACTACTCCCAGTTCTCTGTAAGAATTTGTACTTAGAGGCTCAGAAGTTTTGTCAGTACAATTCTGAAGTCAGGTCAAAGGGATCCTGTCAATAGCTTCAAGCATGAACTATAATAACAAAAGGATAGTGGTGTAATTTTTTCCTAATCACGAGTAATTTTTCCTAAATTACTTTTGTATTCTTATCACTGCCACTGATGTATTTAGAAATGCACAGCACCCATTTCGTTCGTAAGCTCTGCTGATGCATTGCTTTTGCAGTTTTTCTTACCCTTTGGAAAGAAAGAGGTATGATTACTTGGGGGTTGCTGGCGGAATCATATTGCATACTACAGAGGGAGATCGTTATTCTTGAATCACTTTCTGATGAAATGTTTAAATAAGAGTACTCACAGGACTTTGTGAAGTGCAGAATTTACCTAATTCAGTTAGTGATGCTAAATTCCATGTCTTCCACAATACTCATCTAATAGCAATCATTTTTGTCCTCAGTGTATGCCTCTAGACTCAAAATAAACTTGTCACATACATAGATATAGGTGTTTATATGTATGTTTATATATATACAGTCATCTGCCAATGTGCCAGAATACTCTGACCAGCTTTATCTCCTTTTCCTGCATTATCTGCGTCCACGTGGTGTTTGTGTTCCTGCAGGGGCATTGTAAGCTCTGTGGCTGGTCTGTTTTGTATTGGCAGTGGGTACAAGTCAAGAGCTGCACATGGGGCAGTGCTCTAAAACTAAATAATGAATGAATGTTTGTCAGAAAAACCACATCCATTGTGACTGAGCAGCACTGAGAAATATTGTGGAATGAGTGAAATAGAAAAGACATACTGAGTTACTTTATTTGGCAATGCACTGCATAATATGAGAGGCCAGTTTTATTTCTTTGGTTTAAAGTTAGACTAAAACATTTACTTCTTCCCATATGGAAAAATGTTTGCCATTGCAAAAGCACTGCATTTTGACTGCTTCTATTCATCATCTTGATTTTTCAGTAGGGCTTGGGCTTGGTTTTATAAAGTGTTAAAGTCCATTTGATGCTCATGTTTTAATACAGTGCTCCTCACAATTTTTTTAAGGTAAAATACTACCTATTCTTTTAAATAAATATGTAGATAGTCAGACTCAGAAATGTAATTGCTGCTTGATGGTCTGTTTGGTCTCAGAGGTGTTATCTAGGCTGGTTCTGAAGAACTGTACAGCCACTCTGTGTTTATCTACATCATAGGAGAAGCACAGATTCATGAACTCTCTTGCAGCAAAGCTGAGTTCTTAATAGTTGTCTGTACAGCATATCATATGCTGGGGCCCCTGTCTCTACTGGGATTTGTAAATTCTATCGTGATAAAAGTAATAAAGAGACTCTTCTTGAAAAAATAATTTAGTCTCAGGGATTTGCCCTTTTGTGCATGTGTGTATATGTATGTATGGATGGATGTTTGTGTGCACGTATACATATATATATATACATGCACAGACACAAGAGTCTGTATCTGTATATGTAGAAGCCCAGCTGTTTAGCAATGAGTTCTGTCAAAATTCTTGTTTTAATACCTACAGAACCATGAATGTTCAAATTGAGAAAAGTACTAAAAATTTAATTACAAAAAATGAAATACAAAGATAGGAACTGGTTAAAAAAAAAAAAGTTTCTCTTATTCATATGAAAAAAAATTATTAATCAGAATATTCCCTGTTGACTTGCAGCATCTGGTAGAAATGTAGCAGCAGCTAAAGCCTGCACTATGATAAACTGTGGAGAAATGAGTAACCATAAACAATATTTACAAGCGAATTTAAGCTTAAAAATATAGGCTTTCTTCTTTATATAGTTCTGCCAGAAAGCAAAACCAAACAAACAAAAAATTGGTAATCTGAAACAGATCTCAGACAGTAGCTACAGCAGAGGAAGCTTCTTAATGCTGAAGATTTCTTGCAGCAACAGAGAAGGGGGCATTAATGCTCCAGAGTGAGTGTAGTTGAATTCAAAGCAGTTTGCGTGGAGTAGAAGAAGGGAAAAAGAGATGCAGAGGAATAGGAGTAACTAGATCAGTGTCCATCCTGTGTTAGGAGTTTCCACCTTTCCGTTTGTGGTAGGAGGAAGATGAGAGCTGGCTTTTGTCTCACCTAGGTTTTTAGGAGCCTCTGGCTCCTAAAATTAAACTTAATGGGTGTGGAGAACATTTGTTGTTGCATTTATGTACTAACAAAAATAAATAGTTTGTAAGTTCTGCTGAAATACAAATAAGTTACACCCAGAGCTAATTTAGTGTTAAAGGAAGGTGTATACTTTCTGAGCAAGTTCAGGTACAATATTCAGACCATTCCAGTACAAATTTAGCTCTGTTTACCCCTATAGTTTCAGTTGATGCAAATATTATTTTAAACTTAGTTTGGAGGCTGTGGAGAGTGCATGATAGTTAGTCCTAAGAACTGTTTATGCCCAGAAGTTGTTCGGTACAAGCAGTATTCAGTTCAGGCTTGCTTCTGTGGCTGCCTGGTGTGTTACAGCCAGGACTTTAAAAGACAATCTGCAGGAGGGAAAACTGTTTTTATTCCTGTGCTACTTCTGCCTTGGGTCTGTACCGTGAGGCTGCAAAAATTGTTGCAAGTCTCAATGGTGTGAATCAGATTTTCTGTCTTTATTTCTTAGAATAGCAGCTATTTCAGAAATAAATAAAGGCCCTCAAAATTAAATTTGAACAGGCCGTCAAACTATCATCAGATGGCATCAACTTTTAGTAAGATATGGTCAGAATTATCTTGTGCAGTGAAATCCCTACAGGCATTGAAGGAATGGTGCTGTGAAGAGCAGACCTGCCACTGGCAACTCTCCAGTCCTGCAGATGTGAGGCGGAGGAGATTCTGCAGGATTAGGGGAGTGGAGAATAAGCTGTGTTCAATTCGATAACTCTACCCTGATTTAAAATCTTAGGTTGTTCAATGTGAGTGGAAGGTGCAAGAAGTTAAGAATGTTTAATAAAAACTGTTTAGGTGAAAAGGAAAAGATGAAAAACAACAAAAGTTCAACCTGCTTGCTATTGTTTAGAAAACAATCATATGTTCTGCTGACATATAAAAGGGCGTGATTGATAAAAAATGCTTAAATTAATACATTTTAAAAAATCCATCGTCTTCAAACTGACCCCATGAAAACTAAGTGTGTTTTTGAACGAGAGATTTTACTGGTGAGTTTGCCATGTCTTTTGATGTTGACAAATAACTCTCACAGTGTACTGGACGCTTTAAAGTGTTATTGTTGCTATCAGTGTGGCCAGCAGAGCTGTGCTTTGCTGAGCCAGTGGGACTCCTTATTGATCCATTGAAGTATTCTAGTTGTTAAAATGCAGAATAACAGAAAGCCTAACCAGACATAAAGTAGTGTACGATAACTATTTCTCAAAAAGTAGAGCCCAGGTCCTTAACTACCTTGTCTGAATTTTTAGGGCTATGGATGTTTTTTGTTTGATTGTTCTGTCTCCTGATGTTTTTTCCTAAGGCATCCTAAACACAGTAAAACAAACAAACAAAAAAACCACCCCTAAACCAAACCAAAACAAACCCACAAACAACAACAAAAAAAGTTTTTAATAACTGCAAAAGTTAAAGGTGAAGGTTTGTATTTTCAAACTAGGACTTGTATATCTTGTTTTCTAATTAGGAATCTCTCACCTGTGTTTTCAGCCTACTTACTTGTTCTCACAAATGAGGCTCGCTGTCTTAACATACAGTACCTTTGCCTTGCCATGGCCTCTGTTTTAGATCTTCAGCTGTCTTGCCTTGGAAGTTTATCCCCTGCTCCTTGACTGCTGGTTCCTGAAATTCTCCAGCTCTGCGGATGGAGACGTAAAGTAGCCATTTGTTACTTGGCTGGTGTCTACTTCCTCTTTTCTTCTCAGATGAGATGTTTTCCTCTTGTGTTTTCACTCCTAATATGTTTGTGTAGCACTTCTGGACACAGACTCAAACAATGTAATGGGTGTTGTGTGTCAGTGATAATCAAAGCCAGGGTACTTAAACTGCTTTAGAAAGGTTTAGGTTTCATTAGTATTCCAAGGTGTATTTGGAAACAACTAGGTCTCTTCTTAGAAAAGAAATCTTCTGAATCTGAACAGTGTTTCTTACTCCAGGCTGAAAAATTCCAACAAAAGCAAGTCCTCTCTTGAGTGATTTAAATAGTTCTGGGAAATGGTCATCTTGTTCGTTGTTTTGGTTTTTTTTTCGTTAATATTTCAACATTGCAGTAATGTATAGTGTTATACTCCTCAGACAAATGCGGAGTTTTACAGGTAAGTTTGTGTTTTCATTGTGTCCCTACCAGGACACAGGTTTCAGACAGGGCTTAAGGTGGAAAAAAAAATCTTGTCATGTGTAGTATGTATGTTTTGCTGAAATCATTTGCAAATAACTGCATCTGTTAGCTATTGGTGTCCTTGCTTAATAGGCAAGTTTAAAATAACTGCTTATACTTGTGTGCTTCTGATTCTTTCCTTTGCAAAACAGATGAACCTCTGTATTCCAAGAATTGTTCCAAATAATATTTTCTGGCACTGCTTTTACTTTTAGTCATTGTATGAATTAAAATATGCTTTCCAGCTTTTGCCTAAGTTGTCAAAAAAATGTCTCTATAGAATTAACATGCATACAGTTTTTGCAATCTTTTCTTTTTTTTTTTTTTTATATATAAAGAAATGTTAAATTTGCTTGAGAAACATCTCTTGTTTTGACTAGTGGAAGGTCTAAAAATACACTACTGTATTGACTAAACTAATTACATTTCAGTTCTAGCCACTACCATCTGGATCTCTCTCTTTCTGGTTACATTTTCATTGCACAGATTGCACATGAGTGATTAACACCAAGATCTGACTGTCCAAATTTGGTCCTGGGTGTTAGAAGCAGATCTGCAAAGCCACATTCAAGTTGGCGTCCCCTTCATTTTCCTCTGTGGATACCATGGTCCAACCTGGTGAATTCCCAGTTCAGCAGAACTGTAGAGAAAGTGGGAGCCATCCAGCAGTGAGCTGCCGAGTTGGCGAGGGGCCTGTAGCCACTTGTTTAACCAAGAGAAGTAAGGGAGGGAGCTGGACTTCTCTGGTCTGGTAAGGAGAAGGCTAGAATGCAGTCAATGTAGTGGTTTGCGTGAAGTGCTGTTCAAGTCAGACTCTTCTTGTTAGGACCAGGTTACGAAATGTAAAGAGTAGTAGCCAGAAGATGTGGGCTGGGAGGCTCAGAATGGACATCAGGACAAAAGTACTAGGAGGATGAAAGGGAGGTGTGGTGGTGGCTCTGTCTTTGGAGGTTTCCATGTCTTGCAGAGAGAAAACCACTGGTGGCCTCCCAGGTGGTGGTGGTGGTGGCAGCTAGCCTGCCTGGTTGGTAGTGTTAGAATAACCTCAGGCAAGGAGCCTGGACTTTGAGGGCTCCAAAGGTCCTGTTCATCCTCACTGGAGTTCTCTGCATGTCATTAGAATGTCTCTGGGGTCTGTGATTCCTACTGGTGAATTAGAAGCTAAATTAAAGGCTGAAGCTCTACCAGTCCACAGTTTTCATACTTGATAAGCAAGTATGTAATTGTAACTTCTGCTTCAACCTTTTCAAGCCATGGATCACTTAAACTGAGAACTTTATGTGCCTCACTTTAGTATAGGAGAAGTTTGTGCTGCTGGAGGGAAGCCTAGCTGTAGAAATCACGTCCAGGCTGAAGGCACTTCTCAGCGTGGTGAAGGATTCTGTGATATGGATGTAGATCAGGCAGCAGTGTTTGCAGGAAGTCTTAGGTTAATGCTGCAAAGTTCCCTGTGCTTTCTCTGTTCATTCAGCTGAGCAGCTGTTCCTAAGATCTTTTGTGCTTTCTCCCTCTGGCGTGACAATACGTCTTATTCCCAAGTATGATCATTTTTATCTATTCTTTTCTGTTTTGATGTTGTAACATATAGTTTTCTGCTGCTATCAGAATGTCTCAGGGAATAGCTTGTGGATAAAACACTGAAGCTAGAGAGGAAGTGCGGTGGCATGTCTCTGTCTGAATTCGCTGAAAAGCAAAGTGCTTTTGTTTAGGCACCTAATAAGGATGTAGATCGTCAGCTCAGAAAGGTCTATCAAAAGCTTTCAAAATACAAGGTGTTTAAATTATACCACACCAAGTCAAATAATTTGTTGTAGTAAGTATTCAAAAATCAGCAAAAGGAGTATGTTTAGATCCATGATTTTGTGGATCATCACTTCTACTAACATTAATGATGCTATTCTCCCAAGTAACGTGTAGAAAAATAATTGACACTGTGACCTTGGGCTCAGTCTGTTCCATAATACAAACAATTTCATTCAAATATATATTTTGATACCTCAAAATATAAGCTTTTTTGTTTGTAGTATTTGGACAACTATCTTTGTTCCTCTTGACTTTTGTTCTTTTAAGTTCCTATATGATTTTGGAGACTAACATTCTAAGTATGCACGTCGTTAAACCTAATACTATATGAATATGTAAATTTTACATCTTCATTACCACTGGAGTGGAATTGTTACCTCTGTTGCAAGTAGACCCCATCATCAGAATGGTCAGCCTTTGGCTTACTAGAATTTGTGTCTTAAAGTCATTAAGTTTGTACCATTTATTCTATGTTATTGACCGTCTTTTTTCATATGTTCATGTGATGATAACAGGAATGGTCATATTCACTGGTGGTGAAGTCATTGAGGTGATTTTTTTGTTTGTTTATTTGGTTTTTTTTTGAACCAGACAATAATTTAGCAAGAAGCGCATGTTAGGGAAGACTGTCAACAGAAAATAAGGTATAAGCCAGCACTAATCAACTGGGAGATAGCAGTAATATAGCCATGCATGAAAAATTTTCTAACAATTTAGGTGATTCATGATTTGAAAAGCTTGACAGAGAAAGTTTCAGTTACACTCTGGATTTAACAAGCAAGCTTGATTTTTAATTTATTTTATTTTATTTTTTGAAGAATTTTCAGTGGTTCTGTTTGAAGCACCACTTGATGTACCCATCTCTTTTTTTTAGGAAGGGCTGTTTGTTGTGTGGTGTTACTGTGGTCCATTTTACTGAAATAACTCCTGAGAAGTGAAAACTTTGCTCAGTTCTGTTCCACATTGTAAAATCTTTTCTGTGTCATTATATTACCCACCTTTTTGCCAGTCAATGCTACATTGACATGTAATAGCCTTTTCTTCTGCCTGTTTATTTTCTCTGTGTTTACAAATCAGGACTAAAGCTTTTCTTCTCTTCTCTTACTCATTTGTGTGTCTTTCTTTCTTTTTTTTTTTCTAGTCAGTCATAGGGCCAAAAGCAGCTTCTCTTCAAGAGACGTCAAAAACAGTTTGTCAGTGATAGCACAAGGTTTATGACCTGTTCCATTGGGCATAATTAAAAATGGAATTCAACCCCTTTTTGCAGAATAACTTTGACACATCTGGTTTAAACAGTTTTAGTGCAGAAAGGAGATAAATAGAAGTTTCTTTGCACAGTAGATTAGTTTCAGATGAGGTATAGGATCCCCTCAAATTCAGGGTCACATAAAAAGTACACCAATGGGACAGCCACCCATGAAATGTGCGTAGTCATCTGTTGAATATGTGAAAATAAATGGTAGGCCTATAGCAAAGAAAAAGAAAAAAAAATAAATCTTGTCACAGCACCAGAAGGAAATGTAAGGTAATCACATAGAAAAGAAGGAGGACCAGGGCTGAATTCCTTTACAAAATCCCTATTCTTTCCCTGCTTTCTCTGCCAGAGCACCTCTGATCCAGTTTTATTCCATGTTCCCCTTCAGAATATTCATGTTTTTACAGATATAGCACATTTTATGGCACCCACTAAAGTCATCTGCTGAGAAATTCTTTTAAGAATTTTAAGTTTAAATAGTTTGTCCTTTTGTTACCCTTTTCTAATGCATTGCCAATACATATTGCTTTCTCATCAGATGCTGATAGTCCCTTTAGTAGACACTACTATTCTGTGAAATGGCAGTGAACACACAATACTAGCTTATAGGTAGGGAAGTACAAAGTAGTTGTTTCAGCACTTTGCTCTTGAATAGGAAAATACAGTCTGTGTCTGTTTAATATTTACTGGGATATCCTGGTGTTTAAGGAATGTTGCTGGGAGATAACTCACTAAACATTCAGGACACGTTATTGCTGCATGTACTTTAGTGACTTATTTTTATGCGTTTGTAGAAAGAATTAATGGCAGAGACGTTTAGTGTGAATTAGTCATTTGTAAAAGCTTTATGAAATCTCAGTAGGAACTGTACTTCATTGCATAAAAAGATTGGAGACCTAATCTGAGTGTGTGAAATGCCTGACTGTTGGGAACAAGCTGACTGGTGTAAATAAAGGATAGATCATGATGATGCAGTTTAATTTTTATGGAAGTTATTTCTAGCTTACATTGTGCAATGTGATTAATGCCCTGCTGTTTATTTTCTCAAAGCAGGACTAGTTGTGAATCTGAGATGATAGCAAGTTGTAACATCTTCAGAATATCATAAGAAATATCTCGTTTTTACCAAAGGTTGCATCAGTGCAGTAGTTTTTACCAAGCTGCATGGAAAAGTTGAAATGATATAAAATAGCAGTTGAAAGAATACAAGTATTTTTAAATTTAGCTGGGAGTACATATAATTTAAGTCACGGTAGGTGGTCTCAGCAAAGCCATTTCAGATGCAGAAAAGAGGCAGTGTTTTCATTCCCTTGTGTTATATGTACATTATCTTGGTTCAAGTTAAACTATTTCCAAAATAATTGGAACATGAGGAAGTTGGTTACTAGCAAAGTTAATTCAGCTCGCCTCCTGCTGTAAACCTTTTGCCCTCTAGAAAGAATATATTTTGTTGGGGAAAAAGAAAGAGAGAGAGAGAGNAAGACATCCTAGTAGTTCAAAAAATGTAGAAAGTTTGAAACTGACTTCAGCCAGTGTTTGTTTAGGTGTGGTGACCCTTTTGTATACTTGTTGTTGTTGCCTCTCAATCAGCACAATTCTGATTGTCCCCACTGGACGCTGTGGAGATTTAGAGACTTGCTTACTGCAATGAACCTCAATGATTTTAAAGTTAGGCATGCTGCCACTGAGTCTAGGATCATTTCAGCTGCCAGTGGTAATGAGCTGCTGAGTTTTTTAGATTAAAAGAAAACCAGCTTGAATACGCTTACATATTATGCTAATGTACATAAAGACTAATATGTTGAGTGAAGTTCCTGTAACCAAAGCAATATATCCCAAACCAGTTCTTACAGCCTCAGCTGTCTGCCAGGTTACTCATTCTGTGCATGAATGTTTAACCTTAGGTACCAGCAGGAAATAGCCAGTTCAATCTATAGCTCTTATAAGCCCTACAGTTGATGAAGGGCCACTGTGAAAATGTTTCTGAGATGCATTTGGTGAATAGAGTCAATGATGGTTTTTCCCAAGCCTCTAACACTATTACTTTTACTTTTCTAAAAATGTAAGTCTTGCAGAATCACATTTTTTTCAAAAGAAATAGAAATACCATTGTGGGAATGAAGCTGATTTTTTTGTTTGTTTGTTTGTTTTTAAAGATGAAATAAACAAAATAATAACAGTATAAAATGATACTTAATTACTTAGAGATTTTAAATTCCAACATTATTCTTATTTTATTTTCTGTGCTGGTCCACAGCTATTAATTTGCAGGTTTTGTTATAAAACAAAAATGACAAATACAGTGGAAGAAGTCTGATGCTTGACTTTTTGGGATACCATTTCCTCTCTTGTACTCCTGCTGTTCTAACAGCAGCCAGCCTGTGAGTAGTTAAATGCTGCAACTGTGCCTTTTAAATAGTTATTTGATAGCTCACAGAACCCAAGCTCACACAGTAGGTAAGACCTGACAGGAGAGCTTAGGAGTTTGTGGAGTGATTATACATTTTGTTCATAGGTGGGAACTCTGTTCAACAGAGGAGTCTCTCTAGGGAAAGGGCAAAATCCTCTCTTGTCATGGCTCAGAGGCATGCTGATGCCTCCTGCTAATGCTCAAGTTTCTGCTGACTGTCTAGACAGTTTCCATTCTGTAACTCTTCTTTTGTTTCTTATGATACTCTGTGTCTGCAAGACCACGCTGATCTCTGACAAGAACATTCTCTATGGCTTGATTAAGTCAAAGTGATCAAAAACTGTAGAGGCAGTTTTTCCCTATAAGGTTTGTCTTGAGTCCTTAGTCATATGCCTTTGGCAAGTTGTTCATCATTTGTGAAGTCACGANGAGAAGTAGAAATGTGTTGCACTATCATGTAATTAAGTAACTGACATCTTTTTATGGTAATACATTTGGGTGGTCTGTTCTTGAAACACTTGATTTGTTAGGAAACATAACCATTTCCGCCAGTAATCTCTAAGTCCTAAATATTTTGAAAAAAATTTGCATTGCGGTATTGCATCAGTGCATTACTCACCAGTTAAACTCTATAAACTGCTGTCGCTTGGCATTAGAGAGGGCTTCCAGGTTTTTTTATATCAGCAAAAACTTCTGTAAATTATAATATTGTTTGGCAAAGCATACAGTAAATACTGCAAAACCAGATGATTTAAGANGCTCTTATAAGCCCTACAGTTGATGAAGGGCCACTGTGAAAATGTTTCTGAGATGCATTTGGTGAATAGAGTCAATGATGGTTTTTCCCAAGCCTCTAACACTATTACTTTTACTTTTCTAAAAATGTAAGTCTTGCAGAATCACATTTTTTTCAAAAGAAATAGAAATACCATTGTGGGAATGAAGCTGATTTTTTTGTTTGTTTGTTTGTTTTTAAAGATGAAATAAACAAAATAATAACAGTATAAAATGATACTTAATTACTTAGAGATTTTAAATTCCAACATTATTCTTATTTTATTTTCTGTGCTGGTCCACAGCTATTAATTTGCAGGTTTTGTTATAAAACAAAAATGACAAATACAGTGGAAGAAGTCTGATGCTTGACTTTTTGGGATACCATTTCCTCTCTTGTACTCCTGCTGTTCTAACAGCAGCCAGCCTGTGAGTAGTTAAATGCTGCAACTGTGCCTTTTAAATAGTTATTTGATAGCTCACAGAACCCAAGCTCACACAGTAGGTAAGACCTGACAGGAGAGCTTAGGAGTTTGTGGAGTGATTATACATTTTGTTCATAGGTGGGAACTCTGTTCAACAGAGGAGTCTCTCTAGGGAAAGGGCAAAATCCTCTCTTGTCATGGCTCAGAGGCATGCTGATGCCTCCTGCTAATGCTCAAGTTTCTGCTGACTGTCTAGACAGTTTCCATTCTGTAACTCTTCTTTTGTTTCTTATGATACTCTGTGTCTGCAAGACCACGCTGATCTCTGACAAGAACATTCTCTATGGCTTGATTAAGTCAAAGTGATCAAAAACTGTAGAGGCAGTTTTTCCCTATAAGGTTTGTCTTGAGTCCTTAGTCATATGCCTTTGGCAAGTTGTTCATCATTTGTGAAGTCACGAATAGAGGCTTTGATTTAAATAAGAAGATCAGACAGTGCACAGCTCCTGCTATTCTGCAATAATTTTGCCTCTTCTTGGGGGAAAAGTGCCAGTGCTGGAAAGTATTATTCCTCAAACCTATAGAATTTAACTGTGTCTACTGTGCATGCATTTACTATTGTAGGGCCTGATTTACGATGACTATTAAAAACCAAACCAAACCACCACACAATGTGAATGATTCTTGGCAGGTATCTCTGGAAGCTGTTAATAAAGTGAATACCAGCAGTTCAAGAAAATGCAATTTTGTATTTGAATGTGGGAGAAAATGGAGAAACACTGATTAAGTTATCCATGATAAAAGTTTTTTATTTACCTGATAGATTTAACCTACAAACAAAATCAACTGCATTTTTATAAAATCCTAGACTCAGAGGATTCTTGACACAGATGCTGATTAGAAATTCCTTTAGGAGCAATGCTGTTAATTTTCCTGTAAAAGACTGAATTACTGACGGTAGCAGCTACGTCCTCATGGCTCTGTTTGCTGCTATCAAGAAAATAGTAGGTTAGTTGTAGCAAAAATGAGCCATCATTCTTACTGCCTACAGTTGTCTATATAATCGCAACAACCAAAAAGATAAGGGAGCCAAATCAGATTTTATGTGGAACAGGCACAAGCTATTTCAGAATTTGCCATGCAAAACATTTATCATGGCTCTAGAAGGAGTTGGCCTAACCAGCGGTGTGAGTTCTCCTCAGTAGTTTCTAGAGCAAAGTACATTCTGTTAGTGGGATGATTTAAACTAACCTTTTCTTTGAGCTTAAATGTACTGGAGTTTTCACAATTAACGAATTTATCTTGCTAAAGTGTGTGTGTGGGAGGGAGGAGAGTGGGAATGACAGTAGGAACATCTGCAGAGCAGTAACTTCATACAGTGCCACAGCTGTTAAACAAGGAGATAGCTCTTTACCCAGGAATCTATTTGTACCTAACATTTGGAAAAGAAATACACTTGTACCTGCATCATATGCCACCTAGCTGTTGGGTTATGCCACATTCAAATATTATAATATTGCATCCTTCAAATGCAACTTGAATGGAATGCATCTTGCACTGCAAGACTGCTTAATCTTGCTGTGGTGTTTTGCTTTGTAGAAAATAAAATCATTTGTACAAATACAGCATCTTGTTTTGAATCATTTGTAGTAATTTACTTTTTTAGTTCTAAAAGGAGTATTACTGTTTTCAGAACATTTGAATTGTTTTATATGTTTTAATAAATTTGGATGGAGTGTTTTTTTCATGGTTTTTCTTAGAAATGTGTAAATGTGAACAAGTGTGGAAAAAAACTGGCCTGCATCGTTGTACTGTGTGGGCAGCAATGTTTCCTCACTGGATGACTTTGCAATATGCTGAGCTGGAGTGAAGGAGGCTTTGGTGACCTAAATGTGTACAATATAGCAGAGATCTGCGGTGCTGAAGCTCAGTCTGTGTTTTTACTCATCACTTCTTTGACGCTGTCAGAGTTGCATTGATTGGTTGAGCCAGGAAACGAGCCCTCCAAGTGAGCACTGCCCATCCTGCGGATGTGTTTGCACTGCTGGGAAACCTTCTAGGCAGAGTGTCTGCACAGACAATGTTGAGGAGATGAGAGGGGATTCACCAATAATTTTGAAATACATTGCAGTGGCAATGTCATATTTTCCTTCCCTCTTACAACTTTTCAAAGTGAAATGCTGAACAGAGGGGGAGAAATGAGGCCTATGACCAGAATGCCTTCAAGTTTGCATGCTCACTGACACAGTGCTCGGAAATTGTGTCAAGTCATTCAGTATGCAGCTCCTGGATTAATTGGCAAGGAGGGAAACACTTCAAACATACAATTAGTAATGTTTTGTTTGTTTTTTCAACCCCCCGTATGTCACATGAAATGCAGTTTCAGACAAAATTTGATTATGTAGTTAGATATCAGCTTACTGCAGTAAGCACTGTTCTTGTGACTTGTAACTTATTACTTTATTTGCTTTTGTTTATCAAAAATTCGTGAAGAAAAGAAAGACTTTTATTTTGAGGAAAATGTGCTCATCAGTTATAAAATTCCAACTACAGACTAGTTTTTGAATATGGTGTATGAAGCGAGGCTGTCCTGTATCTTTTAAAGATAGCACATATACCCAGGCATGCGGCAGAGGATTAAACAGACATGCAATTAAATCTCTCCCATAAAAAAAGATATTGTGTTATATTGTATATGACCTGTAGCCCAAGACACTTCAATGAACTGCTTATCCACTGCCATCCCAATCCCTACCTCCCTATCTGGTACCGGCACTCGTTATAAATCATCAGTGTTTCTTTCTCTTAGTATCTTCCTGCTCCAGTTGCATTCTATTTTTATATTCCTTAAATTAAAATTAAGGAAAAAAGATTTTAAAAAAAACAACACATTCCTAGGTTTTTCTTTTAGGTTATGCTTCATTCAAGTGATTACTCTGATTTTAAGCATAGCCAGGGTAAGGGAAGTGCTGCAAGAACCATCTGTCTGGACTTACTAAATGACCGAGAGGGTGTCTGTCTGGGTGATCTGCATTTAAATTGTATCATCTTATCCTCATTATCTTTT
Organism: Odontophorus gujanensis; assembly: GCA_013399175.1. NCBI lineage: Eukaryota > Metazoa > Chordata > Aves > Galliformes > Odontophoridae > Odontophorus > Odontophorus gujanensis. Next base: position 44,331 of record VXAB01008524.1, read on the forward strand.
TTGTGTGATTGTCTGGGGATTTTTCTAAAGGATTCCTTTAGCATAAATCACAATGTATGATTTCTGATACCTCATTTTTGTCTGTGTGGCTTAAACCAGAAATATATTAAATTTGGTCCTTAGAGTCCTCTTGGGTCATTCTTTTTAGTGCCTTTATGAATTAAATCCTTTTCTCCTTTTTTTTTTTTTTTTTTCCTATCCCTGGATTATTGTTTGTCCACTGGAAAGAGCTGATGTCTGAAATTTACAGGGGGTGTGTATTCCCTAGACATTCAGTGCATGTACATCTTGTGTTCACATATTAATGTGTTTCTTCTCACGTTATCCAGTGGTGGTGGCATTTTTAATCAGTTTTGATGAACTACACTGAAATAGCCTGCGAAATTTGAAAACTACTCCAAAAGGAGCTGTCCGACGAGGTCTTAGATACTCATTAACAAACATCCGTAAATCCATAATTGCAGACTGGCTTCCTTGTTTACCATTTTTCTTTCATAACAGCAATGAGACATGACAGCTAGTCCCAAGGGACTCCTGCACTTCTCGGCTGGTTGATGTCACACTGCCTTTAGACCTGCATCTCACCAAGTAACCAAGGGACTCACTGATCTCTCGCAAATGTGCTACCTGTCATGTCTGATTGCCTTAGAGCAGACCTCTCTTAGTTCTGAAATGGAGAAATAGTTGCGCAGAAGTATTTGAGCTCCTCTTAGAACTATTGCTTTCTTTTCTGTAATAGATCCAAAACAGGGATATGGTTTACATTGAGGACACAGGAACAATGTTTGTTTTGTTGCAAAGATTTTGGTTGTGAATCAGAATGCATTTGTTTTGGTACCGGAGAAAAAGCAACAATAGTGACTTTCAGATAGGTCTTCCACTCTACTAGAAGTGTTCTAGCTACGTGTTTGTTAGATATAGGATTTCTGCTCAGAATTAAAATACTGCTGTTCAATTGGTAGTTTTTCAAGGTGCAGTAAAAACTCGATTTCATGCTTTCTCCCATTTAACTGGTCTGCTGCAGAATTTGGTCAGATTTCTGTATCTTGGTAAATACAATGACTTTTTTTGGCCTTTTTATTAACATGCTTTTGTACATTTATTATGGTTATTAAGTAGATGCTGTTTTTGTGTTATAAATTCTTTGGACTGATCTGGATGTCCCCAGATACTTCTCTTTTGGCTGCTATGTTCTGGATTCTGGACTGAATTTTAAACTGATGTTTGGATCTGCTCAACTGTGCCGCTTAAACTCTAATTGTCATATTTGGACTAAAAAAGCAAGCAGAATTTTTCCCTGAAGGTTTGGATGTGTTCATCATTCAGCCTTAAAACTGTTAAGCTTGCAAACAATTTGAACTTGATTGCTCTTCTGCAGAGTTGTGTCCTGCTCCAAACAAAATTTACAGCAAGAACGCTTTTGAATTTTCTTGGGAATAGAACTCGGCTCTGACAGCCTTGTCCAATGTACTCATCTTGCCTGAATTTTCTCAGAATTGGTACGACTGGTGTATTAACACTGTCACTTCGACCTCAAGGACAAATGGCCAGTTAGTCCACCATTTTGCCCACACTATTAATTACTCCTAGTGCATTTGATTTTGGTGATGTTTGTCATCTCAGCATCACAGCCTCCCTTGTTCGCTATAGCTCCGATCAGGCTGAAAGTGGTTGTTTGGTCAATGGTTTGATTTCCCTGTCAGCTGCATTGGCGTGTAGGGCTGTGATATCAGTGCAGCTTGGGCAGAGGTTCTGTGTGACAACGGGGCTCTGTGTCTGGGGACAGTGCTGAGATACACTGTCCCACACCAGGGCCATCTGCACCTCTGATGGGTTTCACCCTATCTGTCACTGGCTCTGTCAATCAAGTGTTTCTGACAGGAGCACCTGGTATGTTCCCCTCTGCCCAAACATTAAATGTTGAGTCACTTTAATAGAACTAAAAAACCCCTAAACATTATCACTGCAACAAGAAGCAGTAGCTTAGTTTTCACATCTACCTTTATGCATAACGTTCCAGACGCACAAGACGCGTCCTAGTTTGACACCTCATGAATTTCAATCACCTATTTTAAGCAGAGATGATAACATCAAGTATGGAAAAGTGATATAGTGAGCCATACTAGCCATATCTAGACTTATATAAAGCTGGCGTCTAAGATAACAACATGAAATTGCAGAAAGAAACAAAGTATCTCCATAATTACTAGTTTCCTGAAACACTTGAAAATAGTGAGAGAGAGCATATTGCAAGTCTCTAAAAATAAATAGTTTGTAAAGTCATAATCATTATAAAACAGATTTACTTGTGAAGACAGTATTACACATGTAGTAAGTGGTAGACTACACTTTAATGTGTAGCACATATGTGGCTTGAAAAAAATAAGTCAGCCCGAGCTGTATTAATGGTGAATTTTATTTCTCTTCAGTTGTCCTAATGGGTGTAAGTGGATCAATTTTGAAAATTAGGAAGGAATGAATAATCTTTAAAAAGAAAAAAGAAATTGATCTGATTTAGAAAACATTTTTTGAAATGAAAACATGGTTTCTGAAAACACAGACCTTACTTGTATTAGGTAAAAACAAAGCAAAAGAATACCCTTCATCAATGGACAAGCTCTCTTTTTGACCACCCCATTAATTATTGTTTACTTTTTTTTTTTTAACTGTAGATTTT
>VXAB01008524.1:47226-131336 GCA_013399175.1 Odontophorus gujanensis
TTTTTTAACTGTAGATTTTATTGTTGGCAATCTTGGAAAACTAGTGAAGTACTATCATATTCCAGATAATGTTCTTAACTTCTTGGCGTATGTTCCTTCTTTCAAACCCCTCAGGATAATCCTCAGCTCCACAAAAACATGAGTCAAATACATTACAAAGTTCCCTCAGAGAATCAACATCTTTTCCAGCTGTTTGGATAGTCCGTCTAAAACCTGACCAGACCTCTCATCTCCTAGTAATGTTTTGGGCTTTCATTTTTTGACTTTGATTTGTTCAATGTTATAATTTCTAAACTGAGCCAATAATTTGGGTCTCTTTAGTTTTCTTTAAAACACTTACACAGGACAATAAAATGATGTATTATCCAAGGAAGGTTGCATTGTTTTCAACTATTTCTACTCACTAGCACAAAATTTCTTACCCACATCAACAGAATCCTTTTTAAAATTCTCCCTAGACAGGTTCCTATATTAATTATGGATTAGCGCATCTTCCAACTATATTCCTAAGTAGACTTCTAGTTGTTTTGGTTGGTTTCAGGTAGATGCACAGCAATTGTGGGGGTTGTATGTAGCTGTTGGTTGATGTTCTTATTTTAAATATAGTCCTGGGAACTGGGTAGGTTACTTTTTATTTATTTATTTATTTAGTTAGTTAGTTATTTTTTGTTACTTTTTTTTTTAAAGGAATGCATTTGTTTGTAATCATTCCAGTTAATTCCTTGTGTATTTTGTCTAGTAAGGTAATACAAATCTAGTTGTAACAGCTTTTAAGACTGGCAAGTTACCTAGTAAGCAGCCTAAGGTGGGAATTGAACCTCAGAAGTTTTCCATCTCAGTTAGCAAAAATAAGATTATCCCTAGCCTTTCTACACAGAACCATTTATTTTCTTCTAACCTTTAATAAACCTGTGCTGACTATGGGGAAAGAGTGTTACGTTAAGAGAATCCAGCACTGGACCCGTTAATATCCATGAGCTGTATAATCTCCATCTCTATTTTTCATTTGTTGCTTGCAAGGGGAACAAAGCAGAGGAGGTTATAACCATAGTAACACGATGTCCCCAATCTCCCAATATATTAGATCATACTTTTAAAATAAAGTGCTTTATAAAATATAGCCAGTGATCAGGAAAGTGTTTGTCACTTGAATTACCCAGGTTCAGCGGAGGTGTGGATTGCGTGGCTTTGTGCTCGCTGCTGGAGATGGGGAGGCGTGCCATGAAGGCTCTTTGACACAGTCAGCTGCAAGCTCCTCTGGCGTTTGGGAGCTGGAGAGATGCCATGCTGCTCCACAGGCAGACCTGTGGAGAGTCCAAGTCCTGTGCCTGGCCCAGAGTGGAATACCATACTGGAACAAGGGGTACGTGCCAGGGGCCTTCAGCCTCCCCCGTCCCTCCTCCTCTTTGTCATCTCTGGCTGCTAATTCCTCCACATCTGCTGAGCGGGGGCTTGCATAGCACCCCAGCTCCCTGCTGCATGTCACCACCATGCTAAGCTGTGTGACCGACCCCAGTCCTGGTTCAGTCTGCGGGCTTAAAAGTAATAAAAATAATAATTAATAAAAATATCCTACTGGTGCTGGAGCTAGCCCAGGTCATTCTAACTGCACTCAGTAAGCAAACAGTTACAGGAGCAGTTATGCCAACAGACTGTGGGGAAAGGAAACCTCTGGCACGGCAGGGGAAGGAGCTAACAGGCGGTGATGACAGCAGGGCAGAGGAGTCCATCATCCTGTGGAGCTCCTCTGCAGCCACCCAGCCCTGCCAGTTGGAGGGATGCAGCTCAGCACAGCTCATGGCCCTGCTCCACCATCCTCCACTGCTGCTTGCCACTCCTAGGAGTTCAGCGGCTTCCTGTCTTGGGCTGCTGTCTTCTGGCAATTTTTAGTAAGTTGGCATCTGTGCACTCTCTCTGATTAAAAAAAAAAAAATGAAAAAAGAGAACAAAATATTCTGTAGAAAAAAATCTGGCAATCTGGCACATTGTTTCCATCACCTCACTCATCTGCAGCATAATCGCAGTTGCTTCTGCATCACTTGTAGGCGACTCAGCAAAATGTGTGAGTTTAAGAACATCTGGAGGGCTCTCTGTAATGTCCCGCTTCTCCAAGATAGCCCATTCACCTTATCTTAAATGCGTTGCACATTGTACTTCATGGACAGTATGAGAGGGACACATGAATAAAAGGTCAGTTTCTGAAAGTAAAGCTGTCCTGGGGAGAGCTTTTTGTCCTACTAGTGAGGCTGAGATGCACACAGTCAGAAGGCCTGAGTGCATTTTACATGTATATGCTAATACTTGCCCTCTTCTAAAATATCATGTGCAAATATACTCATGACAGTGTGTGAGCATTTGTAGAATGAAGTGTGGATCTGATATACTGGGTGTGCATTTCTAAAGCGTAATATACATTAGGTTTTCCATGCCATAAAAATTTTAACCTCCTTGTCAGTCTAGACCCCCTGGATTATGCCAGTGACTATACTGTGAATTTCAGAGGCCCAATAAAATTTTAGTGCAATTCATATGGGAGTTAAGGCTTCACAATTACTTGTGGTATTCTTTAGACGTAACCTCACTTTGGTGGTGTGTCAAAGAAATGCAGAAATCCTCAGGGCTCCAAATCCTGCAGTCGGGAGATGTTTTGATTAAGCTGAAGAGGTTGTAGTATTGACCCGTTAGTAAGAAATTGAGTGCTTGCTATTTGATCAGGCTTCAATGTGGAAAAAAATACTGTGTTAGATGTTTTACAGAGTAGATATCCTTTGGCTCTTAGGACTGCGACAAGCTATTTGATAAAGGCGTTTGCAACTGTGATTGGAGAAACTTTCTAATTTTGTTAATCTGTCTGATTTAGTTTGACAGAAGTTAATATTAATCTTTCTCGTAGAGACTGCATTTAGCTTCTGGCAGTGTGAAGAAGTCATTATTGTCACATGGTTCTAATTTCTGAAAATTAATCTTTTTAAGGTAAACATGGAAAGAAAAAAATTCTGGACATTTCATTAACAGGAAAGTAGTTGAAGTTCTGCCATAAACGCTTATGAAAAACCGTATAATACTATTTGGCCCCATATAATTTCCTAGGGAATTCAAATCCTTGAATAAGTAATAGTAGTTTTATAATATTCTGTGACAGACAGAGCATGCTTGTTATGTAAACATAGTTACTAGAGATACAAGGATACGTATGTTTAATACTATAAATTGAGCTTACTTGAACATGGGTGACTGAAGTCCTTTTGGATGCTTTTGAATACATTTAAGATTTATGCCAAAACTGCAGAAATTATCTGAATCTTTGACCTTCAGTAAGGCTTTGTTTTTAGTATATATTTCTAAGCTTAGTGTCTCAAGTTGCAAACTGCTTGCTTTAGAGAATCAGCCCATAAGCTTTGCTTAATATATAGTTGAAACTGGTGTCCTGTGCCAAAGAGCAATAGTGCTAGGTGGGCATTAAGATAAGCATTTCAGATGGCACATTTCTTGTGATGTCTTAAAAGAAATGCAAATTCTTGCATTTTTTGCTCTGGGCTAATTAGTTTTACAAAGTGTGTTTGCAAGATTGTCTGAAAGAAATGGCTGATATAACTGCCTGCACTTGTCACAAAGGAGCAAGAAAAATTAAAACTGAGACTACACAGTAAAACCGGTAAGAAAATTGCTTATGTTACTCACCAACATTTCTGTAAATGCCTCTTCTTGTCTTTTGGCTACTGTTCTTACCAGTAGCAGCTGGCTGATTAGTTTTTCTTTTTAAGATGAAAAATTAATAAATCTATGTTTCTACTACATACTTTTTTTGAATCTCATGAGATAGAAGCTGTCTTAATTTAATACTCTCATGTATTAGCTATTTTGTTGGTGAGACTTCTTAGAAGATTAGTATGGTAACTAGTGAACCTCACCAAATATGTCACTCTTTACTCCAAGAAATGTGCATCTGCTACTTCTCGTTTCATTGTAGTTGTAACCATGCCACTGGCAGATGTCTTTTCAATTGAGACTTTGAACCTACTACATACTATTTCTTTTTCCATTTGACCACCATATTGGGTGATCAAGCAAGTTAGACTGCCTTAGTTGTGAACAAAGTTGAAAGTCATGAAAATAATTATAGAATCGTAGAATGCTCAAGGTTGGAAAAGTCCTCTTAAGATCATGTAGTCCAACCATCCCATTTACCGCCAGTATTTCCCCAGTAAGCCATGTGCCTTAATACTATTTCTAAATACCTCCTGGAACAGTGACTTGACTACCTCCCTGTTCAGCTTGTTCCAGCACCTGACCACACTTTCAGAGAAGCAGCTTTTCCTAATGTCTAACCCAACCTGAACCTCCCCTGATACAAAACCAGTCCTCTAGTCCTATTGTTAGTTCATGGGAGAAGAGGCTGACCCTCACCTCACCACAACTGTTGTTCATGTAGTTGTAGAGAGTAATACGGTCACTCCTGAGCCTTCTCTTCTCCGGAATAAACAATGCCAGGTCCCTCAGCCACTCCTTGTAAGACTTTTGCTTCATACCTCTCACCAGTTTTGTTGCCCCTCTCTGGACACACTTAAGGGCCTCAATGACTTCCTTGTTATGTGGGTCCCTAAACTAAACTCAGGGCTCAAGATACAGCCTTACGAGGACTGTGTACAAGGGAATGATCATCAGCTCCAGCTGGCAACGCTTCTACAAGCTAGGTTGCAGTTGTCCCTCTTGGCTACTTGGGCACACTCATGGCTCTTGTTCAGTTGAGTGTTGAGCAGGAGCCTCAGGTCCATTTCTTCAACGAAGTCTTCCAGTGACTCTGCCCCAAGCCTGTAGCATTGCCTGGGGTTTTTATGGCCAAAGTGCAGGACCTGGTACTTGGTCATGTTGAACTTCATCCCACTGGCAGATTGACACATCCTCCCAACTATGTCATCTGCAAACTTATTGAGGATGCACTCGGTTCTATCATCCATATCATCAATAGAGATATTAAACAAGACAAGCCTCAGTACCAGTCCCTGGGTAACACTACTCATGGCCTGTCACTAGCTGGACTTAAGTCCATTCACCACCTCTTTCCAGGCTCAGCCCTCCAAGCAGTTCTTAATCCAGCAAAGAGTTTACCTTTCCATGCCATGGGCTGCCAGCTTCTCCAGGAGAGTACTGTAGGAGACAGTGTCTAAGGCTTTGCTGAAGTCTAGGTAGACTATGTCAACAGCTGTTCCCTTATTCACCAGGCAGGCCACCTGGCTATAGGAAGGAACAAGGTTGGTCAAGCAGGACCCACCTTTCATGAAACCATGCCGGCTGGGCCTGATCACTTAGTTGTCCGGTGCATGCCATATGATCTCACTCATGATGTTCTGTTCCATAATCTTCCATAGCACCAAGGTCAGGCTGACAGGCCTGTAGTTCCCCAGATCCTCCTTACGACCCTTGTTGTAGTTGGGAATCACACTGGCAAGCCTCTAATCTTCTCAGACCTCTCCAGTCGACCAGTAACACTGATAGATGATGGAAAATGGCTTGGCAGTCACCTCCACCAGCTCCCTCAGCACCCTTGGGTGGATCCCACCTCACCCCATGGACTTGTGACAGTCCTAGTGGAGTTGTAGGTCTCTAACTTCCATGTCAGAGAGTAGACTACCCTGAGGATAACTGGTCTGACTCTTGAAGACAGATGTAAAGAAGGCATTGAGAACGTCATGAGAACATGAGCCTTTTCCTTATCATCAGTGGTCACATACCCCATCACATTNCAAGCCTCAGTACCAGTCCCTGGGTAACACTACTCATGGCCTGTCACTAGCTGGACTTAAGTCCATTCACCACCTCTTTCCAGGCTCAGCCCTCCAAGCAGTTCTTAATCCAGCAAAGAGTTTACCTTTCCATGCCATGGGCTGCCAGCTTCTCCAGGAGAGTACTGTAGGAGACAGTGTCTAAGGCTTTGCTGAAGTCTAGGTAGACTATGTCAACAGCTGTTCCCTTATTCACCAGGCAGGCCACCTGGCTATAGGAAGGAACAAGGTTGGTCAAGCAGGACCCACCTTTCATGAAACCATGCCGGCTGGGCCTGATCACTTAGTTGTCCGGTGCATGCCATATGATCTCACTCATGATGTTCTGTTCCATAATCTTCCATAGCACCAAGGTCAGGCTGACAGGCCTGTAGTTCCCCAGATCCTCCTTACGACCCTTGTTGTAGTTGGGAATCACACTGGCAAGCCTCTAATCTTCTCAGACCTCTCCAGTCGACCAGTAACACTGATAGATGATGGAAAATGGCTTGGCAGTCACCTCCACCAGCTCCCTCAGCACCCTTGGGTGGATCCCACCTCACCCCATGGACTTGTGACAGTCCTAGTGGAGTTGTAGGTCTCTAACTTCCATGTCAGAGAGTAGACTACCCTGAGGATAACTGGTCTGACTCTTGAAGACAGATGTAAAGAAGGCATTGAGAACGTCATGAGAACATGAGCCTTTTCCTTATCATCAGTGGTCACATACCCCATCACATTTAATACAGATTTGAAGGTTCTCCTTAGCCCTGCTCTTACTATTAATGTATTTGTGAAATTTTTTTTCTTGTCTTTTACCCCAGCAGACAGGTTGAGTTCAAGCAGGGCTTTTGCCTTTCTGATATTCTCTGTGCATATCCTAACAACTTCTTCATACTCATTCTGAGCTGCCTGTCCCTCCTTCCACAGGAAGCAGACTCTTCTGCCTGACACATGACGGTTTCCAGTCCCTCTTGTTTGTTGCCCATGTTGCATGCATGTGTAGATGCACTTCAGCTGAGCTATTTACCTCACTCCCAACCATATAATTTCTCCAGGCTGATCTCTACTGAGCCTTGTTTTATCTCCTTCCCCCTTCATACCTATTTTAAAGTCCTCCCAATGAGCTCTGCCAGCGCCTTGGCTAGGATCTGTTTCCCCCTTTGGGAGATGAGACCCATCAGAAGTCATTAGGCCAGGTGCTGAGTAAACCATCCCATGGTCAAAAAAAAACCCAAAACAAATTCCTGTGATTTCACCAGCCTCTTAGCCACATATTTAACAGATGGGTTTTCTTGGTCCTTTTAGTATTCCTCACTGCCACTGAAGTTATAGGGGAAAACTGTCTGTACCCCTGCTCCATAAAGAAACTGCCTCAGTGCCCTGAAGTGTCTTTTGATAGCCCTCATGCTTTCCTTAGCAACTTCATTGATGCCAGCCTGACCTAGCAGTAAAGGGTAATCAGGGGGTTTAACTAGACCAGGAAGTTTTTTAGTAATGACCCTGATCTGAGCCTCAGGGAGGCAGCACACTTCCCTACAGGTAGGGTCCAGCTGACATACTTGGCCCTCCTTTCCCTTCAGAAGGGAATCACCTGCTACAATCACTGTTCTTTCCTTCTTGGTGGAGGCAGTCTTGGGTCAACTGCTGCCTTGTCCTGGGCAGCCTCCTTGGTAGTCTTTCTACTGCATCCTCACCTCTCCCTTAAGTTCCAGAGCCTCAAACTTGGTACAGAGGGGGGTACCTGGGGAACCAAGGTAGATAGGGAGGGCTGAGACCTATTTCCGTTCCTTCTCATCTCTTAGGTCCCATTCTTCTGCCCATTGATGACAGGGCAGGGGGTTCACCACTATGTAGGGGTTATCACCCTGGTGTCTTTCTCACATGTTCAGCAGAGAGTAACTACACCAATCCATCTCCTGTTTATACTCTCTGATACTCCTTAACCTCTCTACCTCCTTCTTGAGCTCTTCTACCATGCAGAGCTTATCATCCACCTACTGACATCTCATGCAGCAGGTATCCCTGCTGTCCTTCACCCAAACAGTGGTAACACTTCTCAGTTTAAAAAATAGACAGAATAAAACTTTTGTTAAAACTGATACAAGTCGTGGAAACCTGTAAATTTTAATGGTGCAACTACTTAAAAGATTGCTATTGCTATTTTAATTTGTTGAAAAGATTGCTCTATTGTTCCTGGTAGTAAGACAATATTAAAGATGAAACAAAGTTATTCTAGTACTAATTGAAATGTTACACTTTGAAACCTAATAAACAAAGCTAGCATTTTTTTTCAAAACAATTGGAAATGGAAATTTTGTGGCAGAGCCTACCACAATCTGAATTCTTGAAATAATTTCTATTAGATTTCCAAATATTGGAATTGAGAAGGAAGTAGTTCTAGATCTTTAGTATGTTGAACTTTTGATATTCCTACAGTTGTACACTGAATAATGATTATCATGTGAAATATATTCAGTTATTGTCATAATTTTGTTTTCTTTATAAACTCAAAGATGTGTCCATTTGACTGAGTATTTAATTACAGAAGTTTGATAATAGAATTCTCAGATTGTGTATAGAAGTTCGTTATAATGAGTTGATGAATCAAAGGCAAGGAAATAAAAAATTGTGTAAAACAATTTTTTTTTCCCTCTGTGTAATCCTTTAAAGTTAGTACAAAGAGGAAGTTGAAATTTAGATATTTGAAAGGAATTGTGGTTCTACAGTACTAAACTGTTATGAATTTTAATGATTCCTCTGTTCCTGAAATGAAATTCTTCAGGCTCTAGAAAATCACAGAAAGATTTGTTGTTTTGCTTTTTCTTCTAATTTTATCACAGGATCATGGTGGGGAGCGCTTGATTTAAAAAGTACAGATGGCAAAATTCTTCCTTTATTATTATGTTTTAAAACAAATATTCTTTATTAAAAAAAAAAAAATAAATGGTTTCCTAAGGAAACAAAGCTCATGTTATCATGCTTTTTACATGTGTACGCCTATCTTTATTTCCTACTAGCAGTAATTTCTGAATCTTGCCCACTTTCCACATCTCTAATCACTCTCCTGACAGAAGCGACACCTGCTACAAGTCCTCAAGATTTAGCAAGGACCCTGATAATGCAGTGGTGAATGAGGAAGCATAAGCGTAGGGTAAATGTGAATTTTGCAGAAAAACAAGTTTTCCTCATTCAGCTGCTTATGAACCCACTTGTTTCTTACAAAGCTTATGGATTTAATTTATTTATTTTCCAAGTTGGGAAAGGTTATTATTTTCAAATCATTTCTTGTATTACTTTGTCTTGGTCCAGTCTGGATTGTTTAGTTGATGAGTTGTAAGATGACTGATAGAATTCTCATGCAGTTGTGCAAGCCAGGAGATCTGGCTTCCTATATATGTATAGACTTCGTATTACTGATACATCCAGTTTTCCTGTGAAATGTGGCTTCAAAGTGTGGATGCTTGCCTGAGATTCATGACTGTGCCACCTGTTCTTTGGTCTTCTGATTTTAAAAAGATATTTAAGATTTTCAGTAACCAATTATGACATGTGTTAGTTGGTATCTTGAGCACGATCCTGTGTTTTGTTCATTGTGTTGTAGTAGCTGCTGATATTTACATCCTTGTAAGTCCTTCCTTTCAGCCATACCTGCCTCAGAGTTTTAACTGAAAACTAACAGAGGAGAGTTACATTTCTCCTTTCAATCACTTTACCTTCCCCTTTTGTATCCAGTGTACCACCCACATTGATTCTGAGGAAGCTAAGGGAGTTCTGCCGTTCTCTGGTTATTCTACATAATCGCTACTTACTGTTTTTGTCTCCTTTCTGTAACGGTTTTACGTAACCCAGACATTCTATTCTTCCATCTGCATAAGGGTAGTATTTTCCATGTACCTTTGCCTGCCCAGAAAGGCTGTGTACAATGGGTTTGCAGAAGGGGAGCCCAGCATGCTGCCTTTGGTGTGAGGGCACTGCTTCTCCCCTTCATACTTTTATAACCTATATTTTGTGTTTTGTTTTGTTTTTCTGCAGCTGCTGGACTTCCCTTAAAATCACTCATGTCATTATGTGGACAGTATTTTAATCCACTACCTAAAATATAAATAAATGATTGTTTGGAGTTGGTTTTTTAGTCTTCCAAAAATAAGTTGTCTGTTTCTGGAAAAAAAAAATTAAGGGAAAAAAAAAACAACACAAAAAACTGAATTAAAAATGCATTGTTTTTAAACTGTATACACTGCTGTTATTTGTTAATGCAATGGGACTTTTGAACTCTGTCTGGTAATGTTGTGAAATAGTTCAATTAAACCCCCCCACCCCAACCCCCCCATTTTTATTTTTTTTTTAATTTGTTTTGAAGAGGCATAACAAGGAAATTAGTATTATCTGTGAGAGTAACATTCCTTTTGTACTACTTATAGCTGCAGTAGTGGAAAGGGCTCATCAGGCACTCCTGGTTATTGTTTATGTTCATTCCATTTGTAATTTCATCACGCTCACATTTCCACAACTTCTTATGTTATCAGTTTCTGTCTTAAGGAGGAGGGTAAATGCTTTCTATTGAAATGTTCCCATCTAACTATGATTTTGAGGATGTGTTTTGAAGATGATGTTGTTCTGAGGGAAGTATGGTCTTTATTTTAAATGCTGGGCCTCTTACAGTTGAGACTTTGTCAAGTCTGTGCTAAGGACCTTGATCTTAGGCTTGTTCTGTTTTGTTTAGTTCTGTTAATTTTTCTACCACAGCTACAGTGCCAATGTTTTGTCTAGTAGGAAGAGTTCTACAAGCTCCTGCATGGAAAAGTATGTCTTATTTTATTTATGCAGAGAGGTTTTATGGATTGTTTCCTTCTCTATCTCCCATCTGTTGTTCACTCCTATTCTTTCTGGAGGTGCTTCCCGTGCTTCCTCTCCACCCCTTCCACCCCTTTCAAATATTTCCTTTTTTAGCAGACCCATTCTGCTGCTCTTTTTTTTTTGAGTGTGTTTGTGTGTGACCCTGACAAATCTTCGATAGTTTGTTTAATGTATTTGCCTTTTGGAATAAAAAAAAAATATAGCAATGACCTAGAATTTTCAAAAATAAGTATATTGCTTTAGAAACCTGACAATAGAAATAAATTTGTGGGTGCCTACTGCTGAAACTGTAAATATTTTTTTGATTCCAAGAGTTACAACAAAGTGCCCATGGAGGTAGGTGGGAACTATCTTATACTCATTAACAAAAGACAAGTTGTTCATACCTAAACTTGTTTTTGAGATCCACAAAAGTAATTGTAAAATTGGGTCTCTATTCATCTGGCTTTGTTTGTTTAACTTAATGCATAAACTATATATACTAAAGACAGAAATATAATACAGAAAAAGTGAATGAGTCACATGGCAGAATTACATGAGCTCTTTACTTCCCTTTTTGCGTTCTACCATATAAAATAGCTATACTTTTATGTGATGTATTATGAAGCATAAAGTGATAATAGCAATTCACACTGTAGTATACAAAAAATGTAAAGTAATCTATAGTTAAGAAAAATTGGTTGATCATTTCACTAGAAATAATAGCATTGTTGAACAAACAAACAAAAACCACAAGAAGTTCCTTGTGATTAACATCCTTACATATTTCTACTTCTGACATAGTCAGAAATTGAATGCATCTAAAAAGTTCTTCTATGTTTTGCCTAATGTGCTTTTGGATTAATGAATCTGGGATCTCTTTATTTATCATAACTGTATGCTCTACATTACTGTTAGTAAAATGGTAATAAATGTATTTATTTGAATCACAATTAGATATTGCTTCTGTGAGAAACACATAACAAGTTACATGTGACACTTTTTCAACAGCAGAGAATCAAGCATGACTTCGGTTGCTCTTAACACAGTGGTGAGCGATCAAAGGAACATAATTGTCAGAGAAATATTCTTAAATTGGGATGTTGAAGAAGTTTTGTCAGATAGCAAAAAGTTACCATAAAGGATGGTTGTTGCATGAAATTGCAGTGTTTTTCTCTAGTACCCGTGGCAGTGTATTCACCAGAGCTGAAAGCAGTTTTGCATGCTCTCTATTAGAGTAGATTTCTCTGAGAGGCTTTCTAATTGAGCAATTAAGCTTTTGCTGTCTTGACAAAATGCTTGGTTTGAATGCTTTTAGGACAGATGTGTGTGTGTCCTCACATGGTGGAGTCATGGGGAAAGCACTGTCTTCACGTAGTTGAGATTCAAGTGGCCAAAATGGCAGGAAATTTTCAAATACCAGGCAGAAGTCAGTGCAAGACTTTGCTGCTATCAGTATAAAAATCTGAACTTGTTGGTCTTTTTTCAGGTGTTGTTGGACACCTAGAAACCCTCTTTTGGAGAACACTGATAGATGAGTATCTGGTGGGCTGTTTGTTCCTATGTTCCTATATCCTCAGTGTTGTCTTATCACAGTCACCTCATTACACTAAAGCAATGCAGCGTGTGTCCACATTCACTAGTTACTGCAGTTTGCCAAAAACTTATAAACTGGCCTGCAAAAAATGAACCCCAGATCATTAAGCAATGACTGAAAATAGACGGAATCTGAATGGGTGTATAATATTACAGGAATTCCTTATTTTTAAGCTATACTGTAAGTCTTTGATTGTTCAGATGTTTAACATTAGCAGTCTAGAGTGCTTTACTACTCATAACAGGCCAACATGGACAGCTTTTTACCACTAACACTTCAGTTGTTGGCATATTATCTTTTCAGCTTGCTAGGTCAGTGTCTGCAATCACTAAGAGCTGCTTGAGAAAACTTCCTATTTCTTACAGAAAAGAAGGTATATAAACATGGCTAGCTAATTTAGGCCAATGAGTAGTTAGTTTGCTTCCCATGAGACCATCCTGTTAACTTTGTGTGGCAGAAACCTCTGCTGAAACACTGCATGAGTAAAATCTCAAGTTACTACTTTTTGGATACACTGCTGAGTGACTGACAGGAAAAGGCAAACAATGCCAAAAAGAGAAAAGTAAAAGGAAAGAAAAACAACAACCCAACACTCCACAGACTACCATTTTCTTTTGTCCATGTGCCTTCAATTAGGTTTAGACAAGCTGAAACATCATTTATTGCCTCTCAAATTCTCTATTCTTGTGAGGCAGGGAGAGGTAAGAAGACTGTTAAACTATGCTTGATGCAAGGTACCCTTTACTTACTGAAGGAGTTTAATTAAAAAATTAATACCTTTTACATAATGGAAAAATGATTTAAATGACCAGAACACCCCCTCTTTTCTCTCAAAAAGTCATTAAATAGATTAGGCAAGTGTAGTCAGTGCTGATTGTCCAAAAGTAAAGACCAGGCAGGTGTTGTGGGTGGCTATTTTGTTTACTTTTCCCATGAAAACTGGAGCAAATCACTTAAAGCAACAAAAGAATTTGCACTAATTCTTTCAAACAGTTGCTGAAAAAACATTGGAAAAAAATGTAGAAGTCAAAGTTGTCAGAGAAGATCAGAAACATCTGACCATTCTTTAGAGTGAAAATATTGACAGTGAAGATGTGGAACAAACAGACCTTGAAGAGAAGAGTTTTCTTCAGAATAATTATCTGTTCAGGGAGGAGTTAAATCCTCAATGTAGTTGCACTTCTGTTTTCAAAACAGTTCATTATTGTGCTAGTGGATTAGAAATCACACCCAAACAAGTGATAGAAGGTAGACAAATAGCTGCGCTTTCCAGAAGTGATGTTGGTTGTCCAGTTGTCCTATAGTGGCTGTGTTACAGCTATGAAATCTTAGAATAATTTTCCTGAAAGCTCTGTTCACTCCTCTCTTATTCTCTCCTGATGAATCTTCCAGCAATTCAATATTTTCAGCGATCAAAAAGAACTGGAAATAATAAAGAAAGGTCTGCTTGGAAACTAGCAGAGTTTCAGAAGCAGCACTTTAAAATTTGTTGTTTAGTGTTATATCAAATGCCATGGCTTATTGCTGCAGGAGACGCGAGGTAGCTATAAAACAGTAGCTGAGCTGAAAGCTCCACCATTCAGGAATTCCTAGAATTCTAGAAGCTGAGCTAAGCACAGGAATTTAAAATTAGTGTGAATACCAGTGTTAGTAGGTTAGAGGATCTGCTGTTGCAGAACTGTGTGTACCATTAGATTTAAGTAAGGGTATTCCTAAGCTATTGCTGTCCCATAGTTTGTTTGTTTGTTTGTTTGTTTGTTTTTTTTTTTTTTTTTTTTTAGATACAGTGTAATACGAGGTCAGATATCACAACTGATACTTCCTAAGGGATGCCTAATTGTTTGTCATCACAACTTAGAGATCTAGGCTTAAAACAAGCATGCTTTCATTTCTGAAGCTGACTTTGTTAGGAAATGAACTTCCCCATATCAGGATGCTTTTTTGCTTCCTTTTGTAGTATGTCTGAATCTTACATCCTGGTCTTACTGTTTTGCTCTAATACATCATGTCATTAACATATTACTAAATAATGTAAGTGGAGACAACTTCACTACACAGAATAGCAACCATCAAATACAATGCATTACAGTGTTTCATTGCGTGTAATGATATTTGAGGATTAGTTATATTAGGGAAAGTTAACTTATTCCATTAAAGAATAATGTGGATTGTGATATTCCATTGATTTTACAGTTTGAACGTATAAACTGTGTGTCTTCAATGAACTGAGAAATTACACCATACACTTTGTCTGCACTTTCAGGAGCCGTCTGTTTCCATTGACTAAGACAAACTTTATCCTGCAGCAGAAATCAAGATAATGACAGATGATACAATCCTCTAAGTAAAAGAAATACACAGTAGAACAATGTATTGTATGTGTGCCGTGAAGTGCAGTGTAATTGAACAACAGCTTGACCAAGTCCCACAAGCTTAGGGTAAACCTGACATAACTTCTGTGTAGAGACAGGAGTAGGGCTTTATGATCCTTGTGAGTTTCTTCCAGCTCTGGATATTGTATGACTTGGCAAGTGGGCCCTAAGCTTTGTCTGTGAAGTGACAGAAGAAGGCTTCACTCCTGGAAGTATCTTTCCAGCTTTTTGCTTTTCTATGAAGTTAGACAGTTGTATTTCTAGGGTATTATGTTATGTAAAGGGGTGTCTGCATCAGTATTTCACTTTACTGCTTAATTTCTTTGGTTTTATAGACTTTAACTAGACCCTTCATATTGCTTTAAAGTATTTTTTGCATGTATTAAAACACACCCACACATGCATCAGTTCAACATTCCAGCAAGGCAGCTGATTTTAAAAAAATGTTGTTAAACAAGTTGAAACTGGTTGGCACATATCTGAAGAAAGAAATCAAATAAAACTGGCAACTAAAGAGAAAGGGAAGTTGATATTGGCACTTCATCACAGAGGTCTCTAGGTAACATATGCAAAAGCCCTTAAAATGTAATTCTACTTTGAAAAGTGACTATGTAAAAATGTCACCTTACTCAACAGATGTATTCCTCGTATGTACTCAGTGTTGCATCTGCTTACGCTCATTATAAAATATGTAGCTTTTCTTTGATTGCTTTTCATGTTAACTCTACAGGATCAACAGAAACCTATCTTACATTTTGACATTTCTTCTATTAAGGTTGGTCACTTGACAGTTTGCTGTGATCTTCAGTATTAAGCATTTTCTCTGACAAATTGACAAAGGAAAGATCATACTAAAGCTCTCAAATTTCAGCCTCAGTTGGGATTATCAGTACCTTCAATTTCATTTCTCCTTTTCTACCTTTTTTAATTGAATTAGTTCCAATTCCATTGATGGTAGTACTCAGACTGATGTTTTAGCTTTATTTTTTCATGATATGGCATGGAGAATTAATTCTTGCAATTTTGGCCCATGGTTGAGAGTTGAAAAATTAGATCTAGATGGCATGGTGTAGGAACAAGAGCCACCCCAAGTATTTATAGAATTACCTCATATAGCAAGAAAATACTTTGAGATACAATATGTAAAGGTCTTGCTTAAATTGCTGATGCTTTTTTAAAATGTATTATTTTTTAGTATTATATTCAGAATAAGTGTTCAGTCTCTGCATGAAATATAAAGTTGTTCAGAGGAGTTTTTTCATTACTAATTATCATTTTGCAGGATTAATTTTGTCAAGGTAATTTTTTTTTTTCTGTATTATTTATCATGATAGACACTTCCTTGGTCATGCCAGAAATATGAGTGTTTGATCACTTCTTACACTCCTGAATTGATCTTGCCATTGCGTGGTTATTCATTTCTGAATCCACTTAACCTGTCTGTATGCTTACTTAAGTTTATTACCCTTATACTAGATGTAAAGTAGCACTGAAGTATGCAAATAAATGGAAGGTATCTAGCTATATTAGTCAGCGCTTTTAAAATCTAATTATCACTATTATTTGTAAATATGATTGTCTGTATTCCAGTGCACCTTTGTTTCTTTTGCAACTTGGATCTCTTTTAAGTGTCCTTACATCACAGTGTTTCCCTTTTTAATGTGCTTGAAACAACATAAAATGATGTCCAGAACTGTCTTTGATTAAATTAAAAAAAAAAAAAAAGACAAAGGAGTGAATAATTTCTTACCAGACATTATATTTTGAGAAGTGCTTACTTTAAAACTTGATGTTATAATAATTCATAAGTACCAAATTATTATTTTCAGTTAGGAAAACGAGGAGTAAGGTAAAGATAGGTAAACTAGATGTTTTTGTTTTGGATATCCTTTCACAGAAGAAAACTTTTAGACAGTGTTATATTCTCTAAGCACTGATACATCTGTTAGTGCAGTTGAAACACTCCTGGATGACACAGCTCTTGATGGGATCAGAAAAGAGCTCAAATTCACCTGTAGAGCGTTAAAAATGGCTTAAAATTGTTTTATGATATTGTAAAAAAAGAAGTTAAAATATCAACAAAATAACTGTTTTTCTCTTGGCATTGTAAGTATGAAAGAAGGGGTGGCATGACAAATGCTATTTTCTGCATTTTACAACTTTTAAAGTTGTGATCTGGGAAATTGTACCTCATGTATGATTCTTCAAGTGCTGGTGTGATCAGATAAGCCACGCACTTTCATGAAATTGAGGGGCACTGCAGTGAAGCAATGTTTGCTTAGTACAGGATGTTGATTGTGGCAACCTTCTTTTATTTCAGTGATGTTCTTATAGTCAACAGTTTATAAAAACCATCACTTTGGTTCATGAAGGAAACTCCATACATGCAGAACATTTTTATCAGGTACATTTTTTTGTCCTGTTCCATATCTGGGAAGGTTTCCTGGGTGAAGTTGGTGTACTGAAAGAGACCCCTCCATGCTCATTTCCTTCTTTTCTGCGCTTCTGAAACAATAGCAATTTGCAAAACTTAAAAGCAATTGCTAACAGTCAGGCAAAGAACACTGTTACAAAGAAATGGATTACTCATATAGGTGACCCAAACTTTATGTTTTCTGACCTGGCTTTCTGTTCATGTCATGTAGAGAATATACCAGGGAATTGATGGACACGATATTTTCTTTCAAATAAAAAACTAAATGTGGTGAAAATGTCTTAATCTGGTGCCTGTCACCATGGCAACTTAAAATATGGCTGTGTATGTGTTTGTACTATATGTTGGCATGAGATGCTAACATTAGCAAAAGTATGTTAAATTACTTTGCTTCCACCCTCCTTGTCGTTTACCTTCCAGCCTTCCTATGCCTAGCACTTTTGAATACTATGTGACTGTACATCCAAGAACGTATCTTACAGCAGCAGTTTTCTGAATCTGAATAGGAGGATATGATCCACAAACTGCTATTTACAGGTGTGTTGTGCAGATTGTCGAATCAGATAATACGTTGATCCCTCTCAATCTTAAATCGTTAGTCTGTAGTCTTAGTAAATATTTCAAGACTAGGGTTTATTTAAGTATTGTATTCAGTAGTACTGAAAGTCTGATATGAAAGTCTTTGACTTACTGGACTTCCACTGCTCTCGAAGTGAAAATGTCACACATGGTTTTGGGGAGATTTTTTCTCATTGTAATGTGGGATCTGTCATGGCTATGCCAGAAATCTGTTGATACAGTTTCTGTTGCCAGTGCTTTGAATCAGGAAGGGGGGAAAAACTCAAAATAAAAACATATGTCATAGAATTTAGGATTTACATTTAAATGCCAGCTTCCCATTATGTCCATATAGACATTATCTGTCTGTAGAGAAAAATCAACACCCACCACCTTGAGTTAATGTGATGTGTTATTTTTCAAGCGAGACACAGTCTTAGTAGATGAAGTGGCATTTTCTACCGTTCATGTCCACTTTAGAGCCATTTGAAAAAGACACTTAGTGAAACAGTTCCCTACGAAAACTGGAGAATGGTGATTATGTTTTTTCTGTTCATTTTAAATTCATCATACTGTTTTTCTAGCTACTTTTAGCTCTTCAGAGATAACTAAAACTGACAGGAATTAGTTTTCTTCAGCAGAACAAGGGTAATTCTAATAATAATTACTGCAGACCATTTTCTTGCAGTTAGATTTTTGGAAACTGTGTTCTTGTTTATACTGTTGCTTTGCAGAGAAATGAGTTCAGGCGAAAGCGTACTGTATTCTGTCCTAAATAGACAGAAAAACCTACAAAGGTCTAAAGTAATTGCCAAGTTGTTAAATTAGAAAATACCCTAATCTAATTAGAAAATTAGATGCTAAAAAACATAGTAAGTTGTACTCTGCAGCTGCTCAAAGTATACATTTTTCTCAACTATTTATCTTTTCTGTTATTGCTAGGCTTGATGATGTAATTTTTTGCTCTTTCTGGCTTGCTTCTATTATAATCAGAAACAGTTAGTTACCAAGTGTCTGGGGAAAAGCAGCTATTCAATTTCAGTTCTGTCTTTATTTATATATGGTAGAGCCCAACTGATGAACTTACACTTGGTAATTTTTCCTAAGATGGGTTCAGATGCCTTGAAAATATATGAAAATCATATGAAGTAAATAAAGTTTTGAATCTTGAAAACCAGCCACTGGGAGTCACCTTGTAATTCAAAAGAAATTCAAAGTGTGGTGGTAATATTCACATCTACAAGGACTTGCATGCCAGCAATGCTTTATGTCCTGAAACTGCTTTTGATTTGATATTAAAGGCAGGCAAGTTCTTTCAATGTCTAAGTAAGCGCTGATGCTCCTGTATCTGCAGTTTCCTTCTTTTGCTGTGTTCCCAGCTGATTCCCTTGGGAACTTGACATGTCGTTACCAGCTGAGTTCTTAACAGACAGGGCTCCTTGCTTCATCCTTGCTAAAGTACCCTCATAGGACTGGAGACAAGTGATCTTATGTTTTCTACTTCTTGATCACTTAGGTAGTCTCCAGAAGAACTGATCCTGCTGTTATTTTTTATTTTTTATTTTTTTTTCTCTCTCTCTAAAACCAGGCATCAAACTTTGTCTTTGTCATGTACTACATGACTTAACTGTTAGTTAAATTAGGAGTTAGGAGCACCGTTAAAGTTTTACTTTGCAACTTTGGAATTGAAAATCACACACTCTTCTTTTGGAAGCTCCTATTATTAAGAAGGGTTATGCTATTACATATATACCTGATGAACTGAAATGCTATTGGGCATAGACTTGTTTTCTAGTATGATAGTGATATATCTTCTTTCTAACAGTGTTACAATTTAAATGACTATTCATTATAGTCTGAGGTAGATGTTGTGTCTGCCTGTTACTTTCAGCTCTATTTCTATATAACTGATTATCACCAAAATATACTTAACAATTCATATTGAGTTTTTCCCAAACTTGCAAGAGTCCATATTTTGTTGACGAATTTATTGGTACTGCTGTAGTCAGACTTTGAACTTTTCCTCAGTTTTTCTTCTCATCATATTCAGTATCAGATATCGCAATATCAGATTGTGTGATGCTTTCATACAGGATAGAAACTTAGATATTTGTATGCTACTACTTTGTCTCCTGTCTTTATGTTGTTTGGAAGCTTTTTGGTTTTGTTGGTTCATTATGTGTGAGTTTAAGTGTGTTTGTTTATTTTTTAAACTGTCTGTACACAAGGACTGACCCTCTGAAAGAAAGACATGAACTTCTGGAAATTTGAGGATAGCCATGAAGACAATTGAGAATGAAAACTGAGAGCTTTTCCTGAATATGTTTAGATGTTACATTTATTGATTAAGTATAAATGATTTAAGTTTTCTTATGCATTTCAGTTGGTCTTGTTCAGAAATGCGCTCAGATTTACACCTTTGCTTTCATTACTGGAGCTAGGATTTTGTGCACAATATTTTAAAAAGCATTCTCTCCACCCTGTTTGCCTCACTAGTATAGTTTATATCTTGGATACGGTGTTGGACTGATGTTTAACTTTTTTCCTTAAAAGACATGGGATATGTCATGTTAGTTTTGTTTACTGTTGGTGTCTGAATTTTTAGCTGAAGAAATTAGTAAGTAGAACATTTTTAATGTAAAGAGGAAATAACTCTATGCGGAGGCCCAAGAAAGAAGAAAGGGATGACTAAAACTGAAGGAGGGAGGATTGCGCAATTAACATGTGGTAAGCTTGTACTTTTAAGTGAGTAGAAATAACAATGTCATGAAAGTGAGTAATCCCTTTACAGGCTGTCCAAAAGATGTTGACAATATATGGAGATAACAGAAGAGTGGGAAGGATCAAATAGAAAGAATAATCTGGAAGAAAAAAATGATGGGCTCTCTGGGACATGTAAAGATAGATTTTGAATCTGGTAAATGTAATTGGGAAGAATGAAAATGTAGATAAAAAAGAAGTCCTAACTTGTGGGGAGCTGAGGGGAAAAGAATAGAAAGATATCTGGCAGATATCATCAGAAGGATAAAACAAGCAGAAGGAAAACTGATTATAAACTTGATTGACGTTTTACTGCTTAGTAGTGGAAGGAGAGACTTGCAGAAGGGTATCTGGTTTCATAGATACACAAATCCTAGAAAATAAACTTTCTAATTATTCAAAAGTGTAGCTAGGCAGACAGGATGGAAACAAATGAGATGATCAGTACTCAGATGCTGCATGAACAGTGAGGTGAGACAAGCTCTGACAGGAAGTGTTCCAGAAGGTACAGAATTCTAATGGACTCGAGTCTTACAGTTGATTTGAGGATTATCTGAGGCTTTTCCTTAGTTAAAGTGTGTCCACTATTACATCCCTCTGTGGATTCTTGAATTTCTAATGAGGACTGAATCTGGGCTGCATTCTTTTAAAGAGTGGGTCCATTAGTGGGATTACAGTCTACACACTTTCATTTTCATAAATCTTGGAGGTTTAATATATTGGAGGCATGACTCCTCTGCCAAATTACTAGGAAGATAGAGTCAGACAGATCAAGTCTCTTTTCTGTTGGAGAGAGATGGAGACAACTAATTTGCCTTAGATCTTATCACAGAATCCTTTTTAAGTGTTAAGAGACTGGCATTTCAAAGTAACTATTGGTCGATGTAAATTGTGAAATTAAACTGTGAGAACGTCGGATCATATTCTGCAAGCCACAGGTACACAGCCTGTGTATTTTCTGTTAGAAATGGAAAAATAAGAGAAGCTTTTCAAGACCTATGGTAAGAAGGTGTGGTTTGACTGAAAAAGGAAAAATGTATGATATTGGGTGTTATACAACCACCAAGTTCTTAGCCATCAATGTTAAATGGTCATCTGTTTTCATGCAACAGACAACTCACTCTTGAAAATAAACATTTTCCAGAAAATGTTTAGTAAAATTGCCAGCTATGATAGTGCATTGAAAAGTAAAGAGGAAGCATTCAAATATTTTTTACTCTTGTATCATGGGGTCATGCACACATACTAAACAAAAAATGTGATGCAGGGAGGAAGAGAGGAAGGAAAATTTGCATGTTTCATTGTACTAAAGCAAATATACATGGTGATATAATTAACATTGTGGAACATAAAATATGCCTTGTAAGTGAAATGAAAGAACAGAATAGTGAAAGATACAAAAAAACACCCTTAATTGTCGGCAAAGCAGATGTATGCTTATGGTAAATATGGTAGTCAGGTAATTCTTGGATAGAATAGAAGATAGGCAATTAAAACAAGTAGAACAGGAAATACGTTACAAAGACAAACTAGAAAGCAGTGTGAATAACTGCTCATGTAAAGCTCCAGGAGCAAAAATTTGGGCAGCATACTCTGGGCTAGTGCAGGATTGCATTCTTAGTTCAATGGTCTAGACAGCTGGAGACCATCCTAGACATCAGCCAATTAAACAAATTAAATATGAGACATAGGATGCAAAGATTATAGTTAATTATGAAAAGAAATGGATGAAGCAGATTGTATAGACAGAACTTCATTGCATCTCATTCGTAGAGCCTTGTAACACGATTGTTACTTCCAGCAAACCATTCTGTGTTTTTTTTGCTTAAATGACACATCTTGTTTGATCTGTCATCTGACAGATACAGGCTGTCCTTCTCAAGTGTCTGGGAAACAGCTACTACATTGGAGGTGCGAAGCAGATGTGTAAATATTGGTTAGCACTGTGCAGAATAGACTCCAACCTTGCACAGCTAGTTTGTGTAGTACTCTAGTAATGCACAGGTTTGTTTTCCTAAGGAACTCTCTTAGAGAAAATCTGCAAGGTATCTATCCAGCAGTTTTGCTAACTGCATAGGTGAGGCATCTCAGTGGAAACTGAGAGAGCAGGTTAAGTTCTACATCTAACCAGAACAAGAATATTGAGATTCGAGTAACTTAAGAAGAAACAAGGGATCACAAAATAATATCCCAAAGCAGTCACTTTAAGTATTCTAGAAAGTTATGTAATAGCTTTCTTGATCAGGTGTGGCAGCATCGTAAGGTCTTGTCCTATCATACAGTACTTTGTATACAGAGGATTATAAAGGATACCTTCATTTTCCCTAGCTTCATTGCCACATCAAGGACTTTTATTGTAAGTCTGAACAGTCTATTCTAATTGTAAGTTTAATTTACAATATAATGTGGGGTTGTCATTTAAATGAAATATAACAGTTGAGGATTAAAGTTAGATGAAAGGGAATTTTAAGGGTAAGAATCTAACTGGATATAATTCAAACATTTTAAAAGGAAAAGTTAATTAGGGACAACCGACATGAATTTGTGTAAAGGCCAGCCTGCTTAAGATGGTAAGATGGCAATCAAAGAGAATGGAGTAGTTGTTTATTTTGACTTCCAAAAAGAATGTTAGGAATTAATCACATCCAATACCATTGGCTGTGGTAAGAAATCTTGTTGCCAATGTAATACAGTTTGTGAAATAAAAAACTGGCTTGCAGTGCTAAGCAAATCATAGCAATAGAATATAACAATTATTTTAATAGTCAGAAATTACTAGTGCTTACTGTAGGGAATGACTGTGGGTCATCTAACTTATAAACATACAAAAGTTTCCATTATTGCATCACTGTGCTTATGAATTCAGGAAATGAAAATGATATGATTTATAAAGTAAAGTTACTTGGCTGTGCTGTACTTCATCTGTTTGTTACAGTGTTCGAACAGCCTTTTAGTACTTTTGGTTCAGTGGACAAATCTGATTTCAGCTGTTCCTCTCCTGCAAAACACTCCCCCAGGGAGTTTGAAGAAGTTCTTTTCTCTTAGGGGAACTCTCCTGGCACAAGAAATCCATCAGGAATAGAGAGCTACAGGCTTGTTGCTGTCAGAATCCTATCAACATGAACTTTTTTCTTTTGAAATGGTCTGAACAGTCTGTCACTGTATTTTTGAGGGCTGGTTGATGCACAAAAGTAAGTTGTCTGGCAGAAGCTCAGTCAAAGGAAAAGAAAGAAAATAGTGGTTCTAGTTTAAGGAAAACTACCAGAAAATTTGGTGAAGTATTCATGAGCTAAGAATTTTGCTAGATTCCTAACTGTTGGCAGTGATCAAATAGCAGCAATAGCCAAAAAACATTTTTCCATCTGTATTTTTGTAGGAGACTGAGAGCTGAGCACTGTTTAGTGAGAACCTCTTTTGTCTGCTTGTAGTTAGATATTTGAATTATGCATTGTATTGATCTGAATTTTAATCCCTTTTATAGCTGTAGCTGGTAAGAAACATAGTAGCTTGACTATGTAACTGGCTGCATCTCCAGTATCGCTTTTCGTTTAATTCAGCAGGTGAGTTTTTCTTGTCATTGCATGACTATGGAAACCGAGGTGTGAAAAAAAAAATCAACACATATCCTGAGACTCTAGATAAAATCGTAAGTTAATAACGCTGTTGGTGTTTTTGCCGTGGTATTTAAAATATTGTCTTTGGCCTGGAGAACACCTAAAGGCTTGGAACTTGTCTAGGCAGTTTATTCTAGCAGTGAGCAACAGGGGAGCTTGAACAAAAGATCTCAACGTAAAGAAAAGTAGCTGCTGGCAGTGTTCCATGCACGTTATGCTTCAGTTTTCTCATTGTCCCAGTTTTTATCTTCATGAATTGATTGCTGGAATGAGAACAACTAGCAGAGATAATGTGGACTTTGGCTTTGATTTTTCTACAGTCAAACTGAGAAGTGTACACCGTTAACAATACTGAGTCTGCCTTCATATCAGATCTGGTAAAAATTTCTACAGGTTGAAAGTATTAATATGTATTTTCTCATATTCACGTTTTGTTATAAGTTTATTTTGCAAATAACATGAATGATCTTTAGTCCAGGAAGCGGTAAAACCAGTCTTTACTACAGTTTTGTGACCTACCAAGAACGCTGTGAATTGAACAGCTTAAAGCTTATTATTAAAATGTGTAATTAGTATTAAAAACTCACCTAACAGTAAGTGTTTGAGCTCTCAAATAAATGTCATTCTCTAGTTTAAGCCAAAAGTAATATCCATTAACTGATACATCTTTTAGAACGGATGAAAAAATAATTTAAAAATACAGTGCCTGGTTGTGTAAGGACCAAAACACATCTATGACTTTGAAAGAAATCATCAAAAATAATAACCTGTATCTGTAAATAGTCCCAGTTTATGAGAACAGTTGACACTGCACTTCCCTCACAGGGAATGAAAGAAGTGCATAACAGTTGATAAATCCTTACGAAACCCATAATATGTGTTGTGCAAGTCTTGTACTTACACACCAGTGTATGTTCTTCAAGTCTTTGAGTTACAAAACACTCTTTTCCCCTTGTGCCAATGGAGAGTACTGACTATAGGCTCCAAAATGATGTGTGTGTGAGAAAAGCCAAACTGGGTAGCCTTGGTGATAGTGTGTCACCAAGTATACTACAGATTTGCTAATAATAAAGAAGAATTGGATATTTAGCAAACAAGAAACAGTTCAACTGTATTATGTCAGGTGATCTGGATATCTAAGCCAGTGAAGAAAAATTGCAGCTTCATTAGACATTCATTATGTAAAGGCTTGCGGCATAAAGTAAAGGAGCTGTAAGTTGTGGTTAAGTTACACTTAAAGGGTCCTAGCTTCTTAATGGTGATGTTTAATTTGCCAAATGCTCATAGTCAAATAGAATTTTGCATATTGCTTCTACTTGGCAATAAATTAAATATTGAGATCAACAACTTATTACTACTTATCTCTCTCCAGAGCAGCTAAGTGACAAGCAGACATTGCTTCTGGGTGAGAGTGAGAGGACAGAAAGTAGCTCTCTGTTGCAGTATGTGAAAAAGGAATCTGAAATAAATGTGAAGGTCTACTATATGCCAGCAACACATTTCCTTTTCCTTTAACAGAGAGATTAGTTAGAAAATGAAGAATATCTCTTAATATAATTTCACCTGATATGCAATCATGGTAAGATGGAACATGGCCTAGGAAAAGCAAGGTGAAGTTAGTAACTATGGTGTTTCTGTCTTCATTCTGGTGCTTTTGCTTTGCCTTAGGATGGCAGACTTCCTTGGGCAGTGATAACAGCAGGGCTTACTTTGAACACCAAAGCTTGTCACTGTCATTCATAATAGAGCTGAAAAAAGCATTGTCTTCATAGGTCCGTATACTTTCTAGATGTTTCTGTCCCCATTTCTAACACAGATCTTGATCCAGCTTTTTAGAGTCGAGTGTTGGAGTAACTGATTTGAGTTACAGTGAAGTCTCTTGATATTGGGTAAGATCAGAAGCTGTATCTTGCTTAGTCAAATAAAACACTGAGAAGTGACTGTACTGCCATCAGTAAGTATATACATGGATTTTGAAGAGAAAAGGAATCTTCAAGTGTTGGTGAGGGTGTTAATGTCAGAAATAATTTCCCATGCTATGGTTAGAGCTTGGGAAAAAAAAGACAAACTGCATTGGCATAGGAACTTACTACATGTCAGCTCATTCATGCTGATAGTCCATGCCCACTTAGCCTTCAGGAAACACAAAGTAATTTGAATGAGCTTAGTTCTTGGAGGATGTAAACTATCTTGAATTTGTCATGGACCAGGATAACTGCATGAATTGTCGGCATGATACTCTGATGCATAGTAACTCTTTGTTCCATAGTAACTTGTTCCCACGTTAAAGCTTCTGCAATTTTTAAAACTAGACAAGATAACTTGCTTGAAGTTTGGTTCTAGTTCAAACCATGAAAACTGAGATCTGTACAGAAACTCAGTGGGTTGTATGTAAGACCTGGGACTGTCATAACTGATGTAATTGTCATTCTGTCAAAGCAATGATTGACATCACTATCCTTTCTAGTTCAGTTACTTTTCCTGCAGAAGGTTTTTTAACACCAAGTCTAGTTAACATTCTTAGTGGAAGCGTTTAACTTTATTTTAATAGAATCATGGAATTGTTTGAGTCAGAGGGAACCTTTAAAGGTCATCTAGTCCAACTCCCCTGCAGTGAACAGGGACATCTACAGCTACATCAGGTTGCTCAGAGCCCTGTCCAGCCTGACCGTGAATGTCTCCAAGAACTGAGGTTCCACCATCTCTGAGGGCATTCTGTTCCTGTGCTTCACCACCTTTATGGTAAAAAACTTATTTATACCATATCAAAATCTACCCTTATTTAGTTCAAAACCATTTCTCCTTGTCCTGTCACAATAGACTATGCTTCTTTCTTACAGCCCCTTTAGATACTGGAAGGCTGCTCTCGAGTCTTCCCAAAGCCTTGTCTTCTCCAAGGTGACCAGCCCCAGCTCTCTCAGCTTGTCCTGTGAGGAGGTGTTCCATCCCTTGGATCATTTTTGTGGTCTTTCTCTGGACATGCTGCAACTCATGTACTGAGATCTCTACATCTGGATGCAGTACTCCAGGTGAGGCTTCACCAGTGCAGAGTAAGAGGGGTAGGATCACCTCCCTTACCCTACTGGTCACTCTTATTTTGAAGCAGCCCAGGATATGGTTGGCTTTCTGGGCTGTGAGTACAAGCCTGTTCAAGATTTGTAAACACTTCATGTATGTTTACATTATAAAGCCTCTCTCTGAGTACTAATTATGTACTAATATGTAATTATTAAGTACTAAATATGTCTCTTTTCAAACATAAAACTAGATAATGGAAAAAAAGAAACACCAAATTCTCTAATAAGAAATTAATTTCTCTTAATTACATTTCCTAGTGATTTTAATTCTGAACCAACACAAACTTCTAAATTGAAACTGAAGCAGTAAATCTTTCCTTAGAAAGACACACACTGTACTGTGTGCATCATTATTGAAAGCATTTTACTTTGAAGCACAGAATGAACACTTAATTTTTATTTACTATTATGAAGAAAACCCTTTGATTTCAGGGAAAAAAAAAAAAGATGACAAATATGAAAATATGACTGTGATTTGGGCAAAGTTCCAGAGATGGGAGAGAGTGATGCTTTTATGTTGAGAGGGTCTTTGACTGCTGCATTTATTCCATTAATAGCTCCAGCATGGCTAATGTCATACTTTGAGGATTTGCCTCTGTGTCTGGCCTTTGTATAAACTGCAGGAGAAGATATTTTGATGTTCAGCTCTGCTGGGAAGTATGGTGGGAGAATATTCTGTTTCTTATTTCCCTGGATTGCATGGAACACCGTGGTAAATTTTGTTTTTTGACAGATGTATTTGCTTCAAATTTATTCTTCCCAGTTTGAATATTCTTCCCATGAAGAATATAATTTAACTAAAAGCATGGCAAGTGATGTATACTCATGAAAACTTCTAATGCTTCTCATGAAAGAGCTGCAGTGAAATTATTTGAATGGACAGGCTTGAACAGTGCTGACCAAACTGAAGGGAGGGCAGAATCTACCCTTATATAGAAGGAGCACCTAACTGTAAGCTTCAGTAAAATCCCTGTGTTTTATGATCAAACATGATCTCATTCAATTCTCATTCAGTATATATCATATATAGTTTTGCATTCTAAACACAGATTTAATAAGTGAATGCAGTGTAGTTCCTACTGAGCTCTTTCCTGTCTTAATTTCTGCCAAATAGATGAGTGGAGAATGTCTGTGGATTTAATGCTGAATAAAATCATAATGACTTGTAAATTAATTTAAAAAAAACAGGTGAAGAAAAAAATCTGTCAGCTAAAATTATTTTACATTATATACTTTAGTTGAAGTGACAGGATTCCATCTATGCACACTAATTTATGTGTATTGGAGGAGGATAAATCACAAGACTGGGAACTTACATGTCATTGGCTATGCCAGGATTTTGGAATGCTCTGCAGATGTTAGTATGAAAATATAGCCTACCTAACCTTGTCTTCCAAAAACAACGATAAATGAGATCACTGTGTAACTCAATGAACTTCAGTCTGATCTCATTGCATTGATACTTAGCCAAATGCTTCATGGTGATACAAAGGCTTTAGAAAGTGCATTGCTGAAACATGCCACTGTCTCTTCCTAGTACACGAAAACCTATCTGTTTAGCCAAAGACTAAACATTCAGCAGTTATTTATTATACCATACCACTTTCAGCAAAGGTGTGTTTTTTCAAAAGTTTTAATGAGTTTGTTCATAGGGTATTGAATTTTCCGAGCTTTAAATGATTTAAGTAATGGTATTTTAGAAATATGGGTCAAAATAAGTAACTAAGTATGGTCTGTATGTTAGAGCCAGGGGAAAAAAATATCCATTCCCCTTTTACTGGGGATTGAATAACTATGCAAAATAAATTCATGCTAAACATTTCATAATTACACAACAAGGGTTAGCTCTACTAAACTAAGAAACAGTATTTTGAAACTGAGTACTCACTGATTCCACTGAGTTGCTCCTGAAAAATGAAGGTGGTCATTTCTAATGATTCCCTACTGAACTTTTAAAATCAAATTTATAGATTGTACAGGTATCTCTTCATGATGCATTTTGGAAAAAAGAAGTTCTGGAGGGGAGGAAAACATGTAAATCACAAAACCTGTGATGTGAAACTGTGCTGAAAAAGCCATGTGAGAATTACAGTGACAGATTAAACAGCAGGAAAACATGTGAGGGAAGATTAGACTCTTAACACCATTTTAAGACCATTATCGTCCCTGAACATCTCTGTCAGCCATTGATTTTCAGTCTCCTTAAGTTTTTCTGCCTGTGCACCAGACAGAACTAGAAAGAAAACAAAATGTGGGGGGACATACAGCCAAAGAATGCTATAAGCAAATCCATGCTATGATCTGGCGATGATACCTCCAACAGGGCAATCCTTTTGGCCCACACCCGCTGCTTACAGAGATACTAAGTAAGATCACATGGGCTTCTTCTATACCTTAATGTTTCTAATCTCATTGATTCTCAAGTCTGTTGTTGGTGAAAACAATGTAAAGTTTAGTCTTACCTCAGACATAATGCTTTACATAAATTTAGTTTACTTCTGTTATCCATCATATGAAAATAATCTCCCCATAAATAACGCAGAGCTGACTGTTATGACACTCATGCAAATTTTGTAAAAAATTGCATTTTTTTCATTTCTTTCTTAAACTTTAAGTGAGGGGAAGAGCAACTAGCAAGTTTGGAAGGTCTGAAGTTTGCTTGCTACAAAGGGTGTGTTGTGTACATGAGTTCTTCCACTTCAGCATGTAGCTCAGATGTGGATATCTTTTGGTATCTCTGAGTGATGTTTGAATTATTTATGGCTACTTACAGTATTCTAAGTATCCTGCACTCAGTAGTCCTCTGACAGTCACATCTAACAGCCTGCTATCTGGAGTACAAGGTTAAAGCACATGCTACTATTGTTTTTAGTCAACATAACAATAAATATAAGGCAGAATGGTATATGATAGAAACCTAGAAGTTGCCATACTCATCATGTAGCAGTCTGATTACTGCTATTCTGTTTGAGGAATGTTTCCTCCTTGTCTGCAAAAACACTCAAACCGAAAGGGCTGAACTGCGCCACCTCACAATATCAGTTATTTTGTCTCAACATTGCAGTCTTCCCATGAAGCTCAGAGATGTGTAGCCCTTGATTTTTTTGGCCTCCCAGTCCTGCTGTAATTTCTAAAATTTGTGTTGGTAGAAACCTGCAATTGGCTTCTACAGATTAACATTTACCCTAGTGTATTTTACTCTCTAATTTTTATTTCTTAACATCATGTGGTTGGTTTGTGTCCTTGTTTAAATAGAAGACAAACCTTTAGTGCCCTTCTGTTCTTTCAGGTTCTATCTTACTTTGCCCCTTAAAATATTGAAAAGCAAAGTCAAAGTTCTGATCCCTAGTTTTGTCTCAATGAAGCACTTTGTCCTTAGTGCATGACAGGAGTGGAGCCCTTCAGGTATGTTTCTAGGTGTTGCTGGTTTGCTTGCACTTTCGATGATAATCAAAACTCCTGTCATTTACTGTATGTGAACTGTATCTTCCTGTTCATAAATGATTGGATTTATAAATCTGATTTTATAAGGTTTTATTTTCATTTATATTTGTATATAAATTTATATATTTGTTTTCAGATACTATATAGGAAATTATACTTTATTTTATTTTTTTAATGGGAGATGATGCATGTTGCATTTCCATCATTAGAGTTACCTGTATTCCAGGGTGCTCTGTTCTCTAATCGAGACTTTTCCTGGGTTGCCATGTGCAGTAGAGACATCCATTCTTCCTGTAATCTTCTCAAACATTTCAACATTGCTTCCTGTCTTTAGAAGAAGTGAGGGATCTTTGTTTCTTTGGAGATGTCTCACTATGGACTTGCACTGTGGTGAAGATGATTTCTTCTTATTAAATACACTTAAAAAAATATTAGACACTTTAAAAATAGTACTAAGGAAATTGCTTTGGAAGATGACTAACATTTTATGAATATGAGTACAATGTGGGTATTTTGATATGCAAACAGTGTAATACATTCTACTCTTAATGAGGGGGTCTATTTCATGTCTTGTTTATTGATAAAAATTTAGAACAACTTTTTAATTTTGTAACATTCTTCCTAGTCACTCCTCATTAATTTGTGTTTAGTTTCTCCATGATCTTGTTTGTGTTCTGTAGTGGGTTAGTATAGGTGCAGTCCACAGATGAGCAATCACTCATAGAGTTGCTAGTAATGAAACTTGAGTACATAGAGTGACAGTGTGTTGCGTGCAGTTGTCTGAATAGCAGCTTCACTACCTGTTTGATGATTACCATTACTTTTCAGATACTGTATAAAATAGGTATTTATGACACACAAGATAAAATGGCAACCTGGTCAGTGGTATCCTGGGGTGCATTAAAAAGACTGTGGCCAGCAGGTCAAGAGATGATTGTCCCCCTCTACTTTGCCCTGATGAGGCCACATTTTGAATACCCTGTCCAGTTCTGGGGTCCTCATTTTAGAAAAGACAGGGATCTCCTAGAAGGAGTCCAGTAGAGGTCCATAAGGATGATAAAGGGCCTGGAGCATCTCCCATATGAGGAAAGGCTGAGTAACTTGGGTCTGTTCAGCCTGGGGAAAAGTCTGAGGAGGGAACTGATTGATATTAATAAATATCTCAGAGAGGTGGGAAGTAAATTGATGAGGCCAGCCTCTTCTCAGTGTGTAGTGGCAGGACAAGGAGCAATGGTCTAAAACTTGAACACAGTAAGTTCCACGCAAATGTGCAGAAGGACTTCTTTACACTGAGGGTGATAGAGCACTGGAGCAGGCTGCCCAGATGGGTTTTGGAGTCTCCTTAACGGAGACATTCAAGACCCAGCTGGATGCCTACCTGTGTGTCCTATTGTAGGGAACCTTTGCCAGGGAGTTGGACTCAATGATCTCTTGAGGTCCCTTCCAACATCTGCAGGTCTGTGATTCTGTGAGACCCATATTCAAGAATAGGTAGAATTTCACTGTGAAACACAGAGAATAAGAAACTTATATGGGAAAAAAATATTAAAACATGCAGTCTTGTTTAGCTAGATCAGTCTGATGCATCTGCATTTGTTTTCCAATGTCTAATTTTCCTTCATTGAACTTCAGTCATTTGTGACATATTGTGTACAGTTTATGTAAGAGAAAACAGATGTGGTGAAAAGCACTGAAGAAGTTGCTTCTTTGCAAAACTTATGTTTTAGACATTTTTCCTAAGAAAAGATTTGGTAATTCCAGTTGCAAATAAGAATAAAGAGATAACAGTGGACCATATACTCATTGTATCACATTTTTTGGCATATGGATGTTGACAATTTATTAGAAATTTTACAAATATTCCAGATGCATTCTGTTACATGGTATATGATGTATTTTACTTATCTACAGATTAATGCAAATCGGTATTATTTATAATACATTTGATTTGTAGGAAGGAGAGCATATTCCGTCTTAGCTCCATGAGAAGCTTTGCAATGTAGATAGATGTGAATTTCTCTAAGAAGAAGAAAAAATCTCCCATTCTCTAACCTAAAGTTATAGTTGATTCTTTGAATATGTAGATAAATGTTTATAAAATCATGCAGGAATGTACATACTTTAACTCAATTAATATTATTCTTAAGAGGGAATTTTTCTCGTATTATATACCTGTCATTCAGCTGTCACATAATATGATTACATATTTGTCCTGATACCATGTCTGAAACAGACGATTGTTGGCAGATTTATTTTGGTGGTCAGTATTGTCACATTAAGAAATGACTTTCTGTTCCACAGTAATTCATTCTTCAGCTTTGGAATTTTTTTGAGAAATAGTTAATTTGTTTTTTGGAACAAAAAGCACAAGTTAGTCCCTGTGTAAATGTGTTCTGGGAGAATGCTAGATAGGATCTGGGTAGAATGTGGGAGAGAGGGGTTATGCTTCCAGCAAACTTCTGTCAGTCATGCTCTGTTTCTCTGCTAATCTTTTGCATCAACAGCAAACTACAGTGACCAATTAGAGTGAAGTCATGTGTGGAACTGTATCTAGAGGGGTTCTATATGATCATGTTTTGTAGTTGTAACTGTAGCTCATACATTATCAGTAGCTATCATGCGGGATGGTATGGTCTCCCTTTTAAGCGTGCTATGGTTTGTGTTCATTCTAAGCTCCATTATTTTTCTCTTTGCAATAGATAACACTCATGTTAGTTGGATGCATAATTCCTGTTTTATTTTTAGGTTTGTGTGAATGCATTTCAACCATAGGGTGATTTGACTATCTATGGAGATGATGGTGGTTTTTTTTTTGTTTGTTTTTGTTTTTGTTTTTGTTTTTTTCTGGAATGATTTACAATCCTTTTCCCACAAAAATCTAAACTGAGAGAGGAAAAATTATTCAAAAGTGTATATATCAAAGAATGTCAGTGTTTTTTTTTTGTTTTTTGTTTTTTTTTTTTTTGTTTTGTTTTTTCTGCTTTCCGTGTTGGAACTATTTGTTTCCAAGAACAACAGAACACTTTTGAACATAGCTTTCTAGATACCTGAAATTTCATTTCATGTAGATACAATGCTGGGGCAGTGAACTCCTATAAAATGAAAGGTCACCACGTAGTTTTGGAATATCTCATTGGTCATTAATTTGGAATAAAATACTCTCTAGTTTAATTTTCTCATTACATAAATATTAAGAGATTTGTTGGTCCATTTTAAAGTTATGTTAAGTAATTTATATTTAGGCACTTTGAAATGACTTTATGTTTCAGTGATATTGACATCCTGAAACACTAAATTTTGCAAGTTCTCACCACCTCTGAAAACTGCTCAGTAATATGGTTTAGGAGTTGAACTGTAGCCTTCTAATTTGAAAAGTCTGGTCTAAATTCTTTGCTGATAATTTTTGATATTGCATGTTGGTGAAACTTCATACTGTGCTCTGGACATTTCAGGAAGTCAGTTTTCTTCTGCAGCTTCTTTTGCGGTATCTTTGAGAAATATAATCTTCATTGAGCTTAGTGACAAGTGTCAAGGGCAAAAAATGGTCCATCAGGAAGCTGAAGGGCATGCAGATACCTCTGGGATAAGGAAAGAGAGGAAGATTCAGCAAAGATTTTTTTGTGCAGTGGCAGTTGCTAGTACTTAGTGTTTAAGCCTTCAATTCAGCAAAGCTTTTTATAGAAATACTAAAAGGTCCCATGAAGGTCCCACCTCCTAAAGGTCTTCAGCACGTTTACAGCTACTCAGAGTTGATAGTAATTTTGTCTCCTTCTGTGATAAGGAAAATTTAGGGAAGGAGGTGGAAGAAATCTTTCTGGAGTTTAGTAAGGCCCTTGATACCTTGTGGCATTCCTCTGGACAGACTGTTTGACTGTGAGATAGACAGGCTCACACATTGGTGGGTGATGAATTAACTGAACAGTGGATCTCAAAAGGTTGTAATAAATGGGATTACACCTGACTGGCAGATGGTCACCAGTGCTGTTCCTCAGGGCTCAGTTCTAGGGCAACATTTTAATCAGTTATCAGGGTGCAGGACCTGGGATCTGTGTGAACGGTCAGCAAGTCTGATGACACTAAACTGGGAGCTGCTGCTGACGGCGGGCTTGAGAAGCCTTGCAGAAGGGTCTAGAGACACTGGAACATTGGACAATCAGTGACATCCCGAGTTCAACCAAGGAAAATGACAGTGCTACACCTGGGATTGAGTAATGGTGGACTCAGGTGCAAATGGGAGGCTAGTAGCTGGGTAACTGTGCAGCAGGAAGGGGCTGCTGTTGAGAGAACTTTTCTGTGTTAAATATTACCAATTAAAACTCAGTAGACACTTTGTTAGAAACTCGAAATTTCCATGAAATGCTAACAATTTCAACAAATCAGTGTCTGGTATGTATGTCTACTGAACTCTTAATAAAAAAAAGGTGTCTTGCGTACTAGATTGTTGAGAGTTTCTATCAGGATATTCCTATCAGAAAATTTCTGTTACACAGGAAGAACAAAAAGGAAGCATACAGTATAATTCCATTTAAGTTTTTCTACTTTGGACTTCTATTATTTAAAGATACTCTGTCTTCAGCTGTAGCCATTTCTCTTCTCTGTGTCATTCTTACAATCCCCTCGTGAAATTGACTCACAGAAATGTGTGCATGATTTTCTGATCTGGAACTTATTTTTTATGCAGCAAGGTGTTAGGACTCCAGGTTTTGTAAGTAAGCCAAAAAAAAAAAAGTGGTTTGTTTACTTTTATTTTGTATAGCTTAACAAAACATTGTTAGAAGCAAACACATTGACAAAGACCATTCCACTCTCCCAGTTGTCCCAGAATCATCTCATAGAATTGTGGAATGCCTTGGGTTGAAGAAAACCTTAAAAGTAATGCATGCCTCATCTCACAGAATATCCTGAAGTTTTGATTTTGGCTGCTGTAAAGCACATCAGAACATTTTTAAATACTTTGAAAATAAGATTTCCAGTGACCGTAAGAGGAGTGAACTCATTCTGTGTATGAAAGAGACAGGTTGGCCTGGCTGACTTCTTTTGACCCAGCATGATCCTGAGTCACTGCAATCTGTTCTGTGGGAGATGGAAGGCAGTATGACCTGGCTCTTAGACATGTTTTCAGCAGTCATGAGAAAACAGCCTGTGGGCTCACTGATGCTATGGTTCTCCATTCTATTCCTGATCTTGTGGGCTGTGGTGCTGCAGCAGATGGTTCTTGTCCAGTTGGGTGGATTTGAAAGATCAGAGCAAGGTAAGCACAGGACAGGGACTCAGCTGAGGAGGAGAATGGAAGGAATGGAGAAGTATAAGTGGTCCACATTTATTTTCTTCTGTTTCTTTGATGTTTCTTTTTCCTTTCTATCTTTAGTGGTTAATGGAGTTAAGTCCAGCTGGCGTCCTGTTACGAGTGGTGTCCCCCAGGGGTCGGTATTGGGGCCCATCTTGTTTAATATCTTTATTGATGACCTAGATGAGGGGATTGAGTGTACCCTCAGTAAGTTTGCAGATGACACCAAGCTGGGAGGATGTGTCGATCTGCCTGAGGATAGGGAGGCCCTTCAGAGGGATTTGGATAGGCTGAATAGCTGGGCTGAGATCAATGGGATGAGGTTCAATAAGGCCAAGTGCCGGGTCCTGCACTTTGGNGATTTGATTTAGTAGTTTAGTGGGTAGGGATGGTGATAGGAGGATGGTTGGACTAGATGATCTTGTAGGTCCTTTCCAACCTAATGCATCTATGAATCTATGAATCTATGAATCTTCAAATTCTGTATAAGTGTTTATAAATATCTTAATTAGTGTATAGAAAGACCATTTTGGGGGGGAAGGAGAACAAAAACCTAGCATTGGTGTTTCCAATAGACAGTTAATGTTCTGATGTTTCATTTGTATTTATTTGGAAAATTTCCAAGTTCATGAACTGTATTTGTCCACAGACTTCCCAAATGCATCAGTATCTAAAACGAATTAATATTAGTTTTGTATTACTACAGAGGTTAACTGGAGAGACAGAAGAAGAGCTTGGAACTACTTAAAACCCTTGATTTTTTTCTGTACTTCAATATGACTTTCTACATCCATAAAATCTGACTTCTCAGGTCTGAAGCGTTTGAGGAAGTATAAAGACCAATTTACAAAATTCTTTATATTCATTCTGTAGCATGTTATGAGGAAAGGTAGTAATTTTATTCCTGAGACTTGCTATAATGTTCTTGACTAATGGGCCAGACATACTTAGAAATATTACTTTCTGCAACCACTGGCAGAGTCATACCACAAGCTTAAAGTATTCATCTCCTGGATAGGATAAATATTCTGTGCAAGGAACTGCTATTTTTACCTTGTTTAGACAGAGTCTGAGGAGGATCAGGGTGATGTATTTTGAATTTTATAGGTAGTTTGGGTTTTAATAATGGAATTCTAGTTTCCCAGCAGCTCATACTCTTTAATTATCATCACTGATAGCCTGGAAGCATTCTGTAATGTTTTAATTCACTTTGAGAGTCTCCAGGTTTCAGAGAATATCAGCTTGAGAAATAAAGAGAAAATCTATGCTAAGTCTAGTCAGATTCTTTTTTTGTTTTGTTTTGGTTTGGTTTGGTTTATTAGCTATAAATACTCGACTGTCTGCAGACTTTTTCACGACTGTGCATCTGACACAAGTCAGTTAGATTGCTCTGCACATTTAAATGGTCTATTAGTTGTGTGCTGCCAGGCGCTAATAAAAATATATTAACTCTCTGATCAAATTTTTTTATTTTTCTAATTTTCTTTCTAGACAGTTTATGCTTCCACAGGATTCTTTAACTCACAGTCATGATGCACTGTTAATAGGTTTTATTATCTTGTCTTCATGGCTTTGTGCCAAGGAGGAGTCTCAGCTATCCTTTGAACAGCTATTCATGTGGCAAATCTATGTCACTGTGACTACCACTATAGCTGTAAATGTGGTGTAATAGGACAAAATGTGTTTATCATGTTGTGGATCTTTATATATATATTAGGTCTACTCATAAGTATGAGAAATGTATTTGTCAACAGAATTCGGTCTTACTCTACTTTAAACCCCCTGAAATTTGAACATTTAAACTGATCTAGAAGAGAAAAGAAAATTAGCCCCTTTGGTAGTCATATCACAAGCATATGAAAAAGTAGGGAATCATGGATAAGAAAGAGTACCTTATCTATAACTAACGTAATCCATTATATACTGGAGATGAGACTCAGAAATTCTAAATTTTTCATAATTCCATAATGCTTTAATTTTCAACATCGCAATATTTGTTCTAAAGAGAGACAAGTTGTCTTTCTCTTAGCAGCAAGCCAGCTATCTGCACCTTTTTCTGTTCTTAGTTGCATTGGAAGTCTAACTTCTGGCAAGTTAATGAGAGCCTAGATATATTCAACCCTCTACATGGAATTTAGTGAATAGCTGGATAATAAGCACTAATAATTCCCATGTTTTCAAAAAGAAGAGGCCATAAGGAAAGCCAAGAAATAGTCACAGCTCCTTACCAACTCAGCTGTCTCATTCCCTTTCTGGGGTCACAAAATGTGGCAGATCCAAGTGCTGCCAGAGCCCTTTTGTTAACTGAATCTATTTTAGGATCTTTATGGAGGAGATGGTTTCTATGTAGAAGTAACATGTTTCCTGAGCTTCTTCAAGGGATCGACTCAGAAAAGAACAAGTCTGAGCTGGTGTCAGTTCCAAAAAAGGAGTTTTGTTTTTCTTACGGCTAGCCATTACCTGTATTATTCCAAGAAGCTTGGAATGGGGGTGGGAGAGAAGAATTGGAAAAAAATGCCTGAAAGTCAAAAGTGAAATATTTACTCACCTGAGTGGGACTGTTCACAAATAATAGTCAAGCACTTGAAGCAACTTGCCAATGTGAGGATTTTACTCTATACTTTCTGCTCCTCATCTCTGAAACTGGGCATGTACTTTTCTGCTCACATGCATTTATTATGTTTCCTTTGTTACTCTCTGGTATCAAATGAGATTCTTGCAAAAGTTTTATAGAATTCAACAGTTCTGTTTGAGGAAGAGATTGTGCATCTTAAGTCTTAATTTGTATCATTATTGTGATGATTTATGCCTGCTTAAGTGATATCTGAAATATAAAATCAAAGTATGCCCTTAAATACTTAAGGGAGTAAATGAAACAAATTTGCTGAGCTTATAATGCTCAGTACTTGTGTTTAAAAAATTGTTCAAGTAAAAAATTTCTGGATCTGAAAATTAATCTTACTGAAGCCATACTTTGAATATTTTATCTACTTTTAGTCTATGGTATATGGTTCTAGACGTGTTGTTAGCTGACTAGTAGATCTTGTAACTGGGTATGACAATGGTAAATGTTACCATATGGCTTTGTTAACCATGCTTTCAGGGACTGTCATGATGTTGATTTGCAATTGTTAGGGATATTGTTGAGCTAGAACGAATAATATAGTGACGTGCAATTGGTAGCAACATTCTTGAACTAGCATGAATAATGTCTATGCTCACTTTGAATCTTCTTCCAATTTAAGTGTGTCTGAAAGACACAGAGTAGTATGGTATTATATTAACACTTTGGTACAATCTGCAAGAAAGTTTTTTTGCACACCTGGATTGTGTCTCAAAAGATAGATAGTATGGAACGAGGCCTTTCAAGTGACTCCTGAAAGGACCAGAAAGGAGTGGCAATGCAAGAGTAGTTTTAATGAGGGTGTAGTTTACATGCAACACCACCTATTATCAGCCTTTTGCAAATGACAGTAAAGAAAACTAATCATTCTCCAAATTCAACTTTGAGTTGTCCTTCCCTCTTTTTGGGTATTTTCCTAATGGAGCATATCTTTTTTTTTTTTTTTTTTACTGC
This sequence comes from Odontophorus gujanensis, assembly GCA_013399175.1. Lineage (NCBI taxonomy): Eukaryota > Metazoa > Chordata > Aves > Galliformes > Odontophoridae > Odontophorus > Odontophorus gujanensis. Next base: position 86,548 of record VXAB01008524.1, read on the forward strand.
CTATTCCCACCATTCTTCGCCAGTTTTTTGTCCCATTCCTGCCATATGTTATCTCTATTTTAAGCTGAGTATTATGAAGCGAGGAACATGAAAAACAAACACAACTGGGTAGTCCCTTTAGTTCATTTTCCTTACATTTCCTCTACATGAACCTGACTTCTTTTCAGTGTGTTCCCACAACTGGATCTCTAGTCACAGTGCATTGTGATGGTTCAGTCCTATAACACTCACCTTTGTGGATGATTTTAATGTAAAAAAGTAAAGTTGGAACAGCGTGAAGCTGACAGATCTCATGGCCAATAAATACAAGGAAAATTTACCCCCTTTTCTCTAGCTGGCTGGTGAGAGCAAAGAGAGTGGTCCTTCTTCACCACTGACTTTGAACTTAAATCAGGAGGGAAACAGCAAGGCTTTCTAGGAAAATCTGATCAAGAAACCAGGCATAGCTGTACATATGCAGTACAGCAGTTGTCTGAGTTCAATTTAGTTATCATAATATGTAGCCACAAAATTTAAGTGCATTTTTTTCTTCAGAAGTTAATAATGAAAAATATTTGCCTGGTCCCCGGGCAGAACAGAACAGATTTTCAAAAACTCAGAATATAATGGCGTTATTTTAAATTACTTGGCTCACCATTATATGCAGGGTGTTTTTGTAATGCAGATAGCTCTGAAAAAATGGAGTCCTCTGAAATGTGCTGATACACAGCCACATTCTAGTGCTCTATCAAATCTCAGCTACATGTGGAAGTAGGATGAGTGTGAAAAGCACAGGTGCCAGGTTCCTCTTCCAGGTTGCAAGTAATTATGGATGTGTCTCTGGACAGCCTGCTCTAGTGGTTGGTGACCCAGCCCACGGCAGGGGGGTTGAAACTAGATGATATTTGAGGTCCTTTTCAACCCAGGCCATTCTTTGATAATGGTAATTAATGGCTGGCCCAACTGCTAACCTGCCTTTAAAATATGTGACTTTGCTGTAACTTGTAAACAGAGTCAATAGCAGCAGGGCATTATCTGATCAGTTGAGCACCAGAGTCCCCAACTGAGGAAGTTGTCTGGCTTTGCCAGAGCGTGTTGTGCTCTTAGCAGTAGTATCATAGGGTACTTAATGAACTGCAACATCATAAATGTCATGGGAGAGTGCTGCTGTTGCTGCTGTCCAGATTCTTTCCCATCTGCAAACTTCCAAATCAGTCCTAGAGAACAACCCATTGTTAGTTGGTCCAGAGGGACTAATTTCTTGTCTATGATTCTACAGTTTCAAAAAACATTATATTTGTACTGGTCTAATGGATTTGTTAAATTGTCTCTGTTAAATGGATTTTTATTAGCAGAAGTGTTCTCTGTTCCCATAAATTTTTGATCAGTTGATGAAAACTAAATGATCAATTTGAGATTTACTATATTTTTCTAAACAGGTGAAATCAGAATAGGAATAATCAAACATTAGATTTTACATAGAAGCTTTCCACTGATGAAGACGCTACAGATTTGTGATAAGATAATAAAACCTTGTGTAACTTAATTCCAAATCAGGTAAAGTGTATTTATATCACTTGCCATATAATCCTTTGTCTCAATAGTTCTGCTGTAGAAACACCAGTGATTTTATGTAGCCAACAATTCAGTCAAAGAAATATGTTTTACTTTTCTGGCATAAGTTTATTCTAAAATAAATCAATAGAAAATATCTTCTTATGTATTTGAAAAGAAACTGTAATACATGTTTAAACAGATTTTGGTAAAATGGCATGTGAACCTTTAGAAGTACAGGTATGTGCTGAATTTCTTATGCTTTTTGCTTTGTTTTCAAAACCATTAATTTAAAATTATTTTTCTATATAGTGGGTTATGCTGATGAAGTAATTGTTGGAAGTAGTAAAATGTGACTGGGTTCCAACCTTCAGCAAAGCTGCAATTTAATCATACAGAGTGACAAAGCTGTTATGACTGTGGTGAAAATAAATAATAAAGAAAAAAAAAAACAGTGACATTTCAGAAGGCATGCTATCGTGCCGCTGACAGTGAAGTTTAGTAGATGATTCTGATACTGTTGCATTATAAATCATCTACAGTGTGAAAAATATTCAGGGGCAGAAATAGTTATGCTGTTTTGAAATTGATATTAACCCACATAGTTACTGTAGTTGGAAGCAGTACTTTGAGAAGCAGTTTAAGCATTTAGCTAATTTTTCCAAAACAAGTCTCAAATTCTCTTAAACTCTGTTTTTTAGAATTGGTGGAAACCTCCTTATCAATGATGAATTAACACATTACTGCAAAATGCTTGTTTCATGTCTTTTTAACTGTGGTCCTGCCTTAAGCAATGTTTAGGAAGATTTCAGTTGCCTTTCTTGCATACAGAAATGCACTACTCCAAGATTAATTTAATATAAATTTGAAATTGGACCTCTATAAAATTGAGTAGCCTATAATGTATGCTAGTTTCTTTATTGTACAAGATTGGTGGCAAACGCCCTTTTATTGGCAAATGCTGACAGTATATTTTAGTTCTGGGGTTGCCACCTTGTTGATTCCCTTTGCTTTCATCCTGACTTTTGTTTTTGATAGTTGGCTGCCAGTCTGATTCTGTGTTGCTGATTAAGAATCAGCTGAGGAAAGATAGCAAATCTTGCTTCATTTGGATGTGAGGAATCATAGTACACATTGTATGAAAAGGAATTCCAAATATTAAAGTCTATATGACAAACACAGTTTTCTTCTGAGAAGAAAATCACCTGCTGTCTGGTAGGACAGTCACATAAAAAGCATTAAAATATGACCAACGTGGCTAAAATATTAACAGAGGTTTGATATGTTTTCTGAAATGAACACAGTTTTGCTGGATAGCCAGAGAGCTGAACCATCCCCAGGTGGAATTGGAAGCATCCAACCCAAATATGAAAAGGAGAGTTAGCTTCCAAAATAAATTGTTAAGAGCAGACATTTGTAGTAGACAAAGCCAAATATGTTTTCCCTCTTCTGCTTTTATATCAACAGATGATGGAAGTTACTTAGTTTATACTGAGAATGTTGGAATGTGATAGTTGGGGAGAGTTGTCACACCTGTGTTATGCTTTCCTGGTAGTCTAGACATTCCAGCCTCTGTTTATTCCTGTGGATCTGAATCCATCACCTGTGCTTAATACTGACGCCTGATGAAAAAAGTAAATACTCCTGCAAATGGTGTGTCATGTACATGCTCTTCTGACTTCAAACAGGTCTTTAATTCTCTTGGGTTATGTGAAGTACATGGGTGTCAAGATAGAAAGATTACTTTCAAGGAACCAGGTGTTCATTCTTTCAGATTTTTTTAGTAGACCTACCCCCACCTTTCCCACTGTTTTCAGCTATATCAGAGTAAGGAAGAGTGTATATTTGTGACTGTGATGCTGTAACCTTTTCAAATATACCTGTGAAAGATGGTATCCAACTTCCTGTAATGATCATTCTCACTTGTTGAAGTAAGACTTGCAGCAGCTAACTCAGTTTTCTTCTCTTTAAAGTAGATCTCATGCTATCTTCAAAAAGCAGATTTATTTGTATTTGTTGATATTTACATTTGAGATATTGTTTCCACAGTTCTCTTTTCCTACCTCAGACATCTGTCATCTTTCCTAATCTTCAAAAGAATACAATGTGCAATAGATGTGAGAGAAGTGCTGTCTCAGTTAGATTGACCTGATCAGGAAAATTCCTGACATCTTTTCTTCTGCTCCACTTTAACCCGAAATGACTCCTTCAGGAAACATCCAATCCTTCTGTAGCCCAGTGGATCAAAGTGCTGTATTGTTGGATCTTAATCACATATGAATGGTTCCAGAAGGGATCAGAGCTCTCTTTGTTCATTAGAGGCTTCTAGGCTGAAGCCAGTGCCAGCAGCCATAAAGGAAATATGTAAACCTCTATTTGGTCATTCACCATTGAACCATGTCACTCTAGGCTTGACCTCCACTTCTTTGCACAAACTTCCTTCTGCAGGAAAGTGGCCTAGATCATGCTCTTGAAATATATTAATGCTAGAAAATGTACAGAAAGTGATTTTTTCTTCTTCTCTACTAATTTTTCTTCCCACAGTTTCCTGATTCAAAATATTCCAGCCTGAAGAGGAAACCAGGTTTCGAATGTTCCAGCTTTGCCTGTATCAGATACAGGTATAGCCTATAGCACTGTGCTATTGCAATGTCTTGCAGTCTGTAGTGTTTAAAAAATGAAATCAATCCCATAAATCACTGTTGGCTGGGAGATGCAGTGTTGCCTCTTCTCTCCTCTCTGGTTTTGGAAGAGTGCCTGCTGTGAGGTTAGTAGCGTGCGGCCAAGCCTAGTGCACTGTGGAAAGGTCTGAACAGTAGCTGTTTCTACCAGTAAAAGAAAAATAGACTTAAGATATGTTTGAATGGGCAATTAGTGATTAAATTAAATAGTACTATTCACTCACAAAGAATACTTTTAAGAAGAAATCTAAAAGCTTTTTGAAATATGCACATTCCAAACAGTTTTATTATTTTCAGCAGACTGGAAATAATTATTTTTTGTTTTTCTCTTCTCCTCACTTATCCATGCAATTTCTCACTTGTACTTTTCATTCAGTTTCCACAAGTGCATGATTACAAATGAACTTGAGGATACTATGCACAAGAATGTGCCAACATCAAAGTGTAAGACCACAGATATTTTTATCTTTCTATAAAATGGGTCTTTGTTGCAGTGGGTCCCTGTGTATCCTCCTAACAGGGATTTGTGATACGTAGATGAACTTTTTGTGAAAGAAAATTACTTGAAGAAGTGCTTTTACTTCTCTGTAGCATAACAAGAATTTGAGAGTCTTAATGATACTAAGCAACACTGGATGTGACATTAACAAGACATTGCTTCAGGTAGACATTTCTGTGCAGCCATTTCAATAATTATGTCACTTTTCCTTTATATATATATATATAATATAAATTGAGATATTCTTCTTGTCTGTAGACTAGCATACGTAGTTAGTTGTATCCAGTATAGACTAAGTGCAATCCTACATCTTTCTTGTGCTGTAGGATCAAGCATTCATGAAATGCGTAGTTGCAATTAATCTTACTGACATCTCTGTTAGTGATGAAAGGAAGATAGAAAATAACAAGTTGCATGTCATCCATGGTATTTGTGCACAAACACCAGTGGTGGTGGTTACTGAGTTACCTTCCTCTTACTGCCTTGTTTTAAAATATTATCCAGTGATGAAGGAAAATCAAATAACTTGACTGAACTGGTCATGTTTGCACTCTAGGTTAGAAAATTCTGTGTGCAAAGTGAATGGTTGAAAGTGTTCACAGAAATAAGGACTGTTTCATATGTGACCTGTAAGCGTACAGGCTATATTAGCAGGGCAGTATATCTTAGAAAATAATTGCTTTGTCTTTTTATCTTTATATAGAGTATCCATAAACATAGACAAGGCTAGAGAGAAAGGAACTTCATGTTTTAACTGACACTTATGGTAAAATTTATAAAGTTTTCTTGTTAACTTCAATATAAATGGATTATACAAATCCTACTAGAAATATTATGATGTTGCAAGTGTTTTATATAAAATAATCACAACTGCTTTCTCACCTCCCCTGAGAAAAGATCCGAAGTTGTAGATCCAATCAGACCACCAGCCTCTAGATTTTTGATAGTACTCAGCTGCAATTCTTTGTTCTGCATTTGTTTTTAATCAAAACTCAGTTGACTCCACTTATGTATTATTTTTCTAATAGCTGCTGTTAATATATTTTAACTCCTACCAGGGGAGCAAATGAACCGCTTTTGTTTCATATGAAAAGTGTCACTGTTTCACCATGACTTTGTGAATACTGTCCTCTCAAGTCAGCTTGCAGATTTGTACTTCCTGGTTGGCAAGCATGGAGCTAATGTACCAACAGCTGGACTTGATTTTTTTCCCATTCAATATTTTTGAAAGGAAAAAATATTTTTTATTGTGATGGATCAGACATCTTTAGAAGCAGTATGTCTTATTATTTGTATGTCATGTAAGTCATTTTATGTGGTCAGTGTCTTCACACCTCTTCCACTCTCCAATTCCTTTCACACTGCCTGTGGTCTGACTGACATGTTGATGACACTGTCCTTTCTATTAATCTGTCTACAGCTTGGCTTAACTTGGTTTATAAAACAGCATAGCTAGTAGCTGCCTTCACTGGACGTTGGGTAAACTGCTATACAGCGTGCAGCTCATTCAATGTCTGAAGATTTGATTCATCTCCAAAACTGCTTTCCAGTGTGCAGAATAGTATCTTTTCCAACTTTCCTGGGCTGATGTATAAAACACTTTACTTGTCACATTGATTTTTTTTTATCTGTTCTTACTGCTTTATCTTGTAATTAGGCCACTTATTTTTTTTTATTTTTTGAGAGGACAGTTGGATATGTTCCATTAGCAAGATACCAAATTTCAACTAGTACCAATAGGACTTTGCTTTGTTGTTTTAAGTCACTTAAGCATCTGTGAACTATTAGTAACATATCATTGGTACATTAATTCATTATAAGTCAATAGTAAGATTTTGGAAGGATGGGATCAAACATAAGGCATTACTTAGAAAATCCTACTCTGTTCAGTTATTGTGGCTCAGTGATGTCTGTCTGTATTTATATGACCACGCTAAATATTCAAATCTAAAGTACTACCACAGAAATACAGTTGTCAGTGCTTTTCTATGTATTCAAATTCAAGAGCTCATTGCAATGGATGTTATTTTTCTTTGGAATCTGGATCCTGGTAAAGTTGAGCAACTGACTGCCTGAGCTGGAGTTGGAGAAATATTCAGTAGTCTGTTGCAAGTTACCCCTGTTTTCATGCCACCCACTGCCTAAATGACATGAAAAAATACTTAATGCTATAATTAGCTTAAAGTGTCAGGTGTAAAGCCACAATATACTGTTACTTTCAGAAAAATAACAACTCGGATTTATTTTTGTGCTTATAGTTGAAAGACGTTCTATCTGTTGTACTACTTTGGAACTGCACAGGCTGTGGTGGAATAACAGTAGATCGTATACCATATATATTAGAAGAGAAATAGCAGAAGAGTTCAATCATATTAAGCCTTTCAATTACTTCCCTACAAATGATTATTTGTTCTTCATTAGTTTCTAACTCAAGAAACCCTCAACCTCATAAACTACTAATCCAATAGTGAATACTGAAGCCAGTGCTTTATAATGCCAGATTTTTTTTCCATTTTCGGCTTATACAGTTAACTTGAATGAAGTTTAAAAATAGTGCTTTATAAGAATCAATTTCATGGTGAATGCATCTAGTCAAACAAGTCATTTAAACAACATCTTACTCGTGTGTAGCAGACCGTTTTACAAGTAACTGAGAGTTTTACAAGCCTGTGTTTCAGACAGGATAATTGGTTGTTTCATATATGTGAATTTGGGATTTAAACTCATTAACTTCAATGCACAGAACCTTTCTTGGTTGATATGAAGTGCTTAGTTACATTCTTTTTAGCAGTATTAATATGTAATTGTTCATTATTAAGAAGTGGATAAGTAGTGCAAGTTTCAAGTATGTTCTCAAAAAGCCAGTGATACACTATAAGCTTTTGCATTGCCACAAGTGGTCAGCAAACTTACTGCGTGGTGATTTCTAGCGTAAAGTAAATTCAAACACTAATTGTAAATGTGCAGGATTGAGATTTTTGTATAGGAAGCACCAACAACCCAAACTCTAAATAAATGATTATACCTTCCTTAGATCACAATTTTGAGTAGGTTAAGTTACTTTGTCAGAGGAATGGAAGGGGGAGTTCTTAGAAAAATCTGTGATGTGAAGGTATTTTAATCAACTGTTGTTAATCTTTGTTAATCTTTGTCTCCTTAAAAATGTATTGTATACTTATGTCTATATATAATTCACTTCATCAGGACAGATCCTTTTTTAACCAATATTATTTTCAGTAGACCTCATTCAAGGGGACCGTAAGTTTTATAGATGCTTTTTGTCCTCGAATTCGTGCATTTGTTGGAAAACAGTGTGGTTCAGTGTATCTTTCTTTTATGTTTATGAAACTCTTGATCTGCTGCCTACTATTTAATATTTTTTCTTTAAGTGTACCTCAATATAAGGTAAGACAAGTGATATCTTAACGCAGTTAGTGAAGAGTGTTCATTACCCTTTTGTTTGTGCTTTCCCATGGTACCTTTTTACTATAAGTCTTCTCAAATAGAGCTATCTACTACAGTGTACTGCAATGGAGGAACTAAAGATCAGGAAGGAGAGATTCTAGCCTGTTACCTTAAATTTTGAAAGCCAGAAGGAAGATGGAGACCTAAAGAGTTCTACAGCATCTCATTGTGTTCACCCATCTTCTCAAAATCCTTCCAGTCATCCCCAGCTTTTCCAGTGTCATCTCTGCAGTTGTTCAGTTTTATTGCTCCCCAACACAGGAAAAAGCTCCATTACCTGGTTAAATGTCCTCTCTCAGGCTTTACTTAGGTAATGTCAGGGCCTGAAGGTGTTCTGCCACATTTCTAGGTGGAGAGTTATTTTTTATCAAGAAATGGAGATAAGTCTGGAGCAGCTGAAATTATAGAGTTTAGAGCAGTGGCTTGCATCCAAAATTTATTTATTTTGCTGTTTCTGATTTGGATTAGAAATAATTAATTGCAGCTATGTATGAGCTTTCATGGCCACCATGCAGACTGCATAACAAAAATCTCACCGCAAAGGACCTGAAGGGATGTTTAAACTGTCCTGCGTTTATCCACTCTGCTTTTTACTTGCAGAATGGGTGTGATAGGCAGGACCACTAATCTTAGGTTCATGTTGTAGAACCACAACTACTTCTGATTAAATGGGTTTTCTTTGTGTTCTCACTGCCTGTTGGCTTGGAATGCGCTCATTAGTGTAAATGTGGGGAACGAACCACAGATCCCTTGGAAACTATTCCTCACTGCTGATACAAGAATACATGTCCATACAGTGTTGTGAAGCACTGCAAACGTGGGCACAGAATACAGATGTTATTTATACAATATGGGATGTATATACATGTTCAGACAGACACAGATGAATCATCACAGATGCACTTCTCCAGAAAATACTGTTTAACTGTTATCTGAACAGAAAACATGGTATTTGCAGAAGGGGTGTCATAATTAGGGTTGATACTTGGACTACTGATTATTCTAAAAGTTATTAGGACATTCAGCACCACAGGTAATTTTTTTTTTCCTAAAACCTGATGTAATGTGGCTCAGGATTTGTTAGTAGCTGAAGCCACAATCTGTATTTAAAGATAGAGTATTTTGCAGCTGAAATCAGTATACTCTGTTGTTAGTATTATAGCCTGAAGTAAACAGTGAATATTTACAGTCTTTAAAACGAACAGAAAAGCTATTAAACTGTGAAAGGCTCATAGATAACTGTTCGAAAGGTTTTGTGTGTTGAATCTTCACTAGTTATTTGTATTTCTTATTAAAAAAAGATGTAATCTAAAAAGCTGTGAAGTTAGAGGGTAAATAAGTGGTAATATGTAGTAAAAGGTTTTAATAGGTTTATTATAAAATTATTTTTGTATGTGCTCTATTCTTTAACTGATTTGGGTAGTGATTAAAATTTAAAAAAAATATTCTAAGTTAGAATTGATCTTCAATTCTATCAGTTATCTTAGAATATCTCAAAAATATGTCTGAATATGCTGAGAATATAGATGTGTACAAATATTTCCTTATGTATAGAAAATGAACATTTCTATCACTTCGCAATATGCATGAAAAATGTGATATTTAGGTGTCCTCCAAATATCTGTCTTTGATCAATGATGATTTTCAGCTTTACTTGTAAAGATATTATATTCTAACACTGAGATTTCTTGGTGAAAAAGAACTAATGCTGCATCTCCATTAAAGCAAGGCGTTGTACAAACGTGCATCAGTCAGTATCTGCTGCAATCCAAATTACTTTGGAAAAAAATGGATAGCTGAGGAATGAATAGGAGCAGTGACCCACAGGATTAGTGGTGAGGTAAAAATATGCAGTCCAATACAGAAAAAAATAATATTATATATGAAAAACTGGTTTTTGGTTTCTACTACTCTTTAATTCTTTGTACTAAATTCAAGAATTAAAGCTGTAGACACTAAATTGTTATTCTTCTGTGCTTTCATTACACTTTTTTTATCTTATTTTTTCGCGACACCTCCTTGGTTCTTGTGGGTTCACTCATCACTTAAGAATGGCTGCTGTGTTGCTCACATTGGTATTGGATATTGGTTGTCCAGCCCAGTGCTGTTTGCATGAATCTCATCTGAAAGTCTGGTTTTCTCTGCAAAAATGTACTACTGCCATCCTCTTGTTACCTGTATGTTTCCCTGGTGTGTCAGAAACGGATTATTAGATAAAAATAATGTGTTGAGTGAATAGAACATGGAAGGCAAAGTACAGGTGTATTCTTTTGACAGTTGCCTCATTATTTTGATTCCTTGCTTGGTATAGGCTTGCATGAAAAAGCATTTAAGTGCTAGCAGCTACTCAAAGCCTATCTTTGATTTCATCCGAACACAGTGCCTCATGAANTTAAAAGTCTTTCACTCTCTCCATCCAGATAAATTACACAATGTTTTGTATTTTACAGTAGGCACCCCACACTATTTTTCTTCCAGCTCTCTAACTTGCTCCCCTTTCCTCTGTCTCACACTTAGATTTGCCATGACTGCATACTGTCTGTTTGGAACAGCATGTCTGTGCTGACTTGACGGAGATCCTATTTCTTCATTCAGAACAGTTAGGAATCTTCTCTGAAACACATTTCTTTAAGCTGTTACTTACAATCTGAAAAGAGTGATGTCTTGTGGCCACTAAGTGTAACAAGAATGAAAAAGGGCACCTGTTCTACAAGCCTGGGTGTAGATTATTTTGTGAAATATCTGTGTAAGTAACTGTTCCTCTTTGTAAAGACCTTTGAGACAAAATATCCACCATATATTATAAAACTAAGTACAAGGCACAGTTGGAAGTGCTTCGGATAGTCTTTTTCAAAAATCATAAAGATTGGAAAGCTGTACAAATTAGAAATGCTAATTTCTAAAGCATACTCCAGTACCTGTGAGAAGCTGAACAAAAGCTCACGCTGAAATCTTGGGTAGATTTGCTTAGCTGGCTGTCAGTGATTGCTGAGGACTTGTGTTATGTTTTTGTTCAGCAGGTCATACTTTAAAAAACATCAGTCAATCAGTCCGTCAGTCAAAGAGGTTCAGTGGCATGGTTCTGGTCATAATGCATTTAATTGATTCATTGCAAATGTTTGACATTGCACTTAGAGACCTTGTGTTCAGTGGCACAACTCAGCTGGTGATAAAATGTGTAACTTCACAGAACTAGAGCTGTAGGAGCATTTTGATGGTTGGTAGTGTTGTTTAACCTCAAACTGCCCTTCCTGGCATTAGCTCCATGTATGGGTTACTGACCAGGTTTGTTCTGGGTCCCAGCAGCATCCCCTTCTCTTCCCATCCACTGAGGCACTTTTCTTCCTGTCCCTGCTGCGCAAGAGGTACCATGTGGAGTCAATAAAGATGAGGCGTAGGTATTTCTGGAGGAGTACAAGAAATGGGTGTATTACTGGGATCCCTTTAGACATGGATGAGATCACTGTTCTGAAGAGGCATACAAGAAGTCACGGATGAAGTATCATTATAGGAGGATATGGAGTGTCTCTATAGGAAATGTTAGGAAACTTCTAGCAGTTGTGCAGGCTTGAGCAGCTGTTCTGGTCAGACAAGAGGGTTTTTTTGTTTTGTTTTGTTTTTTTGCAGAGTGAGGTGTTAGATAAAGAAGTTTCTAGCAGATTTTTAGGGAAAGACATGCAAATGTTCACTTGTACAACAGTGGATTGAGCTAGTTGGTTTAAAATGAAGTGGCTAAATACCATTCCACTCTTATAAATCACTGTATATTGAGAACAAGAGCAGCAGAAAAGCATGTGTAGCAGCTCAAGAAGCTGTGCAGAATGCAGTCCAGCACAGTAACACAAACTAGAGTAGATTTCAATTTACTTTTTAGCATCAGTGGTGATTTAAACAATGGGTTGCACTCTATGGTTAGTAGGTCAGCATTTGTGGTTTCTATTTAATTTGCAAGAATTTCCTTTCTTTTGTTTTCTGTTTTCCTTCTTTAGACGTAACTTCTTTTACCTCTAATACTATCCTTTTCCTTATTGCAACTGTTGAAAGCTTTTTTTGTTTCTTTCAAAGTCTTCTGTAGCATTATAAATATACTCTGAGCCTCTAATTATGGATTTTTTTTTTCTGTGCCACCTGCAAACATTTTACCTTTTTAGCTGCACAGTTAATTTACTTTAAGTTATTCATTTTATGTAGTTTCCTTTTTTAAAACTTAATGCTATGTGATGCACTTCTTTGTTTTTTTCTCTTCTCCAAAGATACTGAATTTGAGCCTGCTTTAGTCACTGTTACAAGAAGCTCTTCTGTTGTTCATGGACTCAGGGCTCAAAATTAACTCTCATGTAGGTTTTCTAAGCAGTTACCCCAAAAGGCAGATTTTTGTGATGTTTGAGAATATAGTCTGAGCATCACAGCCATATGAAACATTTGCAGTGTCAATCTGGGGGAGCTCCAATCTCCCTTTATTGCTGCATTTCTTATCCCTTGGGATTTGGGATAAATGAATGAGACACTCCTTGTAGCTAATATATGGATTCAGCAAATTAGATAATTTTAGTTTAATTTACTCCTTCCAAAGCAAGAATACTTGCTTAGTCCTGTAAAAGAATCAGAAAAATTCAGACTAGTAAGGGCATTGACATGACTGTGAAGCTTTTGATTAGTTATAATGTACATACGTTACTACAATTTGTAGCATAATGGATGAAAAAATATTTTATCATTAAATTCTCCAAATACAGACTGGTAATATAAGTGGTTGCTGGCATCTTACATTTTTTTTCAGCAAATTAGAGTGAGTCAGAATCATTTTTGTATTGACGAACTTTGATATTAAAGTTTTGAATTCCGATGATAAACAAAGTATTCAAGAAGCTTTCTTTTTCATCTTGAGTAAAAGGTAGAAATGACACCGCGTTTATGTATTCTTACAGTATCTAAGCTTTCCTGAATGTCTTGTGCTGCAAAACAGCTAGAAGAGGTTCAGTAATAGAATATATAAAAGCTTTCAGCAGGGACTGGTAAATCAGTTTACGCAGATCAATTTAGTAACATCAGTTCCACACTGCTGTGCTAATTTACCCCAGCTGAGGTTCTGGGCATCAATCCTTTTATTGTGTCTTGACTTTTCCAGCGCATAGGTTAAGCAACATTTGATAACCATATGCTTAGTGTATTGTGCCAGCAGAATAGGACTTCAGAAGGTGGGGTGTGGGAAGAGTAGGAATAATTGCAGAAGTGTATTATTAAGATTTTTTTTACTTCAGAATGCAGTGTCACCTTCTCTATTAAGCAAGGCCCCCATGTGGAGCCAAGTCATACAGTAAAATCCTGTAAAACAGTAGTAAAGAAGTCTTGAAATGATGTGGACTTACTTGATTATATTTTCATCTTAGGTTATGTCTTAAAAAATTCAGCAGTCTCAAAGTAAACACTTAAAAATGCAAAGCGAGTATGTAAATGCATGTCTGATGTGTCAGACATCTGAAGCATGTTTGAGTCTTAATATTTTGCTTCAGCATCCATGAGTAGGCAGAACGCTTTTCATCAGTTATGCAAGAGAGCAAGACAAAAGAGTTCCTCTTAATAGCTGTCCTCCTTCATCCTTGTGTGTTTGCAGGAGTTGTAAAATAGTTACTGCTGCTTATCTTGTTAGGCAAGGGCTACCAAGGTGTGTAGTCAGAGGATTTTAACTTCCTTTACATATTTTAATAATTAATGTACCTGCTCATAGGAAATCTGGCAGAAAATAACTATCTGGGATGGCCATTTAGGTAGAAAGCAGCTACAGAGGAGTGAAAAAAAATTGAATGGAGGGCTGAGAGCATGCCAGTGGAAAACTATACAAACAGCATCAGGCATCTGACTGTGCCAGCCTATTTTTGTGTTGTTTTATCTCTTATATGTAACAAAGAATTCCTTTTCAAGTCTGAAAAGAACTTGTTATTAGAACTGAATGATGGGAGAAATTGTAGTACATTGCAGGTGAAAATATTTGTGCCTGCAAACTTTGTTCTGGGACTGTGATAATAGAAGAGCCTGTAAGTGATTAAATAGAGTAACGTACTATAAAGTATCTCTAAGCTTGCAGAAGATCACTCCTGTGCTAATTCTAGTTCAGTTAGTTATTAGTTGTAAGCCAAATAGTGTTATTTTTATGATTTTGCGTTACAGATGTCATCTAGCAAATCTATTTTTTTCTCTGTAGATATGAAGAACATAGTTGATATTTATCTGATTGCAAGGAGTTGTGTTTTCATGCTGTTTTCAAACCTCCACTTAATGAGTATTTTAATTTCAATATTCATTCAGGACTTACTAATGCAGAGACTGTGAACTATTCCTTAGCTATGTAAAATAATGACAGCACGTCACTGATTTTGTTACATCTTGATCACACACCAAGAAATATTAAAAATAGTTTTTAGTCATCTTTGGGCATCCGAATCAAAGATGTATCTGTAAAATTCATCTTATTAAATCTGTAGATGCTGTTCGAGTGCTGAAATAGAAATTGGATCTTGAAGTCTGCAGGCACTGAAATGTAACTTGAAGTCATTGTGTTTTTCTTGGCTAAAGACTGCCTTCGGAAGCAATATTGTATTTGCTCATGAGTGCACAGGACTCAGTGCAAGCCTGCTAACTGCCATCATTTCCTTTTGTATGTGTTCCTACATATTTAATGCTTTTAAACCCAAGCAATCTCATTAAAGATAATAACCTTTTCCTAATCATTTCCTCATATGGCACAACCTAAATTAAAGAGCATATGTAAATAAGATTGCAGACAGAGTTCATTGAGCTCAAGGGGCTGATGGCAATAGTTTTCCAGTAGAGGGGGTGTGGTGGACATCCTTTGGGTTTTGGGTCTGAAACATTTCAAGTTACTCAACCATATTTGTCAGCTTAACACCAGCAGGCTGCTCCATCAACTAGCTGCACTGACACCTTGCTTTGTTATGTTCCTGTGCCCCTTTTACTTCCTCCTCATTTTGCAGTCAAGCATGCTGACTCAGAGAGGCAAGAGAGCTTCTCACTGCTTCTCCAATACTGTGATTAGTGCCACTTATTTAAAATATTAATGGGAGTAAATTCAATTTGGTATCACTTGAGCTGCAAGAAATATTGTGGTATATCACTAGAAGAGATTGCTGTTTATATTCTGATCACATGCAATCATGCTATTGTATTAGTTATTAACATGACACTGTGACAGCTAAAGTTGATATTAAAATAACAGTTGTTCCAGGTGCCTATTTTTTCTGATTTGTTTGATGTGAAGTGAGCACCAGGTACTAATCTTCATTTTCTACATTTTTTCAGGCTATTATTGATGCAAATCTGCTTTGTTAGAAATAGATCTGAAAAGTTTTCAGCTGTATCTTAGCTAGGGGAGGCAGAAGTTCTGTTTTCAAAACCAAATCGCTTTTTCAGGTATTTGTTACTAGAGGATCTACTCCAATATATTTACTAGAAAATGAGAAAACTTCCTTCCACATTGCCACAGTTGAATTGTGATTTATGTTAGTTGATGCATCCATAGTTGGTTTCTTCTATTATAGTCTATTATTTGATGATCAGATGTGTTGTGTAGACACAACAGTACAGAGATGTTGCAGATTTTTTTTGTTTTTTTTTGTTTTTTTTTTACCACTGGACATGGAGCCTTTGCGCAGTGTGGCTCCAATTCCATGTTTAGGGAGCCCATTGCCTACCACAATATGAGCAACTGTTCCTGTTGTTGTGCATACCTAAGGCTCAGTCTGCAATATAAGAAAACTAAGTATACTTAGCAAGAATTACACAGAACAAGAATGTGCAAACTAACTCAGAAATAAATATTTCTGTTAGTGTTGGATATAATTTTGGATTTAAAAACTGATTGTCTATTTTAACAAGTCAGACATGAGTAGACTTCTGGATCAAATACTATCAAAGACTAAAGTCTGATGAAAACAGCTTAAGGTAATCTATTGACTAAAGTGACCTGCAAACTCTTTTTCTAATAGGCACTTATGAAATAAAAATTATGTTTTGACACTCCACTTCCTAATTTGAAAAGTGAGTAGAATACAGTATTAAATTCAAATATTTTATTTCACAGTGTTCCTGTGGGTCTGTTTCTAACTTGATATTGATTGTTTCAATAAGCAGCATCTTCCTCAGTATATTTTGTCAAGGCATATAATCATTCTAAAACTTGCAGTTCTGTATTGCATCATAGTCCTTGCCTTCCTGTTGCATGTTTGCTGCAGAAATAATAATTGAATTACTTTAATTAAAGGCCTTATTTTTTTATAGGCGTTATTACATATTGTTAGTAAGCCGTTGAAAGCTCATGGAATGTGCAGGATTTTGAATGAAAACTGTCTCATCCCACATACTTTTTATTGTTCTTATCAAATTGGTGTACTAATATTCTATGTTGAATTTTAAAAACTAACTGATTTTGGAAGAATTTTGCTATGAAACATGCAGCTTTAACATTAAAGTTCAAACACAACCTAGAATTTCTTTGTTACATTTGGTGTTTAGTCTGCATTTTTGAAAACTTGCTTTGTGTGCTTTGCTCTTTGCCTTAAGTATGTACAATTCTTCCCCAGACCTCCCATGCTGTTAAACGTATGGGTAGAATGGTAGCTTGCAAACAGGTCACTCACCCCTAAAGAAAACACTTTCAGGTCACAACATATAACCTGTGTTATAAGAACAGCTGTGGATGAGATGCTAAAAATGAGATTCCTAATCTTTTACATGTTGTTTTTGATTATTTGCATGTTGTTGTTTTCCCTATTTTTTTATTTATTTATTTATTTATTTATTTTTTTTTTTATGTGAAAGAGAGAGTGTGTGGTCGCTGTAGTATTAATACACTGGTCTCTTTTGTTTTTCCTTAATAGATCAAAAAATACTTTGAACTTGAGCCACTTGCACGTGGAAAGCGCTGGATTCTTAAACCCTGCTCCTTGGATGATATGGAGGCAGTAAAAGACAGCTTCTCCCTTCTAATAAACTTGTTAGAGGAGAGAGACTTCGAACCTTCAAGAATGTGAAACGCAAGAGGGAAGAGAAGAGTGGTTCTCCAGGCATCACTGTACCTGCTCATTCTGCTCACAGATTACTTATGGTGTGGTATCAAGACTGTGCTCATACACAGTACAGAATGTCCTTCTGTTAAAATAAATATTCTGTGAATCAGGTACATTACTATTTTCAGTAAAGTTGTCTACACTACTGAAATAGGGAGTTCCTCCTTGTTTACCACTAGTTCTGCAGACACTGCATGTTGCTTTCTTACCATCGTCCCTGATAGGAAATTCTGCACGCACAAGAATAACATAGTCTATAAAGGTGGCATTCTACTTGCTACCTTGTTTTTTAAAAATGACTCATGTCTTAAGGATTTGGGAGACAAATTTGTTTTAGCTTATTTACTGACCCCACAGTCTGGAAAGCACAGCCACTGAGAACGTTAACGTTATTGATACCTTAAAAACCAAGTTGTTTTATGCCAGTGCAAAGGTTAGTTTGAAATTTTACTAGATGAGAAACACAGTGTATGTGTTAGTTGATTCATTTCCTTAAACCACTGCATAACCTTGTCAAAGACAGAATCATTATTTTGCTGGAAGTTCCCTTAAAGGGAAATTTGTGCACAGATGTGTGCAGATAACAGTATTGCTGAAGAACAGGGGTCATAAAAAGGATGTTAAGAAGAAACAATATTTTTAGAAAATATACAGAAGTTGGTTGAACTAGGAGTTCTCACTTAAAACATCTTTTAATCAGAGAAGCAAAGCAAATGTCTGCTAATTCAGCTGCAGAGGCTTTATTAGTAGTTAGAAGTGTGACTGATTTTAAATAAGGATTGCCTTCTTTATCACTCACTTATAGTATGCTACTGTTATTTTAACAGTGCCAAGGCATCCATACCATAGTGAAGGGCCTTCCAGTATTTGTATCATGAGCTTCTCTTTTCAAGGGATTGTAACTTGTTCTTTCAAACTTCCTCTGGGCTACATGTTACTTAGAAGACAAAAAAAGTATTCATTGGAAACATTTGTAATACATTAGGAAAAAAAAAAACAAAACCATTTGGTTCCAGTAACACAGTGCACACTTCCTCTTTTCAGGTTTTCCCCATCATATATTTTTCAGCATTTTTTTTACTGACTTCTGTTGACTTTTAAAACCTTATTGTCTGATTATATCCTTTGAAGAGATACACCAGGTTAGTGGTTCACCATGCAGTCAATCACAACAGGGTATGTGCAGATCGGTCACCAGTTTGGTGCACACCCTGACTGTTGTGCCTTGCACATGAGTGTCTGTGTACACACGCTGTAGTGATGTGTCAGTGGTTCCTCACTGATCCTGCTTATGTTTTGAAAACTCCTGTTGCAGGGTTTTAGGCAACATATCTTTCCACTCCAAGCATTTATTTTTTAAGGATTATTGTAGTTTCTTATCAGTTTATTTGAGAATAAGAGAATAGTAAGTGTCAGCTTTTAAAGGCCTATAAAAGCCATTTCTCTGTTTCTTGCAATTATGCTTCTTGTTAAACAAAATATTTTCATAGGTTTTTGGTTACTTTTCCATATCCATGTATTGCTCCCTCAGAACTATTCCTGCCCAAATGCATGGCCTGATGGCTACTGATTTAACTTAGTTCCTACTATCAGGACAAAGCTGGAAAACCTGTTAAGCTCGTCATTTGATTTTGTGACAGAACAGGCAGAAAGCTTTGCTCATAAGCATGAAGGGCATCCTTTCTTGTTTCATTTTTTTTTTTTTTGTTCCCCTGTTTCCTGCCAGGCCAATCTCCTCCTACTACTCTTGGAAATGTCCAAAAACTGGAATTACTCATTTTAAAGCACACAGACAAGATCTATGATAGTTCAAGCCTCTTTGCCTGTAGAAGCAGCTTAGTTGCTGATCAGTTTCTCTCATGTGGGTTAAGGAGGCTCCTTTACCTGAATTTGCAGAGGATCTGATGTGCAGCTTTACTCTCTGTCTTAGCTTATGTAAGTTTAGAGATTACTGAGTCCCAAGAATTTCTTCCTTGGTTATACAAAATGGTGGGGAGGAGAAGGAGGGCTGTTTCCCAGAGAAGGAAGGCAGTTTGACCAAAAGGAAGGCAAAGAGATGGATTCAGAGCTTTTACTGCTTTGTCACGTAGCATTAGTTAGGAGACAAAAATTAATTCTTCTCAATTTTTTCCTCCTTCCTTCCCATTTTGAAGTTATGGACCAAAAAGTACAAAAAGTTAGAAGAATTCCAACTGTATCACATTATTGGGACTGCACTGATTTGTACTATCAGTGTTTCTGGTCCGATGATTTTGAGTAACCTGAACCAGCGGTAGCTGTCCCTGTTCATTGTAGGGGAGTTGGACTACATGACCTTTAAAGGTTGCTTCCAACTCGTATGATTCTATGACTCTGTGATTCTAGGACTTCAGAGTTCCTGAGTTTTGTATTTTAGTCATGATTTCCCAACTATGCACTGTTGGAAGGTGCTACATGACTAACATCCAAAAGGCCCAACTAGTCAATGAGAGTACAGCTTTGGCATGTGCCAGTGTGCAGCTAGACTGGACCTTTTGATGGTAAATGCTTTTTCTTTATGGGGATACCAGCTGCACAGTAGCAGTGATTTATTTTTCAAAATAACTTTAAATATGCTTTTTCTTACTAATACAGTGATCATTCCTTACCGCAGGTTGAAACAATACCTCATAAATGCTTATGGCTAAAACCAACGCTTAACTTTACTTTGAATGTAGTTCTGTGGTTTTGTGTTGTGGATGGACTTAATGGATATGTACCCTTTTACTGTCTGTGAACACCTTCACCTTTTTATTGAAGTATTAAAAATGCTTATAGCAGTGCACATCACACTTCGTTGTCTAAAGTGTTTTGCATATTTTGGCTATGGTAGAATATTGTAAGCACCGTGAGCACCGTGCAGATTTTATTTGGATGACCAGTCTCAATTGCATTTTCTTGTGTTTTTTGGTGTTTTTTTTTTAGTCTTTTCACGCACGCTCATCACTTAGATGAAATAGACTTGGGCACTAGACTCTACTTTCCGTGCAAGTTCATTAAGGAGAGAACGCTGTCTTTTTAAAAGAGATGTGCTTTAATGATCTTTAGACATCTGTTAAATTACTTTGTGTGAATGTGTGAGTGTGTGTATGTGTATGTGCCCACATCAGGCTTCTTCTCAGAGCTGTAGTTGTCTGGTGTCTCAGCCGTCAGAATGAAAACATTATCAATCAGTATCCAACAACAGCTGGTTTTGACAAGCTTCTGTCTGCTGCTTAATGCTTTGCAACTTGTCAATGCAACTTTTTTTGCCTACTCACTCTGAGCTGATAATCGTACTGCTTCCATGTTGTGTCCTGTACTTGTACTTCTAGCATTTATATGGAAAAAAGTTAAATCATAGTGCATTTTGATATTATTTCTTGCTGTGTAATGTTCCACGTGTATCTTAGCTTGCCTCTTCAAAATGCGCTCTACAAAAATCTGTGATGTATTATTTCATTTTATTTCTCACGTTTCATTATATTTATAGAAGTTGCAGATTTTTGTACCATATTAGTTAATACAGTTGCCTTTTTGTAATGGCAATTAATTTATATTACAAAAGTTTGTATCTTTAATGTAGTTGAGAGTATTAGTTAACTGCCATATTATCTTGACTTTATACTAAAAATACAGTGTCTTTAAACAAAAGTTGATCCATTCAGGTGGACAACTACTAGACACGAGGAACTTGTACTGTTTGTGATTTATACATGATTTCCACTATAAAAAAGAAAAAAAGAAAATAAACACTGTGTAGAATTGAGTTGCTAAGTTTGGATTTTTTGAATAGTAACTAGGAACATAGCATATTTACTTCAATAGGGAAGCATCAAAATAATTTATTTACTCGTAGATAAAAATAACTTTAAAAGTGATTGGAGCATAATCATTGCAAAGCTATACATATCTACTCACTTACATAGATGTAGAAGATTGAAATTTCCAAAAGTTAGCTGACTTATTTCCAAAGGAAAATGTTGTTACTTGAGAAATAAGCCTGAGAGGTATTGCAGACTTATTGCTGGAAGATAAGCTGGTATAATGTTTATTCATTTATTCTGTAACATTAAACTGAGAGACTATACATGACTAGAAAATTTTGACATGGTATAATACATATGCAGAAAATGCTTCAGAATTTGAAGAGATTAAAATACTATGGGAAAAAGAATAGCTTGCTAAGACAACTTGGTTCTATGCTATAAAACACTATTTCAGTAGAAATGACACTCAGAGCTGATGGAATTACAGCACCATGAGCTGGTCTGTAAGTTTCTGATCCATCTCCTGAGGTATGCTTTTTCAGAATTTTATTATTTTTAAATTTGCATCAATTGAGATGGAAGAGAAAGATTTGTAAACTCAGAATATTTTCGTCATTCCTATGTGTTACATAAGTAGGAACTGAAAATCTGCTAATCATTCCTCATTCAATAGCTCTGTAAAGAATTTTCATTAGCTCATTAGCCCTTTGACCTAATAGTTCAAACAAATAAAAACATCTGTTTGTGTCAGCTGTAGGGTTAGTCATCCAGGGCCTAGGTTAACACAAGGATGAGAGAGATATCCTTATGTGAAAGGAGAAACCATTCCCTTTTCAGTATCTGCAGCTGAAAAGGAGCCCTGAAATCACCCTGTAATGAAGTAGGACTGCTGAGTTCTGTTAGGTGAAGATATAAAGATCATTACCCTGCTCAGTCCTCATGGGTGAACTGACTAATGTTACTGTGTGGGTTGGACTGAAGATTGAACTAGTAATTGAACTAGTAATGAGACATTTACACTTAATGCTAGCTCTTTTTAATATATTTCAGCTTTTATCACAGGTATATTTATAGAAACACAAGATATGTTGTCTATGCTGCTTGTTCATTCACCAGATTTCATAGAAGAGTGTAATACATGTTATTTTGGTGGGTTTTGATGGAATATATTCCAGACAGACTCATTTCTGCAGTATGTTTATGCATCAAATATGCTGAGCACTTCCGCTGATGATGTCTTAAATATACCTTCATCTTTGAATAACTGAAACTACATACAAAAGCGTGTATGTTCCAGTGTGAATATTGAGGTTAACAGTAGTCTGCACAGCTCCCATTATCTGTGGCAGTTAGCTGGAGAGAGCAGAATGTGCAAACGTTAATCTGGTTGTCTTGTTTGCAGTAAACCCAACAACAGTGCACAGCAAAACATTCAGTGCTGCTTTGGGATAATCACAAAAAATTAAGAGTGGGAAAAAATAAAGTGGAAAGTGTGGAGAGTAGGGATGATGTATAATCCACGCTCAACCGTTCTACAGTTGTGGGAATGGAGGAGTTACTGCCAAGCAGTAACTTGGTTTTTGGTTGGGAGAATATCTGTAAAGAAAAGCTTTTTTATAGTTAATTTCTAAATACAGCAACATTTCCTCTCATGAAAATTCTGTATATATGTCCCCATGTTAGTAAGGGTGTGTATACAGAGGCATGAACTGTAGCTTTCTATTATGCTTGTGTGTGGTATAAGAAAAGCAAGTCATAGTTAATTTTCTCCGTTCTCACTGTTAGATTGTAAACTAAAACTTAAAAAACAAACAAACAAAAAAAAACCAACAAAAAACAAGCAATCAGAGCTCTCTTTTTTTAATCTGCCACCTTGAAGTTGTGAAATGATGTTGTTCATTTTTATTACCGTGCCATGTATCTATGATTTATTGCATTTCAGTGTGCTCTGGGAAGTACTTTGCGTGTATTAAGTACAACAAGATAAAAAGAAGTTATTTTGTGGTTTGTCAACTTCCATGTATAAAGAAATGCCCTTTTTATGGAGACACTTGCCACTGGAGTACAGAAGTCTCATATTATAGCTTTGTTGTAAATTACTGCTAACTGAAATGCTAAATCATTTAAATCCCAAACAAAAGATTTAATACTGGATGTTGTGAATATCTTGTGTAGTCCTAGAGATAATGTGGAGGAGAGAGTAAAATCATGACATACCTGTACATGCTGCAAAACCGAACTAAATTTGATGACAAATCACACAGCAAGGTATTTGGTATTTTAACAACGTAACAGTCTTGGATTTTGAAGCTTGGTAGTTTTTTCAGGATCAAAAGAGCATTTTGTGAGAATCTTTATTTTATGTAGGTTACATTTTGGGCTTGTCAACTTTGACACAGTCCCTTTAAAACAACAATTCCTGTGTGTTAAGGCCGGCACTTTAAAAATCCTTGTTATATGCATTCTGCTAGCACATGTTAAAACAGCAGCATTTCCTTTCCAGTGGCACCCCATCTCATTTCCACTTTACATACCCCTTTTCCGGTGATACACATCTTGTTATTTTTTTAAACAAAAGATTCACAGACATCTCATAGAAAATTCTGTGGGCACAGTGTGGGATGGCATAGTCTGAGGGAGGATTATGACCCAAATTAGAAACAGATTCATTGTTTGTTAGTATTGCTGTATCACATTCAGTGACTACATTGCTGCCAGTATTAAATTCCTAAGTTTTTAATGCTTGTAACAACATATGTCTATTAGCAGAACTACATCAGAATTATTTTATTGTAGCAATTGCTTGTGGTATTGTTGTAAGACACAGAGATTCAAGGTGTGAATAGGATTGTAGCATTTAGAATTAACAATGATTAAATGGCAGTATCTGAGAAATCACTTTTTTTGTTTAACAGTGAACAGTGCAGTCTCATCACTGCCTCAGTATTTACCTCTCCACTGAAGAGAAATGAGCACTCATTGTCAATAATGTAAATTATAACAGCTTTAGTCTGTCTTTACTAAATTGCTTTCTTGCTGTCAAGATAGTTTAGGTTGTCCTTAGCTTACTTGCATGTTAATTAAAGCTGAAAGCTTTCTTTTAAGTTTGTGAAACGATGATTAAAAACAAGCAAAACAGACAAACAAACAGAAGATGCTAGTCACCTCTTCTAAAAATACTTTTACGCATGATTTGCAGGAATGTGACTGATGGAGGAAAGTTCACTGTTTACCTTTAAAATTTAAAGCATGACCTTTTGGTTACAGTAAATACAGTACTGCAAGTCTGGTAAAGTAATCACATATAGTGAAGGTATTGAGACCATTTACTTCACATTCCTCTCTATTAGCTTCCACAATTAACATGATCCACAGCTGAGAAAATAATTCTGGTTGTCAGTGATAAATAGGGTGTAATCGTCAATCACTGAAGGTGACAGTATTGTTTTAAAAAGATACTGCAAACAAATATTTACCCAAAGATAGCAGTATGTTGCTGAGATTTTGGTCCCTGCAGGTTTCAATTCATTTTCATGGCAAGCTGATTTTAGTGTTCATTTTCGGACTAAAGAAGGTTGTTTTTTTTTTTTTTTGTTCCTGTAGAGTCAGGATAACATTCAGACGCCAAAGTCTTAGCAGAACCAGGAGCATTCCTGGTAGCCCAGACCCTGAGAGCTGAGACAGAACCTTAGCTTTTATTTGTTTGTTTTCTTTCCTTGTTCTAATGAGTGGACCCGAGGTTTTGTTTCAGTCCTGTCTCCATGGAGAGGTGCCGGTAATATACGAATCTACTATGATGGGCTTTATAAATATCTTGCCTATTTTATGCATAGCTTTTGATCACCAAATAATTTTAATATCAAGGTCAAATGCCCTGTGGTGTTTTTATATCTTGATGTATTGGTAATTTAGACATTGAAGAAAATGCAAACCATTTTCGTAGAGAAGACATCCCATATTAGCTCATTCATTTCTGAGTGTTGAAAAGTATTCCATAAAATTGCTTCAGAATGGTGAATCTTGTTCTGATTACTTGTGAGAGATTCATCGGGTAGTCTTGCCTTCAGGTTTGAGTCAATTCAAACAGAAGAGAAACTATTTTCTCTTTCCCGCTTAGCATTTTATAACACATGCATACTGGTGATTTGCATGTTCTCAGACAAATCATATGTGGGAACATCTTCGTGCCTAGCCTGATTAAGGCCTGATTGAAGTAGTTAATACCAGTGCTAATCAATGTTTCCAGTTATTGGTTTGATCCTTAAATTCCTTCCTGCATATACTGGTTAAAAACACATCCTTTGTGTTCGTGCCTGTTTACACAATTCCCACCTGCATGATGCAAGCGTGCCTTCAGAGAGGTTGATTAAGAAGGCGTGGAGTTCCCATAGGGAACTGTAAGGGATCAGTTATCTCCAGATGAGCCACAGTATTGTGGCTTCTCTCTACGTGGGAGTGCATGAAGACACTTTTCTCACTATCTTTGTGTATTTGTATATTTTAGTTTGAATCTGTCTACTTTAACCCAGTGCAGACCTCTACATCATGCAATTGCTGCTCTCTGATGGTGGGTTTATCTTCTAGTAAAGGATTTAATACAGAAGAGCCAGCTACGATGTTCCGTTTTGTGATTAAAACTGTAGCTTACAGTGTAAATAGAAACTAGAAGATGTAGCACACAATGGGTTGGAGTGTAACTAAAAACGATCAGGTATGTTCTGGTCCATCTGACTGATACTGAAAATTTATTCTCATTTGCTAATCTTGGAATTAAACATGAAAAAAATGACTATATAAGCAGCTGGTAGGAGAAACATGCTTGTAACAATATATGTATATATATTGGTCATTGATTTCATTTTTACCATAGAGATGAGTGACTCAAATAGATTAGTTCTTGAAGAGAGGTGCAGAATGGTAGCCCAGTGAGAGACACTGGTCACCACTGTGCTGTGGCATCTTTGTCTCAGGGATTGGAAGTAGAGATAACCATCCATCTGAACCTATAGCCCATAGACCATTAGGTACTCAGTACAAAGATAACAGAGCTGAAAGGAGAGAGTGGTTTGGGAAGCTACTGGCTGCAGTTCCACCTCGCTAGGCTGGACCGACCACCTATTCCTCCACAGGGGGGCTCAAAAGATCAGCAGCAGTGCAGTTCTGCTGCAGGAGCACACGTCACTTCTTAGATCTACATTAGACTGAAGAGCCACAAGCCAGCCATGCCAGCTCCCTGGGATGAGCACTTTTCAAGGTGACGAAAGAAATACCGAACTGGGAAATGCAGAAATGGTGTCATGCCTCCACACCTGTCAGGCTGTGTTACAATTTCAGTCTTTGATTGTTGGTCCCATAAAGGTGTCGTTTTTTTCATGTTATTAGAGCAATTACAGTTATTATACTAAATTTGTCCTTTCTGAAGGGAGCAAGAACAAATGAGGGAGGATTTGCATACAAATTGAGCCTGGATGTGTGGGGAACTAGCAGCAGGTCTGCTTGGCAGACAGGCAAGGCAGTGAGGAAGTGTTACAGAGGAGCAGGGCTTGCAGCCACCCTCCCCTGCAGCCCTTTGCTGATGATCCTTTGTGGAATGCTCCTACTGCCTGGCAGATTCATTTGATGGTGAGGCATTTTGGAGTGCTGTCAGCCTGCACAGATTGAAGCCAGCTCTTCAGCCAGAGGAGACTGGGACACGAGGTGCCACCCGCCCCATGGGTGAGGCCCATCCTCAGCACTGCCTCTGCTAGGGAAGTGCCACCACGTAATGGCATAACGAGAACATAACCGTTCCTCTGTGTTTTGGGGAGTACCTGCTTACCCCAGTGGCAGTGGCCGTTTTTGAGCAAGCAGTGCTCCACTTGGTGTCATGAAACCAAGCACTAGCCTACAGAGCTGGCCTCCTCCCATGCATCACCTCCTGGGAGTTGTGTCAGGAAGGGTGTCAGATCCACTCTGCAGATGTTTGTAGTTCAGAAGTGATGCAGGTGATAGGTTTCAGAGCTGTTTTAAATGGAAATGAACTGTCTTTCAAGCATGGGAAACAATTTGCAATGTCCAGATTTCCTGCTGTGTTTACCCTTATGTTAACCTGTACTTGCTGTCCAGGAGAAAGAGGGTGCTTCTGGCTTACTCAAACAGTAACAAAAACAGGAAGATTCTGATTTTTCCCTGGAACTGAGTTTTATACCTCAAGAGACTGCTGTACAAAGTGTGCTGCCATTAAAATCAGAGGAACAAGTGCAATATGATAGCATGGCCCCTGGCAGCAACTTGGTGAGCTCAGAGTTGTGTCATGCATATTGCCACCTGAGGCCTTTCTGTTGCTGCACCCTAAAGCAAGACATCCGCTTGACTTCAAAAGCAGGCATTGATATTGAAGGAAAATATGGATGTGGATGGTAATTCTTAAGCATTACTCCTATCTCCAGTCCTTGCTTCCTTGACTCTCCAGGCCTCACCACACCTATGATACTGAGTTGCTGTTCTTTTGAATATAGATGTGAGGTTTTGAAGTGTGTTAGATTTGTGAAATGCTGAAATAGACTGGAATGGGGTTTTCTGTTGGTTCTAGGCACGTGTCCTTACTAGTATGTAGAGATATAGACTATAACCTTTTGACTGAAGACCTTCTACCCAGAGATGGAGAAGTTTTTATGTACTCTGAATATTCCACAGCTGCTCTGTCACAAAAGAAATAGTTGGGTAATAGTGAAACTGGAAGTTTTACCACTTCAAGATATCAGATCTGGAAAAGTTTATGATCTGGTTTAAATGTTGAAAATTGAACCCTTTTTTAGATTTTCACTAGTTTCAGTTCAGCAAACTTGCTGTTGAGTAGATGATGTGTAAAGTAACTTTCTAGTATCATTAGTACAATAATGTATCTAGAAAGCTTTCAGATAATCCTCTGAATCACTAAGTTGTTCACACCAGCAGGGCTCTGCACCTTGCCATTCGAATGACAAAGGATGTTGCTGTGCTTTAAATAAAGCAACATCATTTGGTGGTGAATGAGATATTTTGCATTCCTGTAGATGTAAAAAATTGCAGCTTCTTCTTCTTCTTCTTCTTCTTTTTTTTTTTAAGGAAAAAAAGGCTTTAAAGTTGTTTTTTAAGTGGAAGGAATTTCTAAAATGGTGTGGTTTTGGTCAACATTTTCAGCTGTCATAGTACAAAAAACAGGTTGGTTTACAGGCTTAGTTTTTACAACTCTAGAATATCAAAACCTATAGAATTATACTGCATTAAAATTAAGCTGAAACCTGTCTGCTTGAAGGTACACACTACTTTTTAAAAAGTCTGTAAGAAGTGTAGCAGATATCCTAAATTAGGTCATTCAGGTGTTGTTGGTTCTTCTCCTTACCTATTTCGAAAAACTACTCTCTGTTTTACTGTCAGATCTGTCTGAGAAGTAAAAGAGTAACTGGTTGAGTATGACCTAAGAGTCTTGACTGTTGCTGAGTATCTGCTCCTTAACCAGTACTACTATTTTGCCTTTCAGTTGTGATCCAGGTCAGATGCATGTATGCTAATTTATTTCCATGTCTTAAGTTAAAAAGATAGTACAAAAAATTACTTGTTGAGCTTTCAAATACATGATTTTTAGTAAGTGGAAACTGGCTTTTTACTGGGCTACATCCCATTGTAGCTGCAGAAAAACAAACAAACTAATAAATAAAAAGTTCTCATTTGCACTGTGCTATTCAAATTTGAGAAAACAAGAGAAAGGATAATGAGGCAGGAAAGCTAACTTTCCTCTTTCAAGCAATAAAGAGAAACCACTTGGCTGGTAAAACATCCTGCTCTAGAATTCCTGGTGAGCTCATTGATTTACAAAGATCCGTTCAGTTCTCACTGTTTAACTAGAAGTATTGAGATTTGGAGGTCTTCACCAACTGATCTTAGTAACAATGCGAGTAATCAAATTTCTCAAATGTCATATTCTTGCTGACTTTTAAAAACAAACAAACCTTTACTTCTGACCACTCAGTAGGTCAGTGACCTAATAATTGAGAAAGTAGGTCAGAGTTCGAAAATCCAGTAATGTTGGTAAATGTATTTTTCCTTATGTAGTACTTAATCTATGTAGTATGCAGAAATATTTTTCTCTTTTTTGATCAGTTTGTCAAAACATTTTACTTATTATGTTCATTGCTAATTTAATTCATATGATGATTTTTTCATAGATTGTTTCTGTAAATAGTGAAGATGCTAATTTTTGGATTGCAACTGTATGAACTTGTTTTTAAAGTATTTTCTCCTGTGATCTGTTCCATTAGAATTCTGTTTTGTTTGTTTTTGTTTCCTTCTGTTGACCAGTACTAGCCCTTATATTATTGCCTCTCAGATATTCCCCTTGCATACAAGGTTCTACAAACCAAATGCTTTGAACTGGGTTCATGAGTTCCTAGTTAAATGTAACATATCTTAGAATATTCAAATAACATACAATATGTTTTTATTTAATGCAAGAAGATGCAAGGAGGAAAAAAAAATAAAAGCAACAAAACATGTTGACCTCTCTCCAGTAAGTTTTCTCAAGAACATTGCAAAATACTTGTGCACTCCCTTGGCCTATTCAGTCTTTCCAGATGCATCATTCTCTTGGGTAGCTAGACAGATGTAGAGTTAAGTGGGAGTGCAGATAAGCATGTTGGATATCAATGCTGTACTGAGATACGTAGGCCTCCATATGGTAAGGTAAATATCATTGTTTTTTCTCCATTTTAAAGGGTCCTGTGAAGGAAGTATTTTATATAGCCATATCTTTGTTTACAGAACAAAGGAGTTGTGGGTTTTTTTAAAATACATTTTATTAAATAGTTCTTTCAAATGATCACTTATGGGATATTATTGCCAGTATACAATGTTCCTTCTCCTCCAGAATTGCTGATTTTTAATCCTCATCTGTGGAGATTACTTGATTTTACTGAGCAGTGTCTAATCTATATGTCTATATTCTGTGGTTACTTTAACATCACAATATACTATTTTCAGTTTCTTGAAGAAATTAATGTAGGAAATTCAGAAAGAAATGCACTACCAAAATAACTTAGTTAAAATGTGATTTAGAAGAGACCAATATGTACGCACAAAATGGTAGTTGGAGTTATCATTTTTACTGATAAACAGTATTACATTGAAGTTTCAATGTATGTAAACATGAAATTCTGTTATCAGAATTGCTTTTGAGTCAGATATCTGTATCTACAGTCAAATTTGTTTTATAACTTTGTCATCCATCCTTATTGAATCATAGAATCATAGAACAGTCTGGGTTGAAAAGGATCTCAAAGATCATCTAATTTCAACCCAGCCATTGACAGGGTTACCAACCACTAAACCAGGCTGCATAGAGCCTCCTTATCATACAGCTCCAGTAGCTACAAACCCAGGGGAAGCCTTGAGTGGTGGCCTCTGGCTGCAGTCAGCATCTTCACAGTGTGAGGTGACATCTGTGGCATGGTTTGGTGCAAAGGCTAACATGGCTTTTAAACAGGTTCATTTAACACCATGGCACAATGCCAGGAGCTCAAGTCAGACCACTGCTGGACAACATTTAAAAATCATTTTGGGAAATATTTATTTTATTGGCTGTTTATTTTAGTTTCCCTCTCCCTTTTTCAAGCAATCAGCAAATCTTGCTGGGAAAAAGGGCGTTTTTGAGAATTTGATTTAGAACACAGTATTGGAAGTATTAATAAAGCATTATCGTCTTACAACGCTGCCAGTTATGTCTGAAGCTTCCAAAGAATCTCCATTACCTCACTGTTTGTTGCTGAGACCCATCATACTGCTGGTACACCATCACACGAACAATTGTTTACAGGCATCTATAACACACTGTAGTATATTTATTTTTAGAGGGTGACTGCTACGTGACTTGTATCTAAAACATTTTTCCATTCAGACAGAACAATATTTAAAAGAGTTGAAGCTATGTCAATATTATTTCCCTGTTTTTATCTGAGTTTTATGCAGTGTCCTTGAATGTAGTGTCTGGACAGTACAAGGTATTAGCTGTCTAGGGAAGAAGTTTTGTCTATTAGTTAATCTATTCTGGTAATAAATCTATTTCTATCACTTCTCTTTACATTAACACTTTAAATGGCTTTGTGTGGTTGGAACATCCTGACTTACCATAACTCTCACATTGCTCTTCCTCCTCTGTCATCCAGATACCTTTACAAGCCCCAAAAATTAAGACTTACAATCCTATGCTCATCTGAAGAATTCTCATTCAGTTTTGCAGGAGTTCAAATACACAGTAGTGTTGGTTCGAAGATCATCCAGGCTCTGAAGCATAGCAGGTGTCTGAACATGGTTTCTCTGTAGTACTTTTCCTGTGCAGCAAAGGCCTTCCAAAGATGAGACTACCAAAGCAAGGCTGTAATCCTTTCGTGTTAAGCTTCACAAAACACTTTCACTTTGATAATTCAGTCAAAATCATAAGGTAACAAGGGCTTGATTTTACTATTCTCAGCTGATACTTAGTCCTGTGGTGCTTTGTAATAAGTTATGACTCTCTTCTGCAGATGTTTCAGAGGCAAAATAATGGTGTTCCACCCTGGCTTGGATTTTACTTTTCTCAAAGAATCTTTTGAAATAAAAGCTAAGGTTTGTATCACAGTACTAACAGAGTAGTTTCTCCTGACACAGGAATTGTACACTTATGTCTTGGTTCATTCTAAAAAGATGTTTGAAGAACAGCTTTCACAAAAAGACTTGAAGAGTCTTTTGTGTAAGCAGTTCATAGATTTTGGCATTATCTTTTTGATGTATTCCTTACAAGAAAGGACCTATTGCATGTAGTTCTTTTCCTTCAGCTGTAGCTAAACATGTATCATTCGAACAGCATGAACTGAAATCCAGTCAGACACAAAGAAATTATATCTATTCACCATTTAGAATATATCCTATTACATATTTCAAGCCTTTGTTCTTGCGTTAAATTATACTACAACCTATCTCTGATTTATGGACAGTTCATGTTAGATAAATATATTATTCTTATCTTTACTATAATTCAAATCAATTAGTTTCTAATTTTCAGGCAATATGAAGTTCAGATTAGCATAGAAGCTGAGGTGTGTAATTGTGTACTGCAGCTTTTGAAGTTCAGGCTGATTCTTTTTAAACAGAATGGGTTAATGTGGCTATTTCAGCCTTAAATACTTTTTATTATGTTAAATTTGTTTACAGTTTTATTAGTAAATTTGTGGCAGGGATTAAAAGATGATTAAACCATTGATTATTTAAGACTGAATAACTTATTTTCTATTGAAAATATACTTGCATATGAGCTGTGCCACAGTTCTATATCATTTCTGAATGTTATACATCCATCCATACAGTTATCCCTAACTGACCAGAGCTGAAAAGCAACTGAACAGTGGTAGTATCAGACAGTGAATTATCAGTGCCAATTCTTTCAAGCCATACTTCATTAGGTCCCTCTCTACCTTTTGGCCTTCATAATATGAAAGAACTGAAAGGACTGCATACAGATATATCACAACAAATGTTTTATTTAGGAACACATGAGGAATTTTTTCTGGTATTTATTCTACTTTTGTTCTGGTACCCTTCTGGAGTTGTTTTGTTCATACTACTTCATACAAGATTAATTTCCATCTGTCTTTTTTTCCCTGTCCTAATCCTTTCCAAAGCAATGCTTTGGGATGACTAATGCCCAGGTGAACCTGCAGACTCCATCTGGCTTCTTTGATGAAGGACTCATAAGGAGATACGTATTTCTCTCATACTCCTTTCTCTTGCTCTTCATTTTCAGACCCTTGCGTTCACACCTGTGCTGCTGCCTCAGTTTCCACTATGGCAGTGAGGACCAATACAAGAAGCTATGACAGTGCTGAGTAGTATATCCCTTTCTCTGAGCAACCCACTCACACTGGAGTTTTATTAACTTTTGTTCCTCTTCACAATTTTGAAGCAGAAGTAAACCGGTTGACTTACTAAGTGTAGCTTTACTACAAATCTTCTAACAGTCATCTGTCTTCTACAGCCTGCATGCACAAGAGCAATAAGCGCAATCATGAAGTCTCATCAAAAGTAGATATTTTGGCTGCAGACTCTAAACATATGACTTAATTTTTGTGCCGTATCATATTGATATTGTGCTGTTGTCTTTTCAGTTAAGAGGTAGGTGCTTCTTTTGTTCACAGGAGCAAAAGAAAAAGAAAGAAAGCCAACATGGCAATCCCTGGTTTGCAGTATTGAAATAGATGAGGCGTGTTTCACTATCTTGATGGTGTCAGTGCACTCAAGCTGGACAAAAGAATGGAAGAATCTATGATCCTAAATAATGGTGTTTAAAATGCTTTCTTGAATTATATTGAATAAGAAGCAATTCTAATTTTATGAGGTTTTATCTACTCTCTCTGCATTCCTCCCCTCCTCCCCACCCGCCACCTTTCCTTGTTAATTCATTTAAAGACGATTTCTTTCTGTTTAATTTGCATTCAAATGGCTGTCAGGGGAATTTATGGAAATAATATAAGTGCTTTTTATCATTGTGTATTTAATCACATGTGCTAATTTTCCAAAGATGAACTTGTCTAGCATCTTAGTAAAAAAAAAAGAAAAAAAGAAAAAAGAGAAAAAAAGAGTCAAGCACTGTCCTTGTCACAACTTCAAAGCCAACAATGCTAGATAGGCATAGTTTAAAATTATAAACAAAACCAAAAGGCCCAGCTAATTATTTCTTGTCTCAAATAGTTCATCTTTGGTCTGCTGATTTTATCTTTGTCTGATATTTGGCTTATCCTATCCATGGCCTAACAGATATTTTCTGCATCTTCCTCCTCCTTTGGGTAAAACATCTATGCAAACCTAGACCCACCACATAATGACTTTGTCTTTAACAGTGAAATACAAATTTACTGATTTTGGAAATTTCACTTTCGTTGCCTTTTTTTTTTTTTTTTCCTTAATTGATGTTATAGAGATTATTTTCCATCAATTAGCAGAAATTCCACTGAGGTGACCATTAGACACTAGTGCTTACCTATGTGTGATGGAAACTCTGAAAGTTGAACCAGCCCTCTTTTCCTCTTGAAGTGGCAATCAGCAGATTTCACAACCCCCGCTGCATTTAGTAATACTGTCAGCAAATTCATAGCCAAGATGAACTTGACTTTGATCAACTTAGTAGCAAAGCCTTGTTGACTTGAGGATGTAGCTATTGCTTAGGCTCCATGGGAGATTTTTTGGTTTAACTCATTTGAGACCCAGGAAACTTTACTTGTTCTTTTTGGCTCATGAGCACAAATACTCCCTACTCTGTTTTCCTGAGCTGCAGAAATTAATACAAAATGAGATGTCCTTAAAGCATGTGAATTATTAATAAGAATTATTGGTTACAAGAGATGCTACCAGTTTAAGATATTTTCCTGATCTGCCACTGAGCTCTTGGATGGCAAATTATTGATAGTACTTTTTATTATATTTTCTAAAAGAAATGGAGAAATTTTACAGTATGAACATGAAAATGAAAACATTTCAACTTCATGTTACTAGTGTTATTTATGTTAGTCTGCTCTTTTTGTTTTAAAAATGAAACAACTGTTATGTACGTAACTCATAAGAAGGCAGTTCATTATGTGAATGCTAGTTAATAATTTATTTGTGAAATTCCTAAAAGAGGGGAGGGGAACCACAAAACTTTCAAATTTGCAGATCAAGAAAAATAATTTTTTGTCCAAATATATTTAGTGAATGGTAATGCAAACCACAGGAAAATATAGAGAAGAGGAGAAAATACATTTCCTGGCTCAAGCTGGGAATTTATTGAATGCTTAGCCAGAGAAAAAATAATTTAGAGAGGAGTATTTCCCTGGATTCTCTACTACTAATAAATCATTGCTGGTCATGCAACTTTTAGTGGTCCCAACAATGATTACATCTTGTATACACTGATTACACTTAGAAACCACACATTTTTCCTTTCTTCTACCCTCTATATCACTAATGTTTTGGGTGCTTTCAGGTGCCGAGGGGAAATGAACTTTGTGTCTATTTTTATGCACACACAACTATACATATGTGTACACCACATCTCAGATCCAGTAATCATGATCAGGAAATATTATCAGATTTCATGATAGGTAGTAATCCTGAAATTATCTATGCACCTATTTTTTCCTGTAAAGAGGACAAAAGAAACTGTAACAAACCCACAAGTCTGCTGTACCTTGTGAGAAAACTGCTTGTTTCATGTTCATAAATACCTTAAAATTCTTAGGAGAAAGGTAGTAAACAGGTGAAAAGTGTTATCTCATTAGATGTGCAGCATACAAAGTCTTTATCCTAAGATAGTGTGATTGATCCCTTGAGTTGTCAACATCAATAAAAAAAAAAAATGCTGTAGTAAACTAGGGGGGAGCAGCCTCTAGAGCAGGTACAAAGACTGCAAAGAGATATAGAGAGGAATGAGAATTTTTCAGTTTTTGGTGGAAGGAGTGTGGTATAGTCAAGAAAGAACTACAAAGCTGTATACATCTTCCAAGAAACTGGGAGAGCTATCACTACTGCAGTTATGGATGAAGGTTTGTGACTATTGTTTGTTGGGTCATAATTTCTTTCTTCCAGAAAGGACAAAAGGTAAAAATACCCAATGTACATCAGGTCAAGAATAAAAGAAATCACATGAGATTAAGTGGTAGAAAGTTTTAAAAATATCCTTATGAACATCTGTGAAGGACACCGAGTACTTTCTGGAAGACAGAGGAGTTCCTTCATCCCTGGGGAGCTAGTGGAAGGACAGCCCAGAGGCTGCAGATGAAAATCCTGGCACCAAATGTTAAGACTGACGTTCAGAGAGAACCTGCCGAGAGCAGCAGTGAACCCACAGCCAAGCCCCAGCGGTGATAGAGAAAACTTTCTGCAAACTACAGAATGCTGCCAGGTGTGCTGCTACTAGGGAAGCCACTGGATTGACTGGAACAAAGCCTGGAAGCAAGATTTGATCTTCCTTTGAAAATTCACCAAAATAATATATCAAGGCATATCTACTACAAAGCTGTGGTTCACATAATTTTTGTCACAGCGTAGAAGAAACATTACTAAATTTCAGCTGAGCAGACTAAAAATTATAGAAAAAAAGAAAGTATATTTTTCTTATGTTTGTCTTTTAAACAGCTTACTAGTGTAGTTATATTGTACACACAGATGAATGAACTTTTAGAACTCCTTCCAGCTTCACACTGAAGATGTGTAATAGTTACTGACAGTGGAAAACAAAGGATAGCAATGGTAACAATGTCTGTAGTTTCTAAGCTAAAATGACTAGTTGCAAATCTTTAAAGAGCTGGGGAATGATGTTCTATGATAGAAAGATGATGTTCTATGATAGAAATGTCTGAGTTTAGAGCAGTTACAATGTCTTTGACTGAAATGTCCAGTCTCTAGGTTTTTGCAGTGTGGCTATAACTGAACTGAAGATTGTTCCAGCCCACAGTCATCTTGTTTGTGCCTTCTCCTGGTCTTGTCTGGTAATCTAATGTGGTTTGTTGAAATGAGCTGACAAATATTCTGCTCAAGCTCAGTATGCTTTTTTCATATAAGAAAACCTCAACTAGACCAACTAATAAAGCCAAGTGAAAGACGTATCCTATTTGGGCATCTTGGTGTTAACTAGCTCCCTTGACAACACCCATTT
The DNA here is from genome assembly GCA_013399175.1 of Odontophorus gujanensis. Lineage (NCBI taxonomy): Eukaryota > Metazoa > Chordata > Aves > Galliformes > Odontophoridae > Odontophorus > Odontophorus gujanensis. The sequence goes on from VXAB01008524.1 coordinate 123,252, forward strand.
CTGAAATATTGAACTATTTAGTGTCCCTGGAACATCTGGACTTTCTACTTGTTTCATAAGTCTCTAACAAAAAATATCTGCACATCATCCATCAATCCACGGCCACATTCTTTTCTCGCCCTATCATGATTAGATTCCTTGGGAGGTTGTAGGGGTGTTTTTCCTAATGCTTTTCTCCCAGTTTTTCTTGGACATCCTTGTATTATTAATGGGCTCGATATGTGTTCTCTTTGAGCCATTAGGAATTAAGTTAGTGTTTTTGGTAGTCATTATATAAGCTGGAGAAAGGGGGACATTTATCATAGAATGGAATTATCATCATTTGGGGACCTGACCTCCTTACTTATCAGCCACACCTGACCATTCTGGCAAAACTGAGACAAATCTCATTCCCTGTTTGAAGAAAGTCCCCCTCCTCTTGAGATGTGGAAAGCAGTGGTGCTGTGGTTTGTCCAAGACAATATTTTTTTATAGGAACATCCATGTCAAGTGCTGTGTTGCTAGGACTGCCCTGCAACTCCTAAATTTTTAAGTTTGGAAACTACTAAGTATCCCCTCTCTAGACAATAGGATACCTTCTTACTGTAGACCAAGATCCACACAGGCTGGTTGCTCCACAGAAAAAGAGTTGCTTCTGACCTAAGAACTGCTGGACATTTCTTTACTCATATGTGAGTGGACCTGGGACCCTGACAAGGATGGATCTGAGGGAAAAAATCAGTCCTGCCAGACATTTATGAACCAATGTGTTATACATTTGGCCACTGCATGGATCTCACCCCAAGCAACCCTTCTTGTACAATGGGATGTCACTATTTGCCAGAGCTACTGTTCTCCTGCTATAGCACTCAGTGGTCATTGCCCCTCACAGATGGCCTCGGGGAGCCTCTCTTGCCGGAGCAGGAGGACAGTCCTGTGGTCATGTGGCTTTAAGCAGATTCTGTCAGCGCACAGTCCTCCACCCTGTATGCTCTTGGACACATCACCTTCTTTTACCACATTTCTACAAGTGCCAGTGTCCTTTATTCCAAGCCAGATTTCAGACAGAAGAGTTCTCTGACACACCTTGTTGTGCAATTGCTTGAGTACAATCAAGGCAGCTGTAAAATCATTGTTATCTGTAAAATTCCTCAGTGGAGAGTAGGAGTGAAGGCTGGGGTAGAATAGCTGGGACTGAGACCTCCTGGGTCTGCTGTGGAAAGGTGTCTCATGCCCTGAGCAACCTCTTGGAGCTGGCTGGTTTGCTGCCAGGTAATGTGGGGAGCAGGGTGATAGCAGAGTGTTGTGCACAGATTGTTTCATCTGTCAGGCTGCCAGTGGATACACAGCAATTGCAATTTCCACCACTCCTCCCTCCCACAAAGATTAAGGGAGTTAGTCATGTGAAGCTGGGCTGGGAGACTGTTAAGAGGGGTGATAACAAAGCACAAACATTGGACTGGTATAAAGACTAGGGAGGAAAAGGATGGTTCAAGGATGCGCGTAGTTGAGAATAATGAGTTGAAGAAAAAGGACATCTTTTTCATATGTTATCATTTTTATGCACACTCTGTGTGGAATGCAGCAAAGAAATCTAGAGAGGAATATGCAATCTCCTCAAATGATATTGCAAAGTGAGACCTTGCTCCTGAAAATAAATCAGGGTGCCAGACTTCAGCTCATTGATTTTATTTGTCTGAATCTCTGGCTAATTAAGAGAAAAACGTCTGAAAAGCAGACCCTGCTTTCTGATCAGCCCGTGAAATAGTCCTACTGGGGGAAATTGAGAGATGTTCTGTATAGTTAAAAATCCTGGAAACCCTGCTGTGATTATCAGATAATTTGTCTATGTTCTGTAATAATCTTGATAATAAAAAGGATCTGAAAAATAGAGTAAGTCTGATAATAGAGTGCAGAATGTTTGTAAAATGGCATTTTCCCTTCTTTCGTGCTTTTGTACTAATCAGGAAAAAAAAAAAAATCAGAACATTTACTACAATATCTGGACAGAATAGCCTTTTATTGAAAAGTTAATTAAGGGCACCCTATAAGAGGGCAGAGGAAACGAAGGGGGCATCTCTCCCTGACCCCAACCTGGAAGATGAAAATGGGCCCTTCCCATGTTGCAGAAGTGAACAAGGGGGAAAATACGGTAAACTAAAGAGGTCAGAGGTGTCATAGGCGTGTTGGACATCATACATACAGGAGCTCTTAATCCATCAAGCTGTCTGCTAGGATTTGCACTCACCACTGGACAGTCGGCACAGCTCTTTAATCAGACAACTGCTTTGGCTCTTGATTCCCTGGGCACCAGGATGGTGATGGTACCGAACAGTGGGCTGAAGGACTGCCTCTGAAATCGAAACAGTTGCAGCTCCCTACCAGTGGTAATTGTAAGAGATGTGGAGAAGTGATACACTGTCTCAGACATCCTCTGTGGATGCAGGTGGTCAAACGGTATGGAATACAGGAAATGGGAACAGAGAAAAGAGGAGGAAAGAGTGAAGGAAAGATAGAGATCATTGAGAGCAGTGGAGGTAAGTGAAAAGGGAGAAGGGAGGAATATTTTATGCCAACAACACACTTCAGGCATACAAGACACTCTCGTCTCTACCATAGTTTATCACAGTGCTCATCTTTCTGTGCTGTGTAAAAGCACCGTGCCTTCACCCAATAAATTCTGCAAAACTGCAAATTTGAGCATGCACTGGGCTCATATTGTATCAAGACAGCTAAAGTAACTCTTCCAGGCTGTCCTAGAGATTAAGGAAAGTGGTTAGAAAAGAAATTGCATTCTTCAAGACATTATGTTGTTACAAGTAGTAGAGCCAGAAAACAGTTAGGTGTAATAGGTATTTAATATCCTGTCAACACTAATTAAGTCGTACTTTTGTCAGCAAAGCTACTGCAGACCACCTTTTGAGATGTATAGAACTTGGCTGTAATAGTTTGTTCTGGAAGTAACAGATTTTCTTTAGTTTAGAAAATCAGGAGGAGGAATGTCAAAATAGTGGAAGCTGGGAGGGACAGTGTGAGCATCAGTGCAGGAAGATGAGAAAGTTCTTTCTCACAACACCTTTGAGATATTGACTAGGAAGTAGAAGAGAGATAAAAAGTAGGACTCAAATTTAGGGAACTACCCTAAATCAGTGAAGTCTAGGGGCTACCATAGGACTTCATTAATGACTGCTACTAACAACCATGATTTTCACTGTCTTCTGAAACATGACAACCATAGGCTTTTGTGGATTAACACAAGAACCAATTGTGGGGACCCTAGTACAACCATACTTCCTCTGCTCTTAGAAGATGAACACTGTGAATCTTGAAGAAAAATGAATGCAGCAGATTATGGAAGTTGCTTGGTGAGATATAGGAAAGGAGATCTTTCATGTGGTAGGTGACTCAAATATTGCTTAGTGATTGAGAAATGAATAATCAACACCTCATATTGCACCTCAAAAATGTTACAGCTAAGGGCTGAGCAATGGGTTTCCTGCTTCTTCAGGTTAAGGAAGGTTTTTAAAAATCAAGATTTTCAACTGAAAGCAGAGAAGTATTCATCCAGGTCTGCGGAATATAAGGTACTAAATATGAAACTCATAATCTTCACTCTGCCCTACATTCCCTCTCAAGCAGGGCTGGAGCTCACCTGATTTCACACTTCTAAAAAGAGTCACATTAAAAAGCATACTCTGTAGTTGTAAATCTGCAAAACCTCTGACATAACATCGCCTCTTGCTTTGGCGAAGATGCTCTTGAGCAGCAGGAGCAACTTTTTCCACTGTATGATGCAGAAATCTGAATTCTTTTCAGGGTGCATCTGAGAACCTACTAATGTGCAACAGTTGCAGCAGTTTGTCTTAGGTGCCATTGAAATAGGAACAGGGATAGTCCCTGGATCCTCCAATTTGTTGTGGATCAGAACACGGATGACATATTTGTCATACCACACTACATAAAGTTCATGCTGGCTGCAGAAGACTGTACCTCATGTGCCACAAAGTCTGTGTTTACAGCATTAGCTTGGTAACACCCTTTAGGCAAACTGGACCCCAGGAGCATGAGTTTCCACTGCATGAGAGTTTTTCAGTGTGTGGTATTTCTGGTCCAGATGAGAAGCGCTGCAGATGGATCCAGCTGGACCATGGCCCGATCTATCAGCATAATAATCTAATGCTGAAATAAATACACTGGCATAATATATATATATGTAATGTATATACAGAGAGAGAGAGAAAGAGGTTAATGAGTTAAAGATTTTAAAATTAGGCAAGATGTGAATCACTGGCAGATGGTCTCAGTAAAGTGGCCAGCCTAATTAAGTGTGTTATACTGTATCATCAATAATCCATTAGGAGAGTGGCAATAGTTTGTATGCAGCAACAGTTTGCTAAAAGATCTCCATGTATTTCATAGCAATGGAATTTGAGATTATGTTCAGAGAGGAAAACAAGCAAACAACCCTTTTAGTTCTGAAGAAAAACTTTAAAAATATGTGGTGTAATCCAGTGCACTGTCATGTACTGACTCCAGTGAGAATCAGAAACAGTACCTCTCACTTCTTAAAATTGATCCAATTTATCTTAGCCTTAGTTCCCCAGACTCACAGCCCCTGTGCTCAGCAAGTACCATTACAAGTGGCTATGTAATCTGGCATTTTGTCAGGGTGCCATCAAATTCAGCATTCCCTCGTGGAATTCCCTATTTTGCTGCAGGCTGTTGCTCAACCTTTTGTTTTCTGTCTCCTGACCTGCCTCTTGCCTTCTCTCCTTTCCCCGTAGGGAGGAGGTAATAGGATTACAATGCATGCTCCCTCCGCTCTTCCATGGAGTCAGGCAGCAGGGGGTTGGAAAGCAACCATCAGAGTCCAACCTGCAGCCACGGATCGGAGAGCCAAGCATATAGGATGACATGCTGGGCCTCATGGGGAGCTGAGTAGCCATGAAGAGCTGAAGAAGGGCTCCTGAAACTGGCTGCAGATCCCTGCTTCCCTGGCACACATGAGAGAGGAGGTTCTAGTTAGGTTTCCAAGACAATGTCATGGGAGCTGAGATGTGGAATGTAGGTTGGGGCCATCAAAAGCACGATGTAAAAAAATTGCCTCCTTGGGAGTACAGTGTGTGAGGAGGGAGGGGATTTTGAAAAAATTCAAGTTTTGCCAAGACCTAACAAGCTCAATAGTCATCTTCACCTTCTTCCAAATCTTGACACAGAATATGATATTGTAGGACAATTACACTGTTTTGTTGTTGTTGTTGTTGTTGTTTTTGTCATTGTTGGGTTTTTTTCCACATTTATCTTTAAAATATCCTTGCAAACATTTTTGTATGTGGCAACCCATTAGCTGTCACAGAGCTCTCCTATGTGTATGGAGTCAAGCCATTTTTGGCTTATGTTGCAAAAAAGTTAAGGGCTATCTGATGAAGAAAAGCCTTCAGTTCTTCCTTATAACCCTCCTCTCATTTTTCCCTCCAACGGGCCCACACTTGCCCATCCTCCAAATTAATAATTAAACGAATTAACTATAGCAGTACTTCTCCCCTGACCCCAGCACCTCAAGTGATGCCCCCCTGGCTCCATGTGGTGCCCTGTCTTTGCTCCAGCATGCATTTTCAGCTGGGATTCCATCATTCCTTCTGGTCTTATAACGTTAACATTCACTTTTACAGAATGGTACTTTGCTTTGGAACTCCTGAGAACAGCTAGCACATCTTAAACTATTTAGTTGATTCAAATATTAGTGAGTTTGTATGAGGATGGAGCTCAAGGAAGAAGAATACATTTTCAGACATGAAAAATATCTAGTGATTGATAAAATGGCATTTTGTTCCATTTTGCCGAAGGAAGGCTTTTTCTTGTGGAATTCTTGCAATGAAGACATTCTGAGAAAGAAATTATTATTAACAACTACATTGTCTTATCTTTGTGAAGTACCATGCTATGAATAGACTCTTTATGCTCATGACTGTACATTCAACTCAGAAAAAGAAAAAATTCTTGCACCATGTTCATTTTCTCTTCTTGTTTCACTATGACCTAATAAAATTGGAATTGAAAGAACAGGATAGTATCCCAAGGGTCATCTCTGTTTTGGTCCTTTGCTCAGGTTAAGTGACAGAAGGCATTTGCAACACCAGTACAAGTTTTACCTTTAGATTTTCCAGCCATTAGGAGTTTGAAATCAGCTTTTAATAGATAAGTTTCAAAATAAATTTTGTAACAGTATTACTGGGCCAGGAAAAACCTACATATATATTTCTATATATCTATATCTATATTGTGATAACTAAGCCCCTACTTTCAGGATGTCATGTCTGTGCTGGGCAGTGGACTACAGGTGTATATAGAGACTGTGAGGAGTACTCTGTTGTCTCTGTGCAGCTGTGAAGTCCAACCCAGCCTTGAAAGTGTTGTTTTTCTATAGTTTTCCAAAGGCTAAACTGTTAGGACTTTGTTTTGTCTGCCCCTACAACTTAACACTAATATCACTCATCTAAGCATTTCTGGTTTTTGATTGCATTTTCAAATGGAATAATAGCATTTCCTGCTTGAAAAAGGAAAACTCTCAGATTTTTGTTTTGTACCTAAGTTGTGGATGCTTGCTTATAACAAATGGCTACTAGTAGAAGACTGACTCCTAATAAGATCCTAGCATGGTCAAGACACAGTAAATAAGCACAGATATTGCACCTAAATTGCAGGGAAGAGGACTTACTTGCAGAGGAAGTAGGAGGACCCCTTTTGAGGTTATAATGTGAGAACAGTCTGTCATTTTGTTATAATGTGAGAACAGTCTGTCATTTTGTATAAATTATTTAAGATTTGATTTCATCATCTCCTACTCTTTCATATAACATTGGTTAATGTCAATGAACAATAATTTCTCCAGGAAAAAAAAATATATGCATTTAATTAACAGAAATTTCCTATTCCTAATCCTTACAAAGAATGGAAACTATATCATAATTTAGGGCATTGTACTTGTAATGTCTGGCTCATTAAAGCATTTATGCACGTGCTTACTTCCATTTTTTGCCAAGTCCCTGGCACTTAATAGATGAAGTCAAATGTGTGTGTAGAATCTGACCACTGCTCTCAAAAATCTCCAGCAAGTTCAGTAGACAAAACCAAACAGAGAAAGATTAAGACTTATTTTGACACGTACATCATATACATGACTGGATTATATCTACAGAATTGATTTTATTTAAGTGGCTTCAACAAAACTGAGTAAATGTCTTTAAAGTCCTCTGTGCTTTTAAACAGTGCAAATCTCATCCTTCTGGGAAAGGAAAAGGGAGTGATGTTAAAACCCTCTAATTTCCAGAGTGTATTTTTCCATAATGCCTAGTACTGTAAAAAACATCCAAATAGCCTGTTTTTTCACTAGTATTCCTTTGTTCATTTCTGAAATTGTTTCAACTGACCATTTATGATAAAGGAATCCATTTCCTACAAATGATCTTACCCTAGATTGCTTACTCTCCTAATTCTTCTCTGTATTTTGCTAAGGGAGTAATGCTGAGAAACATGCAAAACTATCTTAAAGATCAAATGGGGAACTGACAATTTGAACTACAAGAAATCTCAGATTGATCTCTATTGATATCTGTATATTTAATTACACTTGTTAAAACAATAGTGATTCCAAGATAAAATATGTTAAACAACTGGACTTTGTGAAGACTATTATTTTTAAATTTTAAAAACCTATTTAAAAGATGTTTTTAAAGCATTAGTATAAAATGTACAATCACTATCATGTCGTTAACCTGAATCTTTACTGAAAGAAATAACAATCAGAAAATAACAGTTACTGATCTTAAATCAGTAACATATCTGAGAATTTCCTCGTTAAAAATAGTAATAAATAAATAAAGTAACAGAGCACTGTGACACTCTCACTGAAGTGATTCATCATTCAGTTTATATCTTCTGTTTTCCTCCAGGGGGCACAGAAATTAGTTGGCTGAAAAAAAAAAACAACAACACAGTGAAGTAGTTGCTATTCCCATAGCTTGTTACAAGTCTTCAGGTAAAATCACAATTTCTTCCAATAAAGTGCCACGAAAAAAACTGCACAATTTTTTTTTTTTTTTTTCC
>VXAB01008524.1:134351-152616 GCA_013399175.1 Odontophorus gujanensis
CAATTACTGATGAGTTGGTTGAGCCAAGCAAGATCCAGAATATGACCATGACACAGAGGTATAATTCATTCTCGCCCTGGGTGGTTCCAACAGTGTGTAGAACATGTTGTGTAGCTGTCATGAAGGAGGCGTTCAGGCTGGTGGCAACCTTCAGAAGTTGAATCATAGAAGCAGAGGGTGGCTGAGTGGCCGGAAAGTGGCACAGATTGTGAAGTGCACATGGCAGGGATAAGTGATAATACATGTTGGAACTGGAGCCAAGTGACTTATGTTCCTCTGATATGAGGGGATTGGTCTGGCTGAAAGGAAAGAGGCCTCTTAGGCTTCTTGTGCCTCTTCCCTTTGGCTCCTAGGGATTGCAGCCCAAGGATGATACTGGAGAGGGTGTGGTGCTGAAAATGAGAAAACTGTGGTGGAGGTAAAATACAGCTCTGAGAAACTACTCCCGTGAGTAGAAGAGTTGGAGTTGTAAAGTCAGTGATCCATGTAGTCTGTCTCAAAAAGCAAATGACTTGAGAAAGTTATGTGACTAAGGCATCACATTGTGATAGCTCCTTGGATATTATTCAGTATTGCACTAAACTGTAGGTAAGGAATTTCCCTAGACTGTAGTGTCCTTACACTCTCTCCACCACCCATATATCCCAGTAATAATGTAGTTACAATACTTACTTCATTCTTTTTGCTCAAGAAATCTCTTAAGTCCCTCTTTCTGTAAGTACAGAGACATGTGGACTTGCCAGAGCACATATAGAAAAGAGCCACCACAATTATTCAAGGGATGGAACACCTACTCTATGAGGACAGGTTGAGGTAGCTAGAGCTGTTGAGCCAGAAGAGGAGACACCAGAGAGACCTGAGAGTGGTCTTTCAGTGTCTAAAGGGAGGTTATATGAAAGAAGGAGACAGACTTCTTAGCAGGGTCTGTTGTGTTAGGACAAGAGGAAATGGTTTCAAACTTAAAAAAGGGGGAGATTTAGACTGGACAAAAGGAAAATTGTTTATGTTAAGGATAGTAGAAGCACAGAAACAGGTTGCCAAGAGATGTAGTGGATATCCCACCCCTGGGGACATTAAAGTTAAGGCTGGACCAGGATCTGAGCAATCTGATCTAGATGTAGAGGTCCTATTAACTGTAGAGTAGTTGGACTAGGGGGTCTTTAAATGTCCTTTCCACTTTAGACAATTCTGAGTCAATGATTCTGTGGTGACACTTGGATTTTTGATGAGAACAGACATAAGTTTGGTGCATTAGTTTCTACCATAAATCAGAGAATGAGAATTGTGAAGGAAGGAAGAACAAAGTGTGCCCTGATACAATCAATGTATTTTTGTTATTATTTTTATTTCATTCCTTATTTTCAAGCAGGATCAAAACCAAACAGAAATGGTCAGAGACTACAAACTATGATCTCATTTCCTCATGACCTGAGCTGATGAGACCTATGGTGAATGATTACCAGAAATGATGGCAATGGTAGATCTCCAGGAAAGTTGTCTTCTCTAGAGNCTGCACAATTTTTTTTTTTTTTTTTCCCAAAATAAAAAGGTGTACATAATTGGTGAAGGCACAGTCATCCTATAGTATCTGGATTTTAGGTGATGGCTGAAACACTATAGTGGTGCTGGTGTTTAATCTGGGATGCATCTCTCCTGCAAGAGTTAATGAGACACATCTTAAGATTTTCAAACTTGAGATTTCCTTATTTCAAAAAGAAAAATATAAAAGACCATAACATAGATACATACTGTACTAAATGGGCCCAGTGTTACCTATTTTAGACAATTTGATAACATAAGATAGAACCCAATTTTTTTTAGACACGTCTAATTTTTCAGATATTTCAAAAGTTCATGTATTAACTTCAGTACAAAGACGATTGGAGCTTTGCTTGGGTTGCTGAATGTAGCCTGATCAGCTGTGTTACCTCATGGTGGAATGTCAGATTTCTAGCCCCCAGTTCAGGGAATGAAGTAAATTTCACAATGTAATTTGGACCTTAGCTACTTTAATTTGCTACTATCTTTAGGCTGCCATAAATGGTATGACACGGATGAAAGACAATGAATAATTTGACATAAAATGCTGGGAATTATAAAAGAATCAGATGTATTTTGCAAGGCAGTCACCATCTGATTGCACTGAAGTTAGAGAAAATAACCTTACGTTTTAGTCTCCTGTGCCTCTCTTATATGCTACAAGGGAGAATGCATCATATTCACTGAGTGGGAGATGTAATGCATTTTTAAAGAATACATTAGGTTTTTTCTTTGCAGCAGAGTATATAGCACATAAATTTTTACCACTCCAACAAATCTTCATCCTTCAAACAGAAATCAATCAATTCAGAAAAAAATCAATGCAAGCATCCTACAGGCAGTAAGGTGATACTAAATGACAATATTATCTAGCCGTGTTTCTATTTGAGTATAAACATGACTCTGCTTCATGGTAGCTCTGGGAAACAGCTAGAAGAGAGTAAGGGATACTTGCTCTTCCTCATTTTTAGTGTTTAAAAGTGTACCCTAACCACAACTAGTTTCGTTGGATGTGGCTACTAATTATTTTGTAGTCAGAAAGTGCTCTATAAAAGGCATAAGAGAGTAATTCAAAGCAGTTTCCTTTTATCTGCCTTCCCAATTGATGTCTATACAGAGCAAGCAGGGCTCCCCAAACACGTCAGTCTGTTTCAGATACACAAGATTAAGTAGCAAGTGACATTCAAGAGCAATCAGCCCACCCAGGAGGAGTGAAACCAGCGGAAAAGCTGTCAGATTCCGCCTTTTCTCCATTAATCTTGAAGCTTTTCAATGCTGCCAGGTCGCATCTCCATCAAACAAGCTGGGAAGAGTGTCGAGCTGTTTTCTTTTGGCTCTCCCCCTCCCCTTCCCATCACCCCCATTAACCCCAGCACTGCCAGGTCTGTGTTTGGGAGAAGCTCTTGTGTTATCCCCAGTAGGTGGGGTAGCATGTAGAGCTGGATGGAGCCCAATGTGGACCTTGTCTTAGATGATGACATGCATTTGGGTGGTTGGAGAAGAGTCAGACGGGGTTTTCTTCCAAGATGAAACTATTTTGAGCACTTTTATAAGANATTGCAGCCCAAGGATGATACTGGAGAGGGTGTGGTGCTGAAAATGAGAAAACTGTGGTGGAGGTAAAATACAGCTCTGAGAAACTACTCCCGTGAGTAGAAGAGTTGGAGTTGTAAAGTCAGTGATCCATGTAGTCTGTCTCAAAAAGCAAATGACTTGAGAAAGTTATGTGACTAAGGCATCACATTGTGATAGCTCCTTGGATATTATTCAGTATTGCACTAAACTGTAGGTAAGGAATTTCCCTAGACTGTAGTGTCCTTACACTCTCTCCACCACCCATATATCCCAGTAATAATGTAGTTACAATACTTACTTCATTCTTTTTGCTCAAGAAATCTCTTAAGTCCCTCTTTCTGTAAGTACAGAGACATGTGGACTTGCCAGAGCACATATAGAAAAGAGCCACCACAATTATTCAAGGGATGGAACACCTACTCTATGAGGACAGGTTGAGGTAGCTAGAGCTGTTGAGCCAGAAGAGGAGACACCAGAGAGACCTGAGAGTGGTCTTTCAGTGTCTAAAGGGAGGTTATATGAAAGAAGGAGACAGACTTCTTAGCAGGGTCTGTTGTGTTAGGACAAGAGGAAATGGTTTCAAACTTAAAAAAGGGGGAGATTTAGACTGGACAAAAGGAAAATTGTTTATGTTAAGGATAGTAGAAGCACAGAAACAGGTTGCCAAGAGATGTAGTGGATATCCCACCCCTGGGGACATTAAAGTTAAGGCTGGACCAGGATCTGAGCAATCTGATCTAGATGTAGAGGTCCTATTAACTGTAGAGTAGTTGGACTAGGGGGTCTTTAAATGTCCTTTCCACTTTAGACAATTCTGAGTCAATGATTCTGTGGTGACACTTGGATTTTTGATGAGAACAGACATAAGTTTGGTGCATTAGTTTCTACCATAAATCAGAGAATGAGAATTGTGAAGGAAGGAAGAACAAAGTGTGCCCTGATACAATCAATGTATTTTTGTTATTATTTTTATTTCATTCCTTATTTTCAAGCAGGATCAAAACCAAACAGAAATGGTCAGAGACTACAAACTATGATCTCATTTCCTCATGACCTGAGCTGATGAGACCTATGGTGAATGATTACCAGAAATGATGGCAATGGTAGATCTCCAGGAAAGTTGTCTTCTCTAGAGATGTGTTCTAATAGTTTCCATCAGATCTCATCTTGAAGGTTAAAGTGAGGAAAATGTCTAGTTATTCACCTGAAAGCTGTTTTTATTTATTTGTTTTTATGAAGGGCTCCTTATTAATTTGATTTAGATCACTTTAGCTACTGTCGTACCAGATGTATTTTATTGAAACATGCAGAAATTGGTTTATAAAGTATATCATTCTTTTCATCCTGAAATATACACTTTGTTTCAAACTATAAATTTTTTTAGGCTAGACATGCATAACAGGCCTTCATCGTTTTTCTAGATGGCTGTTTTGGTGGCTAGGTTTACTAGCTGCACTAGAAAGAATTACAGTTCTCTCTGCTCCACCTCTTTATTGGTATCCTGGGTGAGTATTTCCAGTGAATCTATACTAGTATAAATAATCTAGTCAATCTCCCAATACCGTACATCAGTGCCTACGTGGCAGTTTGTGTAAAATGGGTTAATTTTGTATGTATACAGCCCAACCTCCAGCAAATGGGCTATTAACACCTTTAATGATTGTGGCAGAGGAAGTAATCTTATTGGAAAAACAGTGGTGTCAGTATCAAATACGAATTCAGAATAGTAGTGAAAAATATGGCCAAAGTGGAAAAGACAAAATGGATACATAGAAAGCAGTAATTCTTAGCACAATTGTTGTAACAGCATTATCACCATGACTTCATTCAGAATGCGCTGGTAGAATGATATGATGCTTCATAAAACAATAAAACAACCCATAACCACCACACCAGCTGCAAGAACCAAATGCTACAGTTCAGAATGACAGCAAAAGGGAGATCCGTTATACTCCTTGAAAGAAGAAAGTATGATGGGTTTTGTACATTTAAGAGCCAAAACAAGCTCAACGACTTAAGATTTCTGTCTTGAAGTCGGAAGACTTCTGGATTTGCAAAGTTTACTTTCATCTACTGAATACTGAATTTTAGGTAATGAAAATTTTTGTATGTTAGAAAATATTAAAAAATTAATATCTGACTGACTTATTAAAGCCATGGTAGCCTGCTGTTCGTTGTTAACTGGTGTGATGTGATTTCATTAACAGGTGTGATAACAGAGATCTTTATTAACCATCATCAAATTAGAGACAAGTATTTTTCCCCATGCTGTTGTGTTGAACATGAAGGGAAAAACATATGGACACTCTGAGACAGTCACCAATGTACTTTGTATTTACTATTCTTTGGTTTGTACCAGAAGACAGAGCAGGAAAAAATAATGACATTACAGTGCTGGTGTAAGAGCTGAATAGCCCACTTCAATAGAACACCCTTTTCCAGTTCTCACTACTCACCCACGCACCTGGCATTCACCAGGCCCACGCAGCCAGTATGTCCCACTCCTAATTTTACACAATGGCTAGACATGAAGTTTTTCCATTATGTTCATCTATAATTCAATGACATTTTATCTTTACTAACAACTACAGTAGCTGTCTGTTCTCCACAATGGATTACTGCCAATAAACAGAATTGAATGACCTTAAAATGTCTCCCTAAATATCTCTCTGCAGTTTCTTTTCCAGTGCGCAGTTTCCCCATACTCTTCCCTTTCAAACTGTCTACCCACCCCATACTGAAAAATAAAGTATTATCGATTTCCTCTTTGTAAAACAAAGTCATTATCCCACCTTCCTCTTTCCTTCCATTTTCCACCTCCATAGCCCACCCATGCCCTTTTATCCCTCTTTATTTCATCCAATTGTATTTATTTCTTATATTGTCTACCAGGTTCTGCATGCTCATTTAAGAAAACAGATCTGTTCTATAGCCCTCATGGTATCTCTACTCATTTAACCCTGCACACCTTTGTGTAGTCATAAGAACGTTTGTACTGTTAACTGCACAGTCTTCTCTCATCTCTATTCATAACTTTCATTACGCGCTGTGACCTTTGAGCTTCAGTGTCATTCTTTCAGCCACTGGAGTTATGTATTTTTCAGCTTAACTTTTATAGGTATAAGTTAAACACAAGGATTGGGTCATTTTGATTATGCCTGTTGGGCCATGCTAATTAAAGGCACAAGACTTTCCTGACTTGGTAACCTCAGTGGTACTTCTGGGTAATCCTATAAGATAGCAGTATATTTTGGACAAAGGTTTCTCTCAAAATCCCATCAAAACCCCCTTAAAAATGAATAATAAGTGGAGGGGAGACTGACATCGTCTTCACTTAAGTGTTAGTGCTCAGATGTGGTCAAGGTCTTTGAAAAAGCTCCTTTCCATCAAGTGTAATATGTTCCATTTCCACCAGTTTATCTTCCTTGATAGGGCTCAGAGCTGTATAATGAAAAACAACCAGAAATTCCAAAGGTCATGGAAGGAAAACTTTTTACATTCTTGCCTCTGTTTAACTTTCTTCTGCCCGGCTTTCACTTCTTCCTTCTTTAATATTTTTATTTACAACACAGTTCAGACATGTAGGTTAAATATATGTATTTACACATCCTAAAGCTACAATCTGTGAACTGAAAAAGATGTTGCTTTTATCAAAATGACCTTCTGAAAGTTGCACTGCTTTTCCAGAATCACATAATTTACCAAGAAAGAACTATTACTTTGTTCTCTGTCCTCTTCTACTGTTTCCCAAAAGAATCAGCCTTCATTGGATCAACGTCTGCAGAAATGTTTCTTTCTTTCTTTTTTTTAATTTCTTTCTTTTTCTTTTTTTTTTTGATAATGTGACGTTATTATCTAACGTGTGTAACTAGAATAAACGATGTTCTAAATGATTGCCAGTAATAGTACCTTAGACCAGACTGAGTCATGAATTAATTACAAGTGGTGCAAATGATTTAACGTTTTATCTAGTTATGCACTAAATTCAACTATGATCCCCCTGTCATTATCAGGAAGATGTAAGTAAACTTTTGGCAGAGGAAAACATCTAGGAACACTATGACACGGTTAATACTTATTTCCAGGGGCGAATCATCATGTATTCACAATGAAACTAAGAGCAACATGTTCCAAAAACATTTGTTTTCTTGTTGAAAAGCTGAAAGGAAGTTTAATCCTGACTTTTGTACATGTTAAGCGTAAAAGAAGGGAAAGTAAGTATATTTTGCAAACTCAAAACCAAACAGAAAGTCTGCCTAAGCAAGTAATAATATTATTCATGTGCAGTCTGTTTCTCTGAAAGATTCACCTTTAATGTTTGATGGCTGAAAGAAAATAAGATGCTTTTTGGTCTGTGTGGTATAAAGTAGTACAATAAAGAACTACTCTATAACAGCTTTTACCTCTTCTTGGGTAGTAAGTCAGGAATAATCTCTGTAAAAAAGTATGTAATTTTACTGAAAAAAATCTAGCTCTAGCAGCCAAAAGCAGTAAGAAAGTGTAATAGAATGTCTAGCAGACTTTTAAATTTCACCAACTCTGCAGAACCTTAACATACTTTTATTATCAGATTTCAAAAATATTTGTGATTTTTCATAAACAGTTTTATTCTGCAGGAATTCTTAGTTCCATTGCAACTACTGCTGCTAATATACATACATAAACACATATATATTTATATGTTTGTATTTTGGAGCTTTTAAAATATTATTCATCAGCTTACATAGAAATAGTTACACTTTCTGTTATTCCACTACAACCGATGCAAACAGGAGCTGTGAACCATAGAATGTACAAAAACCAGCAGAGTCAAGCTGCTGTTCAGAGGCAAAACTAAAGATGGGTTTTGAAAATGGATACTTCTGAATAGGTATTACTGATCATTTGTTTTATGTTTGCATTTCTAGGCCCTCCTTCCCTTCCAATTTTAAAAGAGAGCTCGTGCAAAGTAATAAAAGAAAGACAACTCAAACATACAGCCTCTGATGTTTCAGTGCAACCACTGTATATTGCATTACAGAAGCCTGAAGCCATGACAAAACCTCAATTTTCATGTTGGACATGCTTTCTAATACGAGAGTATATTGACACTTTTCTCTTGGTAAAGTGGAATTCTCCATGTCACTCTGTAGCTGGGGACAAGTGGTGTGTTCAAGAATCTGCACAGGATTCATAGTCTAAACACAAAAAGTTTTGATGATTGATTTCGATATCATAAGTTACCTAACAATAAAGTAGTAGTAGTAGAGTAGCTAAAATGATAGGCCTGAAATATGTCACTCTTTATTTTTTCAGAAGATGACAAGTAAATTCCCTAGTATCTTCTGCCAAAGGTTTTTTGTGTTTTGAGCATTGTCCTTCTTCCTCATTGATACACACACCAGCTTTAATTGTTATGTACAGTTAAAGAGAACAAGAGCACGTGCAGAGAAGTTTTTAGCAGAGTGTCTTCGATTTCGAAGAAAGTAGATTTTAATACCAGAAACTGTAACAGGACCTTCACTGAGCTATAGAATCATAAAATATCTTGAGTTGGTAGGGATCTTAAAGTCAGCCTAGTTCTAACCCCTCTGCCATGAACAGGGCTGCCACCCAGCAGATCAGAATGCTCAGGGCTCCATTCAACCTGGCCATGAACACCTCCAGGAATGGGACACACAAAACTTCTCTGGCAGCCTGTGCCAGTGGCTCACCACCATACGAGTAAAGAATTTCCTACTAATATCTAACTTAAATCTCACTTCTAGTTTAAAACCATTTTCCCCTTATCCTATCACTATCAGGCCATATAAAAAGACAGTCTACCTCCTGCTAATAAGTTCTCCTCAAGTACTAGAAGGCTTTCTCTTATCCAACCTGAGCAATCCTAGCTTCCTCAGCCTTTCTTCGTAGTAGAGATGCTCCAGACCTCTGATAATCTTCATTGCTTCTTCTCTATCCTCTCTCACATCTCCATGTTTTTCCTGCGCTGGGCCTCTGGCCTGGACACAGTACTCCACATGGGACCTGACAAAGGCAGATCAGAGGATAATGTCCCCTCTTATCCTGGTGGGCATTTCTCTTCTCATGAAGCCTTACTGTTGTTCTTTGGGTCTCTACACACTACTGGTGCCTGTACTGGTGCTTTTTGTCCACCAAAGCCCTTGAGATATTCTTTACAGGGCTGCACTCAATGAGTTCTTCCCCCACTTTGTACACACATTTGGGATTGCTCTGGCACAGATGTAACACCTTGCACTTGGCCTTGTTGAATCTATTTAGGTTCATGTGGGCCCACTTTGCAAGCTTGTTCAGATCCCTTTGGGTGGCATCCTTTCCTTCTGTCATATCAACTGCGTTACACAGTTTAGTACTTGCTGAAAGTGTACTCAACACCACTATGTCATTGGTATATGTGTTAAAGACCCCTGGTCCCAAGATGGACTTGTGGGGAACCGCTAGTAACTGACATTCTCCTGGTCATTGAGCTGTGGACCACAATTCTCTGGCTGCAATCGTCTTACAAATTCTTTATCCAATGAATAGTTCACCCTCCAGATACGTATCTCTTAGACTTAGAGATAAGGACATGGTCTGGGACCATGTAGAAGGCCTTGCAGAAATTCAGAAGATGACATTTCCCCTTCCTTTGAGAACTGATTCTGTCACTTCAGGTATTACTTGCTGCTGGTGAAGCCACAGTGGCTGTCTCAGATCACCTCCTTTTCTTGTTTGTACCTTAACATAACTTCCACAAGGATTCATTCCTCTATCTTCCCCAGTACAGAAGTGAGGCTCACCAACCTCCACATCTCTTGCCAAGTCCAGTTCCATCTGCACCTTTTTTTTACTGATCCCATTTCTACATGTCCAGATGGAATTTTTCCCAGGTCAAATTCCACTGCTTCCACTACCTGTACACTTCCGTCTTATCTTTCATTTTGACCAGTAGGTCCTTGCTCAGCCATCCTGGATTCCTGCCTCCTCTGCTTGACTTCCTTTACTCAGGGTGGAGAACTCTTGTGTTCCCAGAAAGGCATGGCTGATGAGTAGCCATTGCTTTTTCCCCAAAAAACAGCTTACCAGAAGATCTCATCCTTTAATTCTTTAAAGAGATGAAATTTTACTCTTCTGAAGTTCAGCATCCTGAACTTGTTCCTTGCAGATCCATACTCCTTCAGACTCCAAACTCAGCTAGGGCATGGTCATTGCCTCAAATCTTAATGTCTCTAATCGAACTCATTTGCATTTATCTTTCAGCTTGCTCTTAATGCCAACTGTGACTTTGACAGAGCCTTGAGGTTTGTTTAGCCTCAGTGGTACTCTTGTTTTTTTACTCCAATGGCTTTATTCCTTGTTGTTGTTTGTTTGTTTGTTTGTTTTCCAACATATGACAATTTAGGGTTTTTACCCCTGACAACACAGAACACTGATGTCCTTCCAGCAATTCTTCCTGTGAAACAACCAGTATTTTCTTCTTCATTGGAACACCACCCCAAAAAAAAGCAAGCTGAGGCAAAAAATGATTGTTACATTCCTGCTAAAAAAGATGTTAGATTTCTGTGCATATACGTCTTCATGCGTATCTAGCTCACTATTATTAGACAAAGTTTACTACCTTACATCCACAGTAAGCAACCAATTTTTTGAAGCCATTCTTCTTTCCCTCTGTCATGTATTGCTAATATCATCTGATCAATGAGTAGTTTCCACGACTACATAAATGCCAGAACAGAGTGGAACTTCTTGTGACCACAATCAAGCTTCAGTTCTTCATACGCTTCCTTCTCCCCTTCCCTACTATACATATCATCTGGCATCTCCTCCTGTACAGAACTACCTCTTGTCTAGTACTTTAAATACATTACATTGTGAATACATTGCAGTGTAACGTATTTAAAGTACTTGCTCCTGAAAGTCGTTTCAGTAAAGCAACTGCCTAATTAAAATAGCTATGTGTTACATAATAAGCTATTCAGCTATTCAGCTGTTGCCAGTTTTTAAGAACCACCAGTCTCAAGGGATAAATTTTTCCATGGGATTTTGAGTTTCAAATTGAACCTCATATTCTTTTCTGGATCAATAAATAAAATAAAATAAAATAAAATAAAAAAATATAAAAGTTCTGGAGTTCCACTGAAAATCTGATGAAAATTAACTTTGCAGTTGTTGCTACCAGTGTACAGGAAGCTAAATTCTTGACCAACTGGGAAAAGTTAATCTGGTGATGGTTAGTATTAATTTCATCCAAATATACAAATTTATCTATGATCTTCTTTTGTAGTTGAAAACTAAGTACCACTTTATTTAGCTTCATGAGTGAAGAAATACACTTCAAGAAAAATTTAGAATTTTTAAAAGAAATTGAATAGAATAATGAAGGTTTCAAAAGAATATCCTAACGTTTTGCCTTTCCTAAACAACTCAGGCTTAGCAAGTCAGCATTTGTTTCAGCAGTTGCAATCTTGATATACATTGACTACATCGACCACTGTCACATTTAGTCTGCAATCTCGATGAACAATTTTCCTGCTTTCCTCATCTATCTTGTTTGTGACTACACACAAATAATCATCAGATTAGCAAGCTGTGCTGCAAATGGAAGGTAAATACTAGTAGCGCAATCACCACCACGGGTAGTGTCATTCTAGTAAGAAAACAACTGCCATTTGCTATTTGTTGACTGTATTCAGATGACTTTTTCCGTGTTTTGAAGTAAAAGTAAGACAACGTTTGCAGGGAGAGATATTATTTTTTACACAAACTGCTGATAGCTTTTTCTTTGAAAAACCATGAAAATAACAAAGAAACTGAAAACCAAGATCTATCCTTAGTAATTTTAATGCCTTATGTTTCTGTTTTGGGCTAAGCTCCTATTAGTCCAACACAGATCTATGGCAATGTCTTGTGTATTCCAATCAATAGGAAGAGTTTCAATTCCATCAGAAGGCAGTTACAAACTATTGAATAAATTATTTCATGTTTGATTACAAACTGCTTGTTAGTGAATTAGCAATTATTTTCTTGCAAACAACAAAATTCTGAAATTTCTTTTTACCCAGTGTTATATGAAATATTTCAGCATCCCCATTCAGTAAAGAGATCTGACTGACATTCCAGATTCCTTTCAACTTGAGTTCCGGGTTTCACTGGTAAGTTACAGACAACATTCAGACATTCCTACTTCTGAGAAAATTCTTTGATTACTACGTTTCATGATCACATTATGAAATGCCTGTATGAGTTAACTGCAGTAATACATTTTCTCCACCTCCAGACCATCAACTCTAATGACAACAAACCAATTTCTACTCTCATTCTGAATAATCATTTTGGTTTTGCACTAGACAACATTTAGAGATGAAAGTAAACTGGCTAAAGAGAAACTTTCACTTAAGTATATTTTTTATGTACAGACCTATAAAAACAAAATTTGTTTCATAGATATATTTGTCTTCTAAGAACACCTGGATACAAAGCAATAGGGGACATTCTTATCATAAGAAAGTAGTACCAGTGGCTAAAATTAGGTATGCTCAACCTGGCAGCGCTTATCTTGTTACTGTCTAGTAGACTAGCTGATCTTAGTAATATTGAAGACAACTGTGGTCTGCCACAAGATTACTAATGTTCTGAAAGTGGACAGCATCCAAAGCAAGATAAGACTTTGTCTAAAACATGTTCAGTCATTACCACTTATATTACAAAAGAATAATTTAAGATTGCAATGGCTACTGTAAAAATTTGTAAAATGACAAACCAATGCCATAGGAAGAGTTCAAAATATTTAGTAATTAGATACCAAAGAAGAACAAGATTTTTGAACATCATACAGTTGTTCTCAGCCCAGCAGTCCAGATCCCTCTGTAGGGTCTCCTTACCCTCAGGCAGATCAACACTTCCTTGTTGTCGTCCGCAAACTTACTGAAGATGCACTCAATTCCCTCATCCAGGTCATCAAAAAAGACACTGAACAGTACAGGTCCCAGTACCAACCCCTGGGGAATACCACCTGTAACCAGTCACCACTTGGATGTGAATCTATTCACCATCACTCTCTGTGCCCAGCCATCCCAACAGTTCTTTACCCAGCAGAGTGTACTTGTCCAAGCCACAGGCTGCCAGCATGCCCAGGAGAACACTGCGGGAGACAGTGTCAAAGGCCATCAAGATAAAGTTAGTAAGGAAATCTGAATAGAAAAACAGGCATTTCAGAGGTGAACCTTTCTGGTGTTTGAAATGCAGGAAGGATAACAAGGAATGTAATGTTTCAGCCAGGCAACTCACAAGTGTTTAAGTGGGACTGAAGGCATTCTGCTGGTGAAAATTAAAACTTGTGATTTGTTTCTTGGGGTAGCTAACTTCTTGCATCTGTAACAGAGTCTTGAAAGGAGACTGCATTTCCATATGTATTTTGCACTGTATTTTAAATACTTCAGTCCTGCCAGCTGTTTACCTGCAGGGGCTAGATTGGTTTGCATTTTGCCTCAGTGCATAATTTAGTTTTTGGGGAGCAAGGGTAGGCAAGGTTCCTTTCTTTTGAAGCACCAGACAATGACTGTAGAATGTGACGGTATTTTGGGGCAGAATTTATAGCTTTTTTTTTTTTTTTAATATTGTAGAAAACCTTTCTTGGCCTTGCTCAGTGGTTTAGGAGGATCCTGACCGTCAGAGTAAATAAAGCTAAGTGCAGTGTGAAGAATGATGCAACATTAGGAAAATTCATTAAGTACAGTATGGACTCCTCAAATTCAGCATGTGTTTGTCTTTGTTGACAGAGCCTTTTCTGTTTTCTGCCTTTCTATGTGGTGTCAGACAGTGCGTATTTTCTAGGATGCCCTAGGCATTTTCTTTTAACAAATGCACCACTATTGCTAAAGGCCATGTTTGGGATGTGCGTGACATCTTTTTTTTTTTTTTCCTATTTTACTCTTGTCTATGAGCCTCCCTGATTATTATTATTATTTTTTAATGAAGAATGTTTTCTGTTAGTTACAGAGTGTCAGAAATTTTACATCAAATTTTGAGGTTTCAAGCAGAGGGGAAGGTTACAGAAATAAAGCAGCCAGAACAGATAGTTTTGTAGACTGTAGTTGTAGAATATGTTTGAGGTTGCCTGTGATTGCCCCTTTAATTTCACATCTAAGATTTTTAACGTGCTTTGGGAAAGAATTAAATAAGAAAAACTGTGTCTGAATTGCTAAGGCAGTCCCAGATCTCCAAGAAAGCAGTTCAGTTCAAGAACTAATAAATTTGATTAGTCATGAAGAGGTCTGCTCTGGTGGACTGGAGGTATTCCCGTGGAAAGCAGACTGAAGTTCCATGTGCTTTGTGACTGTGACTATTTAGAAAAGGTTTGCTGCCCTGAAGGATATTAAATATAGGCAACTACTCCCTATATCCTTTATTTGAACATACTGAGAAAATATCATTTACAGTTGACACAATTTTTTTTTACTCCTTCTATGCCTATCTCTATTTCACTGGTTCATCAGCTGAAGGAGTAAATTCTAGCTTTTGGAGATACAGGAGTAAAACAATCATTTCTAGGTTTCCATTCCAACTTCATTACATGGACACATTGTCAGTGTAGCAGGACTTGGTCTTTGTATAGCATTGCTGAAGATAATGATGTTAAGAGTTACAATCTTCTATGCCAGATGGTATAAAAAGCATCACTGCAACTTATCCATTACTATTTTTGAGTCTGTTCTGAAATCAGTGTAGAATATTGAACAGAGTACAGCAGGGCCCTTGTTCAGCTTTGTCAGAAGTCACTGACTAGCTGCTATGCTCAGGCCTGACGTTTGGTTACTACAGGCCACTTCATTTGTTGCTTCCATATATCTAATGTCCACAAGAGATACAATGAGAACAACTCTAACTCCTACTAAACTACCTCAGCCTTATGAGTTCATTTGTACCTTGATTGCACAGCGGTGCACAAAGCAATAGGAAACCCTGTTCTTCCTAAGATATAAGAAACACTGGATAGAGCTAAAATAAAAGTGTATATTAGATGTATTATGAATTCCCTAACAAACAACACACTGGTTGGACAGAACTGATTTGTTATTCAAAAAAGGATCAGTCTTCTAAAACCACCATGATCCAGCCTGCTGGAGCTAATATGATATCCACTTGAAGAGCAAAACTGTGATGATCCTTATTTGTTATTGAGTGAGTAATTTGGAATTACAGCTCTGTTGTGGATAAGATGGTATGGGATGCAGACAGAATACCCAGCACTGGTTAACAATATGCAGACATCAAACCAGTTGGGTGCCCTCAGGGAAACATTTGAACATAAGCTTATTTGATTAAGCAGCATTTCAATCTTTATTTAGCTAGATGGTAAGCATCTCTTTCCTATCACTGGATTAGCATCTGCAAGGTACTAACAGAGAAATACACAAACACTTACTCAAAGGAGACCAAATGGTTGTTCTTCCTACAGTTGTTTTTCTATAAAATCTATTTCTGCAACTAATCTTTACCTGTTATACATCAGAATACTTAATCTAGAGCTGTTACATGGTCCTCACTCCTCCTCTTAAATACCCCCCACATCTCTTCTTCAAAAGGATGGATCAAAGCCAAAGGCCTTTCACTTCTTTCCCTTATAAATCTGTTGAAAGCTTTACAACAGCAAGGCATTGAATACATTTGCGTGTGGGTACACACACACAAACACAGAATACAAAGAACAGTTAATTTGTGGAAGTAATTCAAAGTAAGGAGAAAGAAGTATCATGTATTTTACTCTTGGACATGACTTCAGTGGCAGAAGATAATTGCTTAGAGTTTGACTGAAGATTAAAGTACCACTTCATCAAAATAAGCATACATCCTAGACTTGTCCCGCAGGGAGCACTGTTTCATAAATGCATAAGCAGGTGGCATAGTGCAAACTCCAAAGATGGGAGTATTTCCAAAAGAAGCTACACAAGCTTTTATGGAGTAAATCTTTATCTGACTGGGGAGAAGATTCTCATTTAGCTATCTATCTGTTAACACAGCATATTTGAGTTAGCAATCCATATGGATAAGTTTTGGGAGAAAATGTGCAGCATTGCTTGCAAAATGGCTTGCGTTTTTTACTTCTCCAGCAAAGCCAGTCCTCTTAATCAGGTTGTGAGTATGCTGGTAAGATACAAGTCATTAAAAGCTGTTCAATCTTGTGCAACATAAAATTGACATGGAAGGCAAAACCTATTTGAAGGAGAAATTTTGCTTGAATATTAAGGTAGAATGGAATTATATTGGTTCTCAAGTAGCAGAATTAAAATGCTCAGAAAAGTCCTATATTTGCACAGAGAGAATTTAAGAAACAAAACTAATGAGTCAAAAAGCACCCACCCACTAATCTTAACTCTGCTGTTACAGGTAAAGCTCAAGAACTGCAGAGTACACATACAGCAGTGTTTTTGAGACTGTGAGAAGCTGGATGGATTACTATTAAATATAAAGAAAAACCAATGTTTTATTAGATTCCCTAGGGAAGCAGGAGGGGTACTTATTTGTATGAACATAAAATTGCAAATTTTATCATCAGTATCACTGCAGGTGAAAGTTGTGAGAACAGTTACATACTCTAACAAGATCCTTCCATCAAACACGACACACTGTTTCGGTCTCTGAACCCAGATATCAGGCTAGAACATATAAGAAATGCAAAACTTGGCTTCAAGAGAAACGGACGTGACTAAGGTTTCTTAGATTCAGGCTTATTGATGCCCAAGGAGTTCTTTAAAATACAAGCTAGTTTTACTGATTCCTGTTGATATTCTGAAATCCAGAGTTTGTAAATTCTATTGTGCAGGTTGGCATTAGAAACCACATTTCTTCTCTTTTCTAAGCCAAAATTTTGCAGAGATTTGAGAGGCAGTGTATTCTGCCCATGATCTGGCAAAGATACTCTAAATTAACTAGAAGTGGGTGGGGAAGTATTATCCCTGAGGATCTTGCCTGGAAATAAACCATGGAGCTTTTGTAGTTCCTTGCAGAGGAAAAAAAAAATAAAAATACAAAAAAATAAAAATAAAATAAATGGAAAAAGCACCAGAGAGCTAGAGCAGCTAGCAGTCACACCAGCTTGCTGGGAGACATAAAGTCCTGACTGAAATTCTCGCTCCAAATCAGACCTGGTCATTTACACAGGAGAGAAGCAACCGAACCTAGTTATCACCAGCTTTTGTCCTTTCCTTGGAGCAGTCTATTCTGTGCAGACAACTAGGCATTAGTTGGGCCAGCAGAATGGAGTGGAATTCCTTAGTCTAACAGTTAGGGAATTTGCCTGGGATGTAGCAGCAGCAGGTGCAAGTCCCTCGACTGTGCCTTTCCAGATAGTATGCTTTCCAGCTATTGGCTCATCTCACACAAGTTCAGTGATTTTGATCTGAAGTGCCTGAACTGCAAATTATTTCAAAACTCATGTTCACTTATGCCAGAATTTCCCCACAAATCACAATGATTTCAATGCATCAACACTTCCAAACACTATTTCATTTTTCAGAGAATATTTTGCAAGCTGCCAAGACTGAGAGCTGTTTATGTTGCTGACAACTCAAACAACAGAGCTCTAATAGGTTAAAAATAATTCAAAATGAAGCCTAAAAATAAATTCTTTTTGAGCTACCCTAGTACTAGATTAATGATATCGCGCAGATAAGAGATTTAAGTACCTAGACACTGCTAGCAATTCTAATCACAGATGAGACAGTTGGCTACAGTCTGCCATTTTATGCCCTCAGGAGACTGCAAAGGTCATTCAAGTGCACAGATGTGGGATGTTCAGCATACTGGCCAAAAAGTAATTCCGAACTCCAGAAAATGTAGAAGAGGATGGAATACATATAACCACATCACTCGAAGAATGACTGTGAGTCTTTAAGGCAATGCCTATGGAAAAGAATAAAAGGCCCAACAGGCGCCAGTAAGAACTGGATTTCTGTTTTTGTGACACCATTTGTTTTCTATTATGGATATTTGAGTCTTAGGTTAACATTCCTCTGAGATAAGACCTCATACCTGATAACATTCATCCCCAGGCCAGGCCACAGATCTATGGCCCTGGCACCGTACAGCTATTTCTGTCTGAAATCCAAAGTACTCCCAAGAACCACATCAGTTTATCTTTATCTTACTCTCCCTTCTTTTTTTTTTTTTTTTT
>VXAB01008524.1:158884-184071 GCA_013399175.1 Odontophorus gujanensis
TAAACAACTTCCAAGTCAAGTGCATGTTAGAGAATCATATATATATTTGTTAAATTTAGATTTATACATGTATATATAAAACAAACAAGAATTTCCTTCCTCCAGCCTCTTCCAAGAAAAAAACAATTTGAAATTTGATGTAATGAATGCTCTTTTGACTAACTCTACTAGTTGGAGAAAGCTGGGGGCCGGACATGATGATCTCCAGAAGTCCCTTCCAACCCCTATAATTCTGTGACCCTGTGCAACAATGAAAGTGCTCTATGTGACTAGAGACTAGCTCTAGTTATGAACTGTATAAATTAACACACAACATCTCCATACATTAGGTTTACAATAACCACGTTAAGTATTTCCTGTTTATCAGGCATTACCTTGGACTACATAATTTCAAAAATCAAGCTGTGCATTGGCTTCTTTAGATACCCAAGCACTTTTTGACAGCTACCTTACAAAGCTCAAAGACCATTTAAGTAAGATATGCCTGATCTTCACTATCAAAATGCAAAAGGAAAAAGAAAAAAAAGAAAAATCACCAAATGGCTCTAACGGCTCTTCTTTTTACTGTTTCCTTAATAAGAACAGCATATTTACCTTAGCTAAAATACAGAGATGCAGTAGATTCTGGATTGTTAAAGATTTCATTTTGGTGCAGAGTTCCTGGAGGAATTTAGGGTCCACTGCACAATGCAGCTTTCAAAACTCAATAGGAAGATGAACTGGAATAAAAGTTCTTGTCTGTGGTAGGAAAATAGCTACATCAGCCAACTGGTTAATTACACTGAAACTGGGTATGAACAATGGTTTAAACAGATGTTAGCAGGCATATAGGGCAGCTGGTTAAAACTATGCAAGAATATAATCAAATTTGGACAGCATACACTAGTTTTATGCCTTCTTTTTGCTAAAATTCACAGCATTGCACTTAGTTACACTATCCATGAGCTCTGTGAAGAGAACTATTATAAAATCTTTTGTGAGAATTGGTTCAGATAAAATTCTAAATTGCATATCAAAAGACATATCCTTCCCCCAACTGGTAAGAAATTTCTCTGATCTTGCACTGATATCTCAATTTAAACAGAATTTAAAAGAAAAATAAATAAATCAAAAGCCACAGATATGTAAAACAAAGTATTCAAAACACGATATTGCACATATTACAGTCAGTGCTTTATTGTCTTGTAATATAGACTGAGTTTAGGCTATATATTCAACACTAAAGCTGAGAATCTATGATTACATCTCTTATTAGGCAACAGGAAATTTCAGTGCAGATGAACATGTAACTAGCAATAAAGAAAACACAGAAGAATAATCAGATAATATGTATATGGTGATGCTGTGTGAGGCATCTGGACACTCTTTTGACTTAATCTGTAACATTTTACTGGTTTTCTTTCATGATGGAAGATTGTTACAAATAATTAGAATCCCAGTCTTCAACTAATCTCCTGCATATCTAAAACTAAAACAGTGATTTCTATTCATGTTATTCTATCCTGCTATTCAGGAATAATAACAACATTATGTTGAGCAAGATTAATTAATTAACTGTTTAAATTATGTTCAAATGTTAAGTTCTGCATCTCATACTCTGCTATTCAATTGACAAATCTGTCTTATGTATGAGAAAAAACCACACTTCTATTGAGTAAGTTTGTACATGCAGAAAATTTAAAGAAGATATTGAATATAAAATCACAGTGAAAGATAAACCACAACCTTTCTTTAAAGTTGCGGCTGAGTGCAAGCATTCCTTTTGATAGATTCCTAATGCAGCAATTTTTTACAAGTATGAACACCCCAAATCTCTTCTATATATAGGGAAGTTTGTAACAGGTTCAATTGGAGACATCAAAAACATTTTAAATAGACATCACAAGATGCATTTGTAGTTTAAAGGTCAAATTTATTAGGAGATTAAGAGATGTATTATACGTGGACTATAAATACAGCACAGCTGACTTTATTCACAGTCAGAGACAGCCAATGCCAACTTATTTTGTAGACACCCTTGTTCTTTTGTTCCAGGAAAAGTTTGCACCGTAAGACTTGGATTTAGGTTTTGGAATCTTCTTTTCTTCCACGTCATAGCTCCAGCCTAGGGGTTGTGGGGGAAATGGTGAGGGGCAGTTGGGGAGACAAAATTAAAAAAAAAAAAAAGGAAAAAATAGAATTTTAAATATTCACAGCATAAAATTTAGAAGAAATGCATCTTAAACCTTTTAACTTTAGTATCTTTTATCCAGATAGGCATCTACTATGTTCCTCCTTTACAGGTGGCAGCAGGGAATACAGAAATGTCATGCAGTGTCATGCTTGTTCTCAAAACTGAGACTTCGCATACCTCAACTTTCAGTACCCCTGCAGAAAACTTGGCAGTCATCAGCAAAAAAGCTCAACAGGTAACACTGACCATTTCTGTATGCAGTTCTGCAAGTTCATGGCACTGCATCTCTAGAGCACCACAAAGGTACTAAGGCTCTGTGTAAGCTGAGACAAAAAATGAAAAAAGGTAGGAAAGAAAGGTAAGGTCACCAGGAAAAGGTAGCCTAGAAAAGCCCAGACCTAAAAGTTTGGGAAAGAATTAAGACCTTGGAAAGCCAAAGACAAAGGAAAGGTGGGAGGAAGAAGGTAAGGAATAGCAAAGAAAAATATTCAACATCAGAAGGGAGTCTAATGCTTAACTTTTATAAGAACATAAAAAATTAAAAGAGAAAGGAATTAAGTGATAGAAGACAAGTAAATTATGTGATAGTTAAGCAAGAGAAATGCTAAAAAGTGTCAGAAAAGAGGAGGTGGAGACATCAGTGTTTATGTAAATCAAAATGCAAATCGACTGCAGCCTCCAGGTGCCTGGAAAGTTGCCAGGGCAGCACTCAGTATTCCAAAGTTTGGTCTCTTTAGCTGCAACATTTCACTCAGAGTAGAAATACTTGAGTGGAAGCTAGAAATGATGAGTGTAGTTTTAACTGATACTGATATAACGACACATTTCTTCCTTTGCTTTAAAATGAAACCTCATTAGGTTGGAGAAGGTTTAACACAGACTGAATTTTTACATTTATTTTTCACAGAAAATATTCAGTGTACATGCACAGACATCAAAATGTGTTTTTAAGACACAGATCATCCTGTCAATACGCCCCAATTTAATGTATTCACCAATGACACAGAAAGGATACTTTTTATTATAAGGTTGAAACAATATTGATTTCACCATTAGAAACACTGGAACACACCAGAGGTTTTGAAAACATATTCTTTCCATCTGTGAAATCACTGTCTTTTGCCTACTGTTCTGATTAACAATATAAGCTTGAGTAAACAGCCAGGAACTACAGCCAAACTTTGGTATCACAACATTCAGCATTAAAACACCTAACTTTGAGGCACTTGGCCGCTGGAATGGAATCTACAGCCCCAGCTTACTCCCTTATCATTTTATACACTAGATAGAGAGGTACCGAGAGCCTTCAAGAGATTTGCAACTGCCAGCACAACAACTTGGGCTGCCATAGCTATCAAAAATCCGCAGTTAGTTGCATATAACTTTGGGCTGCAAGAGGCTGCCATATGTGATAAAACTTCACATTCTAGAATAGGCTCCTTCAGTTAGGTACCTACAGTTTTCCAAAACAAACAGCAGAGTTCATTTTGTAAAAATACCACAGTGGTGAGGGAGATAACTCTTGCCTAGAACTCTGTCATACAAGCTATGGAGATAGAAAGCAGAATGTACTTTCTCTAGAAGATTGGTATCACATGACTAAAGGTTACTGTGGCACAGAAAAGCTCTTCGTACTTGTGACTAAAGCTGTGTGCTTTTCAATAGAGATTGGACTAAAAAGAATTTACATCTACAATGTAAACTTCTAATTTCATCCAGTTACAAGTGTTTCCTCCTTGTTTCAATTTCAGACCATCCTCAGCGGTCACACTTCGGACAGAGATCTCTCCTGCTACTGTATTCACCATGCTCTTACTACAACTACAGAAAATGCTTCAGAAGGGATTAAGTGAAAAGACAGCTCACCTGAAGATCCAAAGTTCTTAAGTGAGAACTGTGTTAAAATCAAATCCCACTCTTATCAGAATACTTGCGATATCTAAGATTTGTGGAAGATAAACTTGAGGTTTTGAAGAATTTTGTTATATAAAACTTGGGCAGTCCTCACTGAAAGGACAGAGAACTGGGTTCCTAGACTTACAAATTTCAATATTTCAGTTTAGAAGCCATGTACCACTCTAAACGCACACCTACAGTCCTCATTTCTTTCTAAAAGTATGTTTAAATTTTTAAAAATTCCTATTTCCAGCTGCATCTGACATTGATTCTACTACCTACAAGGCAATAGGAAAACCAAATATACCAAAATTTAAGACAAAAATAATTAAAAATCACACAGTTCTGCTTTTTAACTGCAAAACTTAATCATCTTTTCCTATTTTTATGGGTGCACAGCAGAATCATCTAACAACTCCATACAATTTGGTCTGATCAAGAAATGTTACTCTCTAATAACTTGGATCACACACTGATGACTGCAGACTGCTGAAAAAACTTAACCTCCACATACATTATTCCTGGTTTTAACTCAGTTATACCAGTTCCATATATCCATGAGGACTAAGCAGCAGGCTGAATTCATATTCACACCTCATACGCATAATACGCACCATTTTTTTCAGCAAAGGCAATGGCATCTTCTTTAGTAGAGAAAGTAAGAACCATGTTGGATAAAGGATCAGCTCTGTAAGAAATAAGATGACAGATTTTAGCAACACTTGAAATATAAAATAATTACATCTGCATATCAAGTGCCAGCCAAAAGCTACATTGCACACCATTTCAAAAGCACACTAAATTTTAGCCATTCAAAATTCCAACCTTTTTAATTAGTTCTAGGATTAACTTTCAGTTTTTCCAGAGTATTGTTTCCATCTTTCAGTTTGCTGAAATTCCTTTCCAACCCAATGCAAAAATAAATGTTTTAAGTTTTTTAGTCAACAAATATGTCTAACTACTTGCTGAGGTTGTAATAAATGCTTTGCAACAATCTTCTTTGATTTTGAAAGCTGTTCAGTCCCTCTCTTTTGGGGAGGAGGCTTAAGGCAATTTAGAACAATTTAAGGAGGAAAGAAGTCTGCAGAGCAGTTAGCAGTAGAATAATCAAATGCAGAATACCAAAGTGAGCAGAGCAGGAATTCAAGAGAGACTGAAAAGGATGTGAACAGACTAAGATTCTGTTGAAGTCATGTGACCTTCAAAAATTACTCCAGTACAGCAATGAGATCTTAAGCCACCAATGAAAACAAAGTTCAGAAACTCAAATTGCTAGCTAACCAATTACACAGAGGCTATTTACTGATCATCACCTATTCTCAATTACATTTCTGAAAGAAAGCAAATAAGAAAAACACTTTTTGAAACTAATTAAAATCTCAGTAAAAAAAACCCAAAACTTTTATTTTGCTTTAAAAGCTTAACTTAAAAGCACTGACAAAAGAAGAAGTTGGGATCGAAAAATTTATCTACAGGACTTTCATAGATAGCACAAGGAAGGATTACAAAATGCTTCCCTGAGCGATCATCTGATTAGCCTGGGAGACAACTGCGAGACAAGACCAAATTGCAATCAACTATTGAAGAAGCTGTGTCTGACTGTTCTCTCTTTGAAGCTATAAGGGTAAATGAAGAAAAAAAGCAACCAAAGATACATTGAACTCTGTACAATAAAGGACAAAGACTGTGACTGGCAGAGGGGGAGGGGAAGAGGGGGAATCTAGCTCCCAGCAAAGACAACAATGTAATTTTATTTGATGTACATATAAATCCAATATATTCTCCAAGAAAAAAACCCACATTGAATAGAAGCAGAAATTACACATAGACATACCAATATGACAAGTTTCTTTTTTGTAAAAATATGTAAATATTTACCTTATAATCTTGTAAAGGCAATATAGAGAAACAGACTATGAACTAACTCATAGCATGACCAAAAGACAATCAAGCAACCTAGCATTTGCAATAATTGGTCAGCTAATGCTTACTGGTCATCTTTTCTGTGACTGAGGTTGGAAAAAAATCTAGTCAGTGCTACTAAGCAGAAAACAAAGAAATTTAAGTCTGATGTACAGAGGAACTAGTACCTGTTCAGCACTGCTCATTTACTGAAAGCCTTCCCAAACAGAAGCAATTTGGAAATAACAAAATGAAGAAATCATGCATTCTGTTTTCCTTTATGTTCATCCTTCATACAATTTAAATACAGCTTTTGGATTTCTTTCTCTGAAAGAGCTACCCATGTATTTAAATTTGTGATAATCTGTGAGCGAACAGCAGAGTTCAGAAAGGCCAACATGATGTCCTGACAGTAGTAACAGTACTACAGGATTTCCTGTGCTCCCGGCTGTCTATCAATGACTGCAAATAGGAATTTCACCTTTTGTTTTTTATAAAATCCTATGCAATGGAAACCATATGATTTCTGTGTTTCTTAGTTAACAGCTTTTTACATTAGGATGTACTAAAAAACTATTAATTTGCTTTCCTGAAATGAAAGCTCCCAATTTAAATAAAATAGATCTGTGGTACTTTGTTTTGAGCTACAAGTGTGTTATGTGCACTGAAATGAAGAGATGGCAATAATAAATAAATATTTTTTAGTATTTATCAGATTGTAAAATGACAGAAATATAGCAGAAACCTACAGGTAAGTTAAGTATATCGAGTCCAGAGTACAAAAAGGCTCATCTCTAATTGCATTACATTATACAAAATTAAACAGGAAAACTGTTCTCTGAAGAATAACTTCTGCAGAAATTAACCCCGAAGAGAAGAAATTTTTGTTAGTTCTTTTCTGGGGGTTGAACAGTAACTTGAAATTGCTAGGATGTCCACTAATGTTTCTTACGAGAGTTCTTTAAAGAATGAGTAGATACAAAGTAGTTTACAAAACCCTTGACCTAGCTGCGGCAATTCACAACACAGCCCTAACTTTTGGCTGATCTGGAGCTTGTTTATACAAGAAATATTCCTTCCCTTACCTCAAAATAAAAATGCATGCAGGGATGCATTAATTCAAAACAGCCATTCCATTTTATATACCTATGCTAAACTCGCTCCAGGACAGTTCAGCATTCAGGTAAGCCCTTAATAACATGGCACGTTTCCATAAGTGGTTAGAAAATTTAAAAGTCATTATTTTGGTTGAGAACATGCAGAATCCCACCCAGAAAACAAGTTGTCTGGAGAGGACACATTCCCAGCAAAGGGGAATTAGAAGAAAAGTTAAATTAAACCTGAATATAAAGCTGGTGTTACTGGCACCTGTTACAGTACTGTAATCTGTGCTGGGTATAAATAAACCATATGGTAGTGGCTAGACATTTTGTGGGGAACAGAAGACAGGTGGGAAAGGTGTATTGCTGGTCAACAGTCTATTATCTAATTTAGGCCATTGTGAAACCAGTCAGTCATGACTTGCTAAATGTAATGGCTACTTGCAGCAGTGGAATCATACAAACCATAAGTGTGTTAGGTCACTGATATCTCACAGTGAAGCAGTAATTTAAATATCCTTAAGATGAGATGGTGAAAAACTCCAGAAATTGCTAAGATGAAGATCATTATATAAAGTTTTAACAAAGGTGTTTTAACAGATATTATAATAAAATTATTTTAATCTCTATAATATTTTCCCTCATCTAATGACGTATTATCTCAGCTTTCCTAATTTCCTAATTTCAGAGGTATATTTCCTAATTTCAGAGGTATTTTGAAAACCAATCTATGATAAATTTACAGATTTTGTTTCATCAGTAGTTTGTGTTCTTTAATCATAAGTGCCAGTATGACTGTAGCCAGAAATGTCCAGCAACGTATCCTTTCTGAAGTCCAAAGATTAATTTCTATTGTTTGACATTTGCTTATGGAAAATAACTAACTTTTTTGAGCAACCTTAAAACGGCTTCCAATCAAAATTTCAGTATCTGTGGAAGAATATTAAGGAATTCTAACCACATTGTAAAATGTAGGCTGTACGTTTATTTAGAGAAAAAAAAATAGCTGCATCAAAGTTACATCTCTAAATTTTTACACAGTTAGCATAAAATTACTACTTTTCTGGATTTTGGCATATTTAAAGTATTTACCAGTCACAATAGCAATGCTGAAAGTGATTTTTTAAACAGTTTGCTTGTTAAAAATTGACTGTAGCTCCTCAGTTCATATTTTTAGGCTTTTTATAAAACTTTATAAAAAGAAATTCCAAACGCTAGATATCATTGTTTTACGTATAATCAAATTTAATGCATGTAACTGACAGCTGAGAAAGATTTCCTGCTTCAGGTATTTAATAACCTTCCTTCCCTGATGCTATTATACAGTAGCATTACCCACAACTACAGTAGTTGAAATTTCTGGGTAACATTCTTCAAACTCTTTAAGAAGATTTTGTAAACTAAAATCTGTATTTACATGATAATTAATCATATGACAAACAAACTTGACCTCTTACTTGCTGTAAGTGCTATTAAAGTATAAGTAGATTTACAAACATAAAGACAAATTCAACGTTTACATGACTGGTACAAGCCAAATATAGAAGAAAAGTATCTCCAAATTCAGTAACCACTCACGTAGATGCCCAACCCATCAGAGGGTTCTCCCAGCGCTCTCTGTTATCAAATTCCATCTTCCATTTCTTCGTATTGTTAACTCCTGCCTGCATCGCATTACGTGCCGGAACAAAAATGTGAACTCTTCTGGTTTTGATGTGCTCATCTGGAACACCAGTCAAAGTAGAGATATCCTACGGAAAATGTAATGGAATTTGTTGAAAATGGTTCACGTGAAAGGCTTGTAAATTAATACTGCTTCTACTTCTTACACAATGTCATGTTTGATTTTTTTTTTTTAAATTACCATATGAGAGTTTTGCAGAAACATGTGTTATGAGTTCAGTTTCATAATGCTGAAGTAATTTCACATTGGGATTGCTGTCATCCTGCTTCCCCTGGCTCAACAAGATTTTACATGGATCAGCCACCTGAACCTGCTTGTCTCCCATCTATACAACTGCCAGAGCCAGAGGAGAAGCAGGACATCCCCTCCATCGCCCCAGCTACAGCTGTGAAGCCAGGACTGATCCAATTCGCACCAGCTAAAGCTACCATGGAAATGCATCATTAGCATCTAAGCACTCTACAAATAAACATAAAGAAGATAAAAACTAAAGGATCACAAAAAGCAGCCCAAAAGTGTTACCTGACTTCTATAAAGAAAAAGATTGGGAAAAGTCTCACACAAACTGCTATGAAACACTACTCTCAGCAGCATCTGATATAATTAAAGTGAACTTTCTCTTTAAAAACTAAACAGTAATTACATAAAATTAACCTGTCAGTTCACCCTCGTACAGTAGAGTGTGAAATCAAACATCAAATCCATCTCTAAGGATGCTAAACTACTCCTGTTCCTTACATACTTAAAAGGCCAGTGGGAGCTCTTTGGTCTCCCTCCCTCCCCGCCTCTCTCCAGAAACGAGTAGTAAAGTAGTTAGTCCAAAAAAAAAACCTAAGAGAATGTTGGGCATATTGAACTCATCTCACCAGCAGTGGCATGACTTGCAAGCAAAAGCAAACAAGTTTAAAGGAAACACTGTGGCTTTACATGTCTGTAGCTACTAAATTTATGGGATTTTGTTTTGCGGCAAACTTAAAAGCTCCTGGTGCTGACTCCACACCATCCTTTGAAATGAGGCAAGCCTCATATTTTTCTGTTCTTCAGAAAACAGACTTTGGGATATCAATCCCTCAAAACTACAGCAGGGAGCACGTCTGAAGCATTTCATTTGTATTTGCAATTGGAAAAGAAGGCAAAACAAACAAACGTGCAAACTAATTTTTCAAATTCTAAGTTTTCTACATAGCCTACCACAAGGCAACTGTCCAAACATCTTAACAATTCCATTACAAATGCTTTCCTTAGGATCAAATAAAGTTTATTTTCAATAAGAGCCTAGCAATGATATGAAAGACTAGAAAGACTACCACTTACTGAAATGTTGCAACACAGAGAACACCACGGGACAGACAGATTGGCATTTCTGACAGCTGTAGCTTGAACCACAGTTTCAGAAGGAGATAGCTTCAAGTTTTCTTATTTCAACTGGTAAATTGCTTTGTTTAATTTTTTTTTAAATGCGGTACATGTTTTGTGAGACTTCAACGTGTTTATAAACCTGGACTGCTGTATTACTCTTGAAATCCATATTTTAACAAACATGTCTCAGTTGAGAGCACTTTACATTGCTCTCCAGTATATTTCCCCTTTGAAATAATCTGGATTTTGCTATGTGCAAAACTGCTTGCTTGTTATTATCAAATACATCCGAATTTGCAAGCTTGGAAATAACACAAAATCATGAACATATTTTTTCCTATCATAATGCTCACCAACTTCTGTGTTCATTAAGAATTTCATCCTTCAGATTTGGAGGTCTTCTAATTGCTCTAGAATTCTCTGGGATTAAAATAAAATGCTGTATTAACTAGCATTATGAACATATTTCATTTGTCTTTTGAAGTTTTCATGCTAGAAACCATAAAAACACTACATATCAGTGCATACAGAACACTTTAAAAACTTGTTACTAAAATCCAGTAAGTGCAACATGTATGAGGTAGAAGTTGTAAGAAAAAAAAAAAAAAAAGTCTCAACCTGCTCATCCTTATGAGAACAAAACCAAAACTCAAACAAACCTCAAATCCTTACAAGTCATGTTTTTTGGGCACTTGCCTGGCTCCAAATCAGCTATTTTACCAATGATACAGGATTCATCCCATAAAAATTATTTTCAAGGTGAAAACTAAACCTGCCTACTTTCAGAAACTAAAATATCTACATAGCATTGCTAGCTCTTCACACTTTGAATCATTATAGCTGCAGTTTCCATGCCTTCTGGGAATCCAGCAATTGTTTATTGATATCTTCCCCATATTAAAGCTGGCAATTGAACAGACAGTTGTTAGGACAATGAGTTTCTGGTTTCTGAAGCCCAAGTTGTCCTGACATAAAATCACTGATTTTGCTTGCTGTAGACATGTAAGGTACTGTAGCATAGCTGAGCTGTTGCCAAAGATATGGAATAAAAAGGCTTGGCATCTATCACATACTTGACACCTAAAGAGCACAGAAGCTCTAAAATTCCTATTCCCTGTAGGCGCACTCTTAGTCTAGACAAACTGATTTCTCACACTTTTAAAATGCATTACAACACTCTATTGTGATCATTTCATCCACACAGCTCCAGCTAGTGACAGAAGAACCTGTCCTTTAAGCGACATTTCAATGGGCTAAAGCTCCCGCTCCAAGATTCCATTAAAACAATATAATACTTGAAAAGAACTGTGCTGCACTGGGTTGAACTCTCTACTGTGTCTTCAGAGCTTTGTTCTGAGTTCAAGTTCTCACTGAAACTACCTGTGAACCAACTTTCCAAAACAAAGATGTTTTTGACAGCTAGTTTCACACTACTATCTTTTTCTCGAAGTGTTCCTTACTGAATTTTGCTCTATTAACATATTAAAATATTAGTGAGGTGTTTAGTATTACAAATTCTAAATAATAAGGTGACAACATAAAGGATGAGTTTGAACAGCATAGGTTGTTTTTTTTGTTTGTTTTTGGTTTTTTTTACTAAAAATTAACAGCCCATTTCAGATTTTCAATGCAGGCTATCATCTGAAAGACTCATTATGATTATTTTGTTTTTAATAATATATATCCATATTTTTTTTGTATAGTCACTTCTTAATATCCATGTATGACATTTCAGCTCTTGAAACAAATGGGGAGGGACAAAACACATTTTTAAGCAGACAGAACTGCCTGTGACAGCATCCAACTGCCTACAAACCACAAGGATTTTGTGTCTTCATTAAAACTTATGCTATTTAAAAACAATGATCATGATGGAAGAACTGGTAATCTGCTCTGGAAGGGGTAATAAAGAAATGGTGAAACCGCTACACAGGAGGGAGAAAAACTGGTACAAAGGCACAACAGCATCAATGAAAACGAGATTCAGCATAAATGTGGAATTCAAAGGAAAGGAATATTTCTTTAAGTAAGTTCCACACTTGTAATAACAGCATCAAAAAAGAAAAGACACTGAACTCTGCACTTCAAGGCAAAGAGATAAAATGATTGAAAGTATCTCTGAAATGAAGCATTTTTGAGTGCGTGAGTCAGGTGTGAGGAAAGGTGTCATATTTCAACTCTGACATTTCTCTCCGTGCACTGGCAAAAAATGTGCACAACTGCTATCAACTATCTACTGTTTAGCATCCCTCTTTTTTTTTTTTTTCCCCTTTTTTTAATAAAGGAAACAGGGAACAAGCAATGGGAAGTTGATGTCAAAACACAGAAAAACCTCCCAGCAAGCTTCCCGCAACCACCCAGGATTTAGAGTCTTGCTAGGCGCTCTCTTTTCAATACCAGAATTTCACACATTTCAATGACCATTATGACTTCAAAGAATCAAATTTTCATCATTGTCCGTCATCTGCCGGTTGATTTGTATA
This sequence comes from Odontophorus gujanensis, assembly GCA_013399175.1. Lineage (NCBI taxonomy): Eukaryota > Metazoa > Chordata > Aves > Galliformes > Odontophoridae > Odontophorus > Odontophorus gujanensis. The sequence goes on from VXAB01008524.1 coordinate 171,482, forward strand.
AAGGAGTTCTTCTGCATGCACTCCAGACAAAAGGCTCCTTACTATCATGGCTATATATCAAATTTAAAAGTTCTGTTTGTGACAGTTGTGTCTGTGGTAAATTAGGGTAGCACTGAAGGAGTGCAGCTGCTCCACAGGAACCTCCTTTTTGGCATCATTTCACTTAAATAAAAACTGAATAATTAGCTTCTGCCTTTATTAAACCACAAAAATGCCACTGGCCTTAGTAATTACTTCCAGTTGCCCCACCTACTTAACCTCAGGAGTTTACACTTGTTAGAAAAGAGGGAAAGGATAAGTTTTCTGTACTTTATGGGAGTCCACAGCAGCTTGCTAGCTTTCCCATCCCCAATCTGTTTTACAAGCCTGAGTGCATGAAGTTTGGCTATGAATTTGTGTTGCAATATACTTTCTGTAGGAGCTGTGATAAGAAAGCACAGACTGGCTTGCATAAAAGCCACCAAATAGCTGCTATGAAAGAAGCTTTTTATTTAGTGGGCTCAGCTGCTTCGACTGGAAGTCAGGATGACAACACATTCCTGCACTCCACTGCAGTGTTCTTGAAGTAAGTGCAAGAGTACAAAGTCTACTATGGAAACTGTGAATGGAAAAATGGAGCAGAATGAACTCAACGTGGACAGAAAACTTTTATCTATTAGCTACAGACACAACAAGGGTAAAAAAGCATCTTTGCCCTTAGGAAAGTCTGCATCACGCAGAATACTGTTGTCTTTCAGGCTTCTCAATCTTTTTGTGTTATCACAGAAATCTGTGAACAACATGTGGTACCTAAAATGCATTCTCCCATCTAATTGTGCCACAGATCAATAAAAAAACCTCAAAAAGGAGTGAAAGAAACTTATTTAAAAAACTGAAAACCAAACACTGTAAAAATGAGAGAGGATTCAATAACAACAATGCCTGCAAGAAGGAAGCTATTTGAAGAACATCTCTTTCCATGGGCAGCTGTGCAGTAAACCCTACAGAGAAACTGGGTATAGAGAAAAGGATATGAAACTGGCACTAATGGAAGCAGATATCACACTAATGAAATCACTGTAAGTGGAAAGGAGGTGTCAGCACTCAAAACAGTCTATCTGCAAGTACTGCCAGCTTCAGCAAACTGCTCATCAGTTTGCATTTCACAACCAAGAACCTGCTATTTTAACAGCCTTGATGGCCAAAGTTTTGCTGTTGTCACACAACCTCCATGAGAAAGTCCTTGTCATTACATTGCACAAAAGCTCACCCATGTTTCTCAATGTTTTGTGTGCCCAATGTTATTTTATGCTGGTTGAAAATCACGGTGTACCACATCCCATACACCACCATTAAGTCAGTGTCACTTGAATTGCTCAGAGAACAAGATGAAAGATAAAACAGGCATAGTCAGTTGGAGTTCCAAAAATCACAACTGCTTTGTACAAGTGTTACGTCATCATAGTAAGAAGAAAACTTCCTCCTCCCATCTTTCAATTCTTGAAACACTATTTCAGTCTGAGTTGCATTCCCAAATGGCCCATCTGCACTTGTCCCCTGCAAGTCACAAAAAAACTACAGTTATAAAACTGGTTAATGCTAAAATTTATGGGAAAAGCTGCTGTGTTTGTGTGAGTTTAAACCACAATGCTTAAAATAAAAATAGAACTGTAAGACTTTGCATCTTCCAGGTACTGTAACAAACCTCACAGCAGAGAGGTAGTTTCTTGGCAAACCATAATGCATGACAAACATGCAAAAAATGCCTACCATTCAGTATGCACTCTTGATGCACAGGTAAACAACATTTTGAGACTCAAAACATTAAGCATTTGAAACATCTAAGTCCCACTTTCTGCACAGACAGGTACTGCATGCTTAGTACAGTCTTTTTCTGCCACGAAAGAATCAAAGAGCAAGACAAAAAAATATATTTAATGTATTTCTTCCTTTAACTGTACATTTTTGTTTTGGGAATACTGTCTGTGTAAATATCAAGAAATTAAAGAAGAAAGAAACCAAGTGTATGACCTCATAGTCTGACAAAAATTAAGAAAATCATTATTAAATGGAGTGAACTAGAGTTGGTCAGGAGAGAAAAATGGGAATAGTAATACATTTTATAAAAATAGATGTTGCGTCTAGTAGTGATCTGAGACTTCAATGTGGCCATGACATTCTTTAGATTGAGAAAAATTATAAACAAAGTGCTTATCCAGAATAACAGGGAAAACAAGCCTGCGATTATTTATAGCAGACCCCGCAAACTACTTTTTCTTACAACACAGTATAGCACATACTATCTAGAATTCAAACAAAGCATACGTAAGTAAATCTTTTCTGACACACACAAATGACTGGCTTGTTTTCTGTCATTGCCCATCAGCTATTTAAAAGTACCTCACTTCTCCAGTCAATGTTTTATTAAAGCTTCACAAACCTCAAACTAATAACACAGCAAAAAATCAAGTAGTTAAGAATAAGACAACAACAGCATTTTTAGACCATAAACTTTCAAATTAAGGGAGAGGCAGTCTTAGTTTACCTGCACTTAGAAAGCATATAAAAAATACATATACATATACAAATACAATTACATATAGAAAGTATATAAAAATAGTTTCAATCACAGATACTAAAAGCCCTGGCCAGCAATCCAGGGACAGCGGCAATATTTTTGTGTGCTTCCAAAGTTGTTTTACTGAAGTCCTTACTATTAACATTAACTAGAAGTTCTCTGTACTTATGCATGGAGGGGAAGTAGTCTGATTTGTGCGAGATGTATGGTTGGCATGCATTCTTGCAGTTTCATGGAAAAGCTCCCTTATCTACTCAAGTCGCAAAAGATCCAAGGGAGCACAGCATTCAAAGCCTGACAGTGGACTGGGGCACTAATTACATATAAGCACTGCAATTGCTGCTGTGAACCTGAGCCAATTCATAATCTGGACAGTAAATACCTTAAAACCTGAGCATCCAAGTTCAAATTTGGTTGCAAGTCAGAATTTTAAGACTTGATAACTCCTGTGAAATTTCTTACAATGAGTCTGTAAACAACATCACTGCAGTATATGAAACAGCTACGGTGATTCAATTTAATTAGCTAGCAGTCTCCCTGGGCTGGAAGCTAGGGCACAGAATACCTAAAAATTTTAAAAGAATTCCATTATTGTGCATTCCAGTGTTCCTTTCATTTCAGTTCTTAACTACCTATTTACTCCCTCCTTAATGGTAGTTGTGGAAAATTACTGGGGATTTAACTTGAAGGGTTAACATTTTAGAAATGACGCAGATTTTATTTAAAAAAAAAAAAAAAAGATATTCATCGAAGATTTGTGTGGGGGAAGAAAAAAGTACTGTTTTAAAATTTAATCTGACAATACTGTCACAGTAGTGCACAGTTTGCTACTAAGAACAATATTCAGAAACTCTGAGTTCATGTAAGCCAATGTGTGCTTCCATTGTGATGCATGCTCTCTTCTCTTTACACCTTCTTCATAATTAAAGTGATTTCTGTGATCTTTCTCACAAAGTAACTAGTGGTTTGAGACACAGTGGAGAAAAACAGAAAGCAAATCCCCAATCAAGAAATGCAAATTTAGAGCGAGATCCCTTATTTGTGCATGCTTTGTGAAGTTGCATTTGAGAAGTTAGAAGGAAGCCAGACCTGTTAAAAGCCCTTCCTTACCCTAATGCAAGATGTAATGCTTCTATGTAATATGCATGGACTTCAGAAGTTGAAAGAGGGTGCTAAACAGTGTACACAATTTCCATACACAGCAGGTAGTGAAGCAAGAAAGGAAGGGACACAGTTACCCTCGTTAAAGAGATGCACAATAGAGAACTGTTATGCAGCGCTACCATAGGGAGGTCAATGCATCAGGGATGCTGCGGCTATTAACAGCTTAAACGTTCGCTATATTTAGTTAATTAGCGCACACAGTTTTTAAGCCTTCGATGTATTTTAGAAGGACCTTTTCAAACAGTAACAGATTCATTATTTCCTGGTGGATACATGGGGTGTCAACTGTTTAATCATAATCCAGAAATAAGTGGCTCAATGCCACTGGACAAAAGCTGTTTCTTTAAATATACCTGTATGGTTAAAATGGAAGCTTTCTACAACCTCTCTGTAAAAAGCAGAATCACAAATAGCATGTGTTACTGCTATTTTACAAGCTTTTTTTTTGTTTGTTCTATCTAGAAGTTTGCTGTAACTTGTGCATAGGCCTATAAGTCTTTAAGGGTAGAAAATAATGGTCATCTACCTTCTAATAAAATACAGAAACCTGTCATTAAGATAAAAAGTTTGGTATTCAAATTCAGTGATTCATTTTGATACACTACAGTATCTTTAAGTATTCTATTACTGTGGGGGAAAAAAAATCAAAGGAGAATACAAAAGGAGAATACAGTGTGCAATTATGTTTACTGAACAGTGATAAGACACTAAGACTTTTTCTTTTCTTTTGAAACAGGTATTACAAAAGATGATAATCAACCTCTGACTTATCAGAGGGCCAGAGTTAGTTGACCCAGGAATGCTTCTGAATGGGTTTGGCATGATGGCAAAAATGTGATTCCCAAAGAAAGAACAAAAACAGAACAATAAAGAATAAAATGTGAGTGCTGACAACATTTTAGCTTTATTCTGTCTAGTTACCATGTTACTCAGTGAAAACATTCAAACACATGACTGATAATGATGCCCGCTTGCATTGAAAAAGTGTTGGTTTTTTTACATGAATACACATACAAAACAAGTCTTTAAGGACTACAGTCTACTTCTTCAAGAGCTGGTAATAGGAATTACTCATGGATTTCTTATTTTTTAACATTTACAGCATAATTACAGCAACTCAAGAAAGATACACGACTAATCCTGCTCATCTTTGTCAGCACTTCGTTAGCCAGCATGTGGTAGAAATTTCCTATAATTCATGTTCTTTTCATTTCTTAACACAATTTTCAGGCTAATAAACAATAGGATAGAAGTCATCTACTCAAAAAGCAAAGGTGTTCTTTCACACAAGAAGTAAACAGGCATTAGGGAATGGATAGAACTGAATTAGTCAAAACTGAGCAAGTTACCTACAGTGCTTCAGAAGACATGAACTAAAAAAACCTCTGTGGTCTGAATATTAGATCCTTTCTCTATGGTCCATGTTGTCACTCAACGTTTTAACATTCCTCATTCGTGAAAGTGGACATAAAGTAGCTCAAAGGCACCTAACAAGCTGTCTAGAATTGGAAGACTATCTATTTCATCACTGATCATCTGAGCAGAAATAAGTACTGAAGAAGCACCAAACTGTCCTGAAGCATGCCCAAGATGCTCTGGGATGCCCATGGGATTACAGGGACGCAGCTTTCCCCTCCAGACACCGAAACCTTTTTCCATCTGACTTAACAAAGCAATTCAGCTAGAACTTCACAACTAGAAACAGCTTTCAAGTCTGCAAGCAGGACTTTCTCAGATAGTAAGCAGGACTTGTGCCTTATCCACTGAAACATGGATTTATGCAGAAAGAGACATTCTAGTGAACAGAAAAACAATGGGTCTATAAGGACTTGTTTACTTGCTATTCCTCGCAAGACAAAAAGAATTCATGTTATCTACCAAAGTATTTCATAACAGGGGTTACTATTTAAGAATTCTAGACAAGTTTGGAGTAATGGCTCACTGTTTGTGAGAACATGAAAATATGACCTAGTCTTTGAAAAGCAAAACTACTTAACAAAACAGCTCTGAAAATAAAGTTACTGCTTAACTCCTCTTGATTACTAGACTGTATCAATAGCTTACTTTTGTTCTTATTAGCAGATTAGAAACACTGCTTACATATTTGAATTTAGAAAACCAAACAAGTGTTTGCAAGTTGAATAACCTGTCGGAAACCAGACAAACTAAACACATCACAACGATACTCCTTTAATTTGTTCTGAACAACCATTGTAGCAAGCTCTACAAGGTTGAGTATTCTTTGACAGAAAATAAAATACTATGTAGTAAAACAAAAAAATCCTCCTGCATACCCTTCAAAGAGAGATATTCTTTGACCGAGTACTCCCAGACTAAAGCCTTGAAATTTCTGCACAAGAATGCTGCACGAAGGAAGTCCAGACAAAACAGACACTCGAGATGTTAGGACATTGTGTAACTTCAATCTCAGACACTTCTCCTTTCAATACCCAGCAGAGATAGCACTACCATGCACCCAAAGCAAAGACACTTAGAGAAAGAAATCCAAATCATTTACCCTTACCAAAAAAGAGGTATACTTATTTATATAGGGATAAGGATGCACTTGTAGCACACTGACAGAACTAAGGATTACTTCGCACTAAGTCCTGGGCTATTTGCAAAACTACAGTTATCTAAAACGAAAAAAAAAAAAAAAAGAACAAACCAAGCTGCAGTTTACTTATATAGCTGTATTTACTGCTCTTTAAAGACAGTAAAATTTGATTAGAATATCCTCAGCTTCTCTGTTTAAAGGCGTTGGAACTTTCTCCATCTATGAAAGGAAATTGTTGTCTGCAGACTTTCTTAAAGAAAACTGTCTATTGACATCTAGCCAACCAGGTTTTCTAAACCACTGAAATCTTAATCAAACTATAACTGCTTAAAAAAGGAGTTATAGAAAGCAGTGTAGACTAAACTGAGCTAGAATATTCCAATGGAAGAAGGATTTAATTGCCAAACAGCAAAACATAGTGAATTAGCAGTGCTGAAAATATATAGCTACATTATCAGCTATACACACCTGAGCTTATACAACACTCAAGACCAAATACAATTGCCAGCCAAAACTACAAAAGAAACTGCCAAATTATTTAAGCTGACTATCAATGTTTAGAAATAAATACATTACTCTGATAAACCACTATGGTGTACAAGAAATGAGAAGGATTATTACCCTCCCCTGAAATATTAAAGCCTTTAAATACTTAACGTCACATCATCAGCTTGACATCCAAGGTGTTTTGTCTTTTTTTTTCTCCCCAGAGTAATATTGTTTGTCTTCGTCGGGAAAAAAAAAACATTTTTAAAGATTATGTTTTGCAATAAATATCTCAGATACATTAAACTAACAGTGACTATAAAAGGAATAAAAGTGTTTGAGTACTTAATTCAATGCAAGTCCACACTTAAATATCTGTAATTCAAGCAGATGCATTTATATTTTCATCTGTGAACATTTAGCTTTCTCTTGAATATTTCACTTGTATTGAAAGAATGCATTACTTCTGAAGCACTCCCAGAATGCAACTGAAGGGAAGCTGTTGATCTAATTGAGGAGAAAAGAAAAATGAACAGAAGGAATACAACCTACAAGAAAGAAGTTTGGGGGGTAGAAGAAAAGAGGAAAAGAGTGATAATAGCGGTATCTCCATCTGATCCACAGAGACTGCTGTTACGGCACCTATTCTTTGAATAAAACTTTGCCGCATCACAGCCATACGAACAAGGCACACTAAATTTGCTAAGTTACACTCCTCATCTAAAGAGGAATGCTGTCCTAAACTGAATTCTTTATGGTAACCAGTTGAATAAATACTGCAGTTAGAGTGGATTAAATGAGGGAAAGATTATTCTAAATTCTTTTATCCTATTAAAAAGCCTTAGGAACAGCTTAAACTCACCCTTAAGGAATAACCTGTAAGGGGTTAACAGTATGTCCAAAAAAAACCCCCCAAAAACCCAGAACCTCTACTATATCCTTATTAACACAGTGGTAATGCTTGGAGAACTCTTGGCTGAACTGTAGTTTCAAGAAGAGAAAATATAGTAAGCCTGTCTTTAACAAATGCATACTTCGCCAAGTATTTCTCTTCAGTGAGTTGCAAAAATAAGCTCCTATAAGCAGTCCTCAGATGCAATGTCACACTTTCTCGCACGTAATTTTACAACACATTATTGCATTGTTTTTCAGAGTAAAGCACAGCATATACTCTTGGTTCTAGGGAAAGGCTGCTAGGAATGATCACACACTTTGCAAAGCATGCTGATTTTTTATTTGTTATGCCCTTCATTTCACAGCGCTGGAGAGTATCAGACTGATAGGGAAGGAAGTTTCACCATTCCAGCTATTTTTCGCTTGTATGTATATTTCTTTTTAAACTGTAGTATTATCTCTGTTCACTATAAGATACATGTAAGTCCATGCATCCCTGTTAAAACTCAGAATGTAAAACTTCACTGTTTTCCAAGCCTCAAGCGACACTGGGATTTGGATGAAGGTGTACAACATTGCTTTATCCTGAAAGCACTGTATGATTGCTAATAATGAAATCTTGCAGAAAAAAAATGAACTAATGTATTTCTGAAACTGATTACTGAAAGTCCATGCATGGTTTTTTGCCCCAAAGAGGTCTGCGTTCCGAGAATCCTACTGATACACTACTCGTCCTGGATTATCCTGTAGGAAACACAACAGACACTGTTACCTATGGACAGCCACGAGCAAGCTACCAAGACTCCTGATCCTGATTTCACAACAGTTACTAATCAATTTCGCACTGACTAGTCTCCTGAACACTAGAGTATGAATTCCTCAACCCTGAAAAAGTATAGTCATATTTTCTACACCAAATTTAACGTATACTGTTGCGCGCAAAGTATCTTCAATGACAGTTACGTAGAAGTCTGTCTACAATCAGAAGGAAACTGGCCCTCTGCCAATCTTCAGTAATGAGACATCAGAACCACTGCTGAAAAAATTCACAGTATAGAAAAAAAACAATTTTAGGACAGCAGCTGAAGTGTCAACTGAGTTTTTGTAGTTATCCTGTAACACAACCTGTCCCCATACATTTACGCCACGCTGCATAAACACTTTTGTACCATTTCAGCTGCACTTGATAGCACTCTTTTTGAATGCTTAACTCTGTGTAGCAACCCATTCTACCTCATCTTGGCCATAAACAAAATATAAACATCTGTGACATGGCTGCAACTAACAGCTGATCCTTAACCACTGTTCCACAGTATTTCTAGAACCTCCCAAATGACCGAACTCTTCAACTACACTTTGCTTTCACTTTTTCTTTTGAGCCACAGCATGTATATTACTGGTGAAAAACGCTGCTATTGAGATGCAAAGGTTATTTTCTGTAAGTTCTAACCTTGAAATATTGTTCTAACATTGGTATCATTTAACAACTACAGAAAAGGTCTGTTTAGTGGTAAATATTCAGGAGTAATTTGGTATAGCACCTACAATTGCAGATACCAGGTTACATAGAAGTGTCTAGGCCATGGGTGTCCAATCTTTTGGGTTATCTGGGCAACACTGAGTGAAGAGGAATTTTCTTAGGTCATGTATGTTCATAAGACAAGAGTACAAAAACACTACTGGATAGAGGAAATTCTTAGCTACAAAACACCTTTTTCAACACCATCATCATCATTACCTATTCATTTTCACCAGTAAAAACAAGAGCCTGCATGCCTCACTTACAAAAATCGGCACCAGAGGAGGTGACCTACTGTCACCACTGCTGAAACGTACCACCCACCACCTCACTGTACACAATTCCACTGTTTGGTCTCCATCAACATTCAGTAAGTATTGATGAATGCCCGTGGGAGACATTTTTTCCATATGGAGGAGTTCAGTGACACACCTCTGCCTCACACACACTTTCACATCAGACACTGATCTGTCGGACTCCCCCTCTGCTGCCATGTGTTGCACAGCAGCAAAATGTAATGGAATATTGGCAGGAAGGTTCAGTCTCTATTGCTATATCACCAACATCTGCCTCTGATTTTGTGGGTCAACATCATAAAATACAAGGCATTACTTTCAGAACAGTCCTCATAAAATATATAATATAATGTATATAAAAGTTAAAAATTTATTTCAATTTTTGATGATCATTTATTCAAACATAAGGAGAGGTATTTGACCTTGTCACAAAGCTAGTCCATCAGGCTGGTTCGATAGCAGTGGTTGCAATTATTTGAGATCTCAAGGTGTTCAGAAGAGATTTTTTCATGAAATTATATCTTTTCTATACTTCATTCTTGACAGCAGTTGCTCACAAATGTATGAACTGCCAAAAAGCAATGACAAGAATAAGGTATGATTGTGAAGTGAGGTACTTCTCTCTCATAAGAGAGGTCTTATAATAGAAGTTTGATATGTTCTATTTTAAAATTCACAGGTAATGTGTTTATACGGACTGAAAATGGAGTCCCAGATAAACCAAAAAATCAATGATTTTTTTTTGCAATCTTGAANAGGTCATGTATGTTCATAAGACAAGAGTACAAAAACACTACTGGATAGAGGAAATTCTTAGCTACAAAACACCTTTTTCAACACCATCATCATCATTACCTATTCATTTTCACCAGTAAAAACAAGAGCCTGCATGCCTCACTTACAAAAATCGGCACCAGAGGAGGTGACCTACTGTCACCACTGCTGAAACGTACCACCCACCACCTCACTGTACACAATTCCACTGTTTGGTCTCCATCAACATTCAGTAAGTATTGATGAATGCCCGTGGGAGACATTTTTTCCATATGGAGGAGTTCAGTGACACACCTCTGCCTCACACACACTTTCACATCAGACACTGATCTGTCGGACTCCCCCTCTGCTGCCATGTGTTGCACAGCAGCAAAATGTAATGGAATATTGGCAGGAAGGTTCAGTCTCTATTGCTATATCACCAACATCTGCCTCTGATTTTGTGGGTCAACATCATAAAATACAAGGCATTACTTTCAGAACAGTCCTCATAAAATATATAATATAATGTATATAAAAGTTAAAAATTTATTTCAATTTTTGATGATCATTTATTCAAACATAAGGAGAGGTATTTGACCTTGTCACAAAGCTAGTCCATCAGGCTGGTTCGATAGCAGTGGTTGCAATTATTTGAGATCTCAAGGTGTTCAGAAGAGATTTTTTCATGAAATTATATCTTTTCTATACTTCATTCTTGACAGCAGTTGCTCACAAATGTATGAACTGCCAAAAAGCAATGACAAGAATAAGGTATGATTGTGAAGTGAGGTACTTCTCTCTCATAAGAGAGGTCTTATAATAGAAGTTTGATATGTTCTATTTTAAAATTCACAGGTAATGTGTTTATACGGACTGAAAATGGAGTCCCAGATAAACCAAAAAATCAATGATTTTTTTTTGCAATCTTGAAATCCATTTTTAGCAAAACTACAATAGCCTGATATAACGAACATGGAAATCATTCTACTTAATACACGCAAACAGTTAAACTGTTCAGAAACTACCTGAGGGAGATTTGCTGCCGACAGCCTTTGTCCTCTATAGCCCAAATTTCCAAATGCAAGTGGAGTCTTGAGAGACTACTTTTCACCCAGCTATTTGTCCAGACTCTTGGAATATGACCTAATGAGTAGCCAGAGATTCAAAATATGATGCAAGAACTGTATTTTTGTTTGGATATGTTCAATTTGTATTACACTATTTGGATTTAACTACTTGTTAAAATTATTTTATTCAACACTTGCAGAAGATAACCAATAATTCAGATAAAGACAATGGTTTTTGAATGTGTTCTATATAAGCTGAGCATATAGCATTTTAAAATCCCATTTTTTTGTTTCTAATATCAATAATCCTGTACTTCTATCACATTCATTTTTCATTATTACAATAGAACTGATTTTTCTCTCATACACAATGCCTGTCATCTGACATTTAATCTATTATTCAACATATCTGAAGATATAACGATTGTTTAGTTTACATATTTCTGCATCTGAGAAAGAAACAGTGGACTTGAAGAAAATGATCCAATGGTTACTAATATCAGATCTCAAAAATATCTAGTGACTGTGAGTGCCTTCAACTTAATGAGAACATAGAGACGTTAGAAACAACCATGCCATTTACAATTCATTTACACTAATACTGAGAGAACAGAACAGTTGCATTTCAAAGTAGTATCACTTTATCACAATCACAAGGATAAACTTTCATAGCTAGACAGACAGGGCAATGCAAAACCCTAACTTAGGATAACATATATGTAACTGTAAAATGGAAGATAAAAGAGTATCTATTTTGTGGGTCTGTCTTTGCACTGTAGTCTCTTTCAGATTTATGTATTCATCACTGGAGGTCACAACAGGGAAATCTGATACTGTAAATTCAGGAATTATAAATATTCTACTTAGATTTTTTAATGCATTAAAGAACAGGGTTACAATAATCACATTGAATTTATAATATGTTTAGGGAAATGTAGGTCTACTGACTCAGTGCATCTTATTTACATAGTGACTCATGAACTCCTGTACATTAAATTAAACCATGAATCCCAGCTTATGCAATTAGATTACCAAGATAACCATCCTCGCTGAAACACAATATTATTTTTTACCTTACTTTTGAACTCAGAATGATGTTACACTTTTTAAAAAATTCAGAAAAAAATTACAGAAAATAAAAAAAGATATCTAGAGATGGGTAAAAATTCATTGTTGCTAAATCAATATTACAAACAATGAGGAATAAAAATCCTGTGCAGTTGTCAAACTAGATGCATTTCTTCTAATAATCTATTAACCTTCAGCTTCCTCAACATGTAGTTATCAGTACCAA
>VXAB01008524.1:184649-203497 GCA_013399175.1 Odontophorus gujanensis
CACCTTTTTCAACACCATCATCATCATTACCTATTCATTTTCACCAGTAAAAACAAGAGCCTGCATGCCTCACTTACAAAAATCGGCACCAGAGGAGGTGACCTACTGTCACCACTGCTGAAACGTACCACCCACCACCTCACTGTACACAATTCCACTGTTTGGTCTCCATCAACATTCAGTAAGTATTGATGAATGCCCGTGGGAGACATTTTTTCCATATGGAGGAGTTCAGTGACACACCTCTGCCTCACACACACTTTCACATCAGACACTGATCTGTCGGACTCCCCCTCTGCTGCCATGTGTTGCACAGCAGCAAAATGTAATGGAATATTGGCAGGAAGGTTCAGTCTCTATTGCTATATCACCAACATCTGCCTCTGATTTTGTGGGTCAACATCATAAAATACAAGGCATTACTTTCAGAACAGTCCTCATAAAATATATAATATAATGTATATAAAAGTTAAAAATTTATTTCAATTTTTGATGATCATTTATTCAAACANATATAACGATTGTTTAGTTTACATATTTCTGCATCTGAGAAAGAAACAGTGGACTTGAAGAAAATGATCCAATGGTTACTAATATCAGATCTCAAAAATATCTAGTGACTGTGAGTGCCTTCAACTTAATGAGAACATAGAGACGTTAGAAACAACCATGCCATTTACAATTCATTTACACTAATACTGAGAGAACAGAACAGTTGCATTTCAAAGTAGTATCACTTTATCACAATCACAAGGATAAACTTTCATAGCTAGACAGACAGGGCAATGCAAAACCCTAACTTAGGATAACATATATGTAACTGTAAAATGGAAGATAAAAGAGTATCTATTTTGTGGGTCTGTCTTTGCACTGTAGTCTCTTTCAGATTTATGTATTCATCACTGGAGGTCACAACAGGGAAATCTGATACTGTAAATTCAGGAATTATAAATATTCTACTTAGATTTTTTAATGCATTAAAGAACAGGGTTACAATAATCACATTGAATTTATAATATGTTTAGGGAAATGTAGGTCTACTGACTCAGTGCATCTTATTTACATAGTGACTCATGAACTCCTGTACATTAAATTAAACCATGAATCCCAGCTTATGCAATTAGATTACCAAGATAACCATCCTCGCTGAAACACAATATTATTTTTTACCTTACTTTTGAACTCAGAATGATGTTACACTTTTTAAAAAATTCAGAAAAAAATTACAGAAAATAAAAAAAGATATCTAGAGATGGGTAAAAATTCATTGTTGCTAAATCAATATTACAAACAATGAGGAATAAAAATCCTGTGCAGTTGTCAAACTAGATGCATTTCTTCTAATAATCTATTAACCTTCAGCTTCCTCAACATGTAGTTATCAGTACAAATGTTCCATTTAAAAATATAAATCCCAAATATTTCTTCTTGTTTATAATTAGTTAAGATAGCTTCAGGCTTACAAGCAAGCAAATACAATATGAACTGTCTGGTACATAGGATGGGATTTTTTTTTTCTTTTTGATTCAAAAGTTATACGAAAACCAATGAAAAGCAGGCTTCTGCTGTGACGCATTCCCTCCAGAAGTCTTACAAAAATTATACTATTCAATAATGTAAACATAAGTGTCAGGTTGCATCTACAGTAACAGACCACACATTATGGAAGAACTTACAAGAAAAGATTGCCAAATTTCTGATCTGCTACTGATTAGCAGAAGAATGTTATGCGTTTGTTCCTAGTTGTAATCCAACCTTCATGCATATTCAAAAGCTAGAGTATACGTACATAGTAACAATAACCTTGCCTGCTTCTTTATGCTCACTGTTCTGTAATATGGGTCCTAATGAAGATAATTTTAGGAAGCTGGCAAATTCTGTATGATTGCACTACACAGAATAATACTCGTATTTCAAAAACAGAAAACTTGTTATAAATTACAGCTCACACTGATCCTTGACCATAATGTAATAATAAACGAGGTACTCATCACTTTATATTGCTTAATACTTGGAATGTCATATTTCCTTCACATACTTGTTTTACTAATGCTGCCTTTTAAAAAATGCATGAAGGATTTTTGCTTTGTAGTTCACATTTGTATGGTTTTCCTAGAAGAGCGTAGAATACCATACTGAATGCCTATTGTGTAGAAATAACCCCGAAGGCTGTATCATAGCAGTATGCAGTAGAAAACCCTTACCAATTTTTCATCAACTGTGATGAGTTGCGTGTCTCGAGTTTGGTTCTGTGCCAGCCGCCATGTGGAAGTGCTCAGTGACCTGCAGTGCAAGACGTGAAGTTAAAAAATGATTCATGCAATGAGAAAATAGAGGCAGACAAATCTTACATAAACAAGTTACTTTAACAATATCCGTCTTGTAAAAAAAATTGAAGAGGGAGAGATGAGGGCACAAAAATCCTTTTTCTCCCCAATTAGTTCTGTCTGCTGAGTTTTTGGCAGACTCCCACTTAGCAGTTCACAACAGGCTGCACTTTATGTCAGCCTACAGGCTCTCTGTCACAGAGAGACTGCCAGTGGCAAGGACTGTACTGCTCTATATGAATGTACAGTAGCTGGTTTGTCACGAACAGACAGAAAAATACAAGGCTGTTGCAAGTATTCTGGAACTCTGATCCTTAAAACGATGGCATCAGAGGAAAAAAATCCTAAACCTATTTGTAATGGGAAAGCTCCAGTTCTACACTTCAAACCAGAACACTAACTTTTTTTTTTTTAAGCAAAAAGAAAAAAACAACAAACAGAACAAAAACTCTAAGCTAATAATACAAACAAAATTTTCTGTCTTTGTGTAGGCAAAATTCACAACCTTTTTGCTGCATTCCTTAATCAGTTCAGGTCAACTTAATAGATCCCAGGAAATACGATCAATCTCTCTGCATAACTGCTAAACCTGCAACGTACTGATGGAAACATGGAATCCAATCCCACATCACTGAATTAAGGAATAGAATTTGCTGTTAATTTGCTTTATGTCACTGATGTCAGGATCAGGCCTTTTGAGTGCAAATCATCTCTTGGCAAAACAATGCAACAACATGTGAAGCAAGCCAGAGAGCACAATTCTCTGAGCTAGTAGTGTGCTTCATGTTTAATTAAGGTCATTTTAAACAAATGAGGCACAAAAGTGCAGGAATACGAACAACTAACCAGGGGCTAAGCCACTTAAGTTTCAACTGTTACTCAGAAGATTACTCAACTTAGGAAGCTAGACAAACTTGCAGATGCAAGAGAACTTAGATTTTGCCTCTGGGATGCTTACAACTGCACTTCCAGTGACTTAACACTACTATCTTTTGAGGAAACATCCAAAATTGTCTTAAAAAATGGAACAACTTGTAAATCAGAATTTCAAGACTCACAAAATCTGCAACAGTAAGAAGAATAATCTCCTCCTCCAAGTACACCATAGCTACTGAACAGAAAATATTTTAAAAGGGATGCTGGAGTAACTAGCCTTAAGTCATTCAAAACCTGTAGAATTACAACAACATACCTTGCAAAGCATATTACTAATCTTGAGACTGTGGAAGCTGTAGCTAAGGACAGAGACTCAGCGACGCATGCACCTACTCATGTCTTCCAGTTTTAAATCTTTCTCCAGCTTTTATGGATTCTAGTGACAATGCATTTCATAGATTCATAAAATGATCTAGGTTGGAACAGGCCTTCAAGATCATGAAGTCCAACCAGCACCCGGACATACCAAGTCCCATCACTGGACCATGTCCTTCAGTGTCACATTTGAAGGTATGAACACAACCACTTGGAAATAACCACTACAGTGCTACAATGAACAGTATAGCTGCACTGGATGTAGCACGTTAACTAAATGAGCATGCAGTTTTCAGACAATATTGGCATGGCAAAGTTCTGAGGAGGTGAAACACTAGAAAGGAATTTGAAATTAGTGACTATAAAGTAAGTCATAATAATATTATAAAACAAAGCAACTGGAACAAAGTTCAGTTCAGTAACAATTAAAATGCAGATTCTCATCAACATATATACCTAACACAGAATACATGTTACTAAATTGCCTTTAATTTTCCAGTAACAACAACAAGAAGTATCTAAGTCATTAAAATTGAACTGAACAAATAAAGTGTACAGAATCACACAACTTTGTGACATGGACAAACACATGCATTTGAAATTACAAAACTTGCCACAAAGGGCACTTAGAAGAACAACACAAAGCTTTTGAGGAAGCCAAGGCATGCAAGAATTTCACATCCAGATGACAACTATTCTGTTACCTCAAAATCTCTGTTCCACAGAACTTCCGCCTCAACACAGCTCTTATTTTTCAGTTTGCACATATCCAATAAGTCATAAAAAAGGATACAGTAATTCTGCAACACGCTATAAAGATGCTCTTAGATGCAATGAAGGAGAAGTTACCTAAACAGGGGTGTAACATTTGACTTCCAGAAGCAAATAGCTGAGAAGCACGTTATTTCCAACCTTAACCAAGGCAAAACATTACGATGTGAAAAAAAAAAAAATCTCCTCAGGAATTTTAGTGTCAAAACAGCATTCCACAATTATACTAGAACACTATATGATGTGGCGTTCGCTCGATTCATAAGATTCATAGATACATTAGGTTGGAAAGGACCTACAAGATCATCTAGTCCAACCATCCTCCTATCACCATCCCTACCCACTAAGCTACTAAACTAAATCTCAATTTAAATCTATCTCCCTACCCACTAAGCTACTAAACTAAACCTATTACTTAATGCTTGGCCAAAGAAAAATATTAGATCACGCTATCAAATGTGATATATAAATCAGAAAGCTCTCAGGACCTTCCTCTACAAAAAGGTCTGAGGAAGATGTGAACGGTTTGTGTGTGCCAGGATTGGAGTAATTACACTTGTCAAAAACACACATTTTCTTTGTAATATAATGCAATTTGAACAAAATTTCAAATTGAGTTTGAGCCAGCTTTTTAATATGACAAAGGATTTAGCAGCTCTAAAAAGCATAAATGCCATGCCCTTCCAAAATTATTTCCACTCAGCACTATGCCATCTGATATACTTCTTACTCAGGTGATTGCTCATGTTGGAAATTTCTGCCTTCACAGAAAAAATTAAAATTTCATACTATTAAAGTTGAGAGGGAAGAATACATATTTGTAAAAATGCCATCAAATTAAAAGTGGGCAGAATCCTTCTCTGAGATGCCTCTACACTGCACACAGAACAAGTTAATTTTTTTGCGCAAGGTGACTCTGTCAGATGGGACAAATTGGAACACATACCACCTTACAGCTCTCCATGACATTTTAGCTCTCTTCTTCAAAGACAGATAAGATAGTTTTTGCTACCTTAAGTCAATTTCTGCTCCTTTTCACCGCTTTAGAAAAAGTCCACCTGCCCCTGGAATTAGCACCTTCCCTTCAACATGCAGCCTTACACCCAAGTATGGATTAAACAGAGGGGGAGCTTTTGTTAAGAATCCTGTAATTGAAAATTGTTTGAAAACAGGTATTTGGACTAGAATAGAAACATGATGTATAAGTTCATGGAGGACTCTGTATAAGAATACATAAAACAGCAGTTTTCCTTCAAAGATGACAGACTCTTGGAACTACCATGTGTTTCACTTCTCATAGGAAAGTATTCTAGAACCTAGAAATATCAGCAATTTGAAAATACCATGCAATCTGAAATATTACTATTTATAAGTTAATAAAAGTGTTACTGTTTCCCAGAGAATTTAATTAATTTTCTCCAAGTTTCCTTGCACTACCCTTATTCCAGACACTAAGCTGAGGAAGGAAACCCCTTTCCCATAATCCTGTCTTTTCAACCTCCCACAACCAGAAGTATTGCATCATCACACACATTTTCTCTCGCAAATCAGTCACACAGCCTTGACAACACTTAACCTTTAAATTTAATGATTATATGATCTAAATAACTTAAGCGACCACTCCATCCCAACCTTTTATTCTGTCCCCATCAATAAAGCAATTCTCACAAGATTCCCAATACCTGACTCTGCCCACATAGACCCTGAACCTTCAGACGGCTCCTCTGACAGACCAAATTGCTGAAAGTATAAAACATACTTTTTATGATTCCCTTTCTTCTCACCTCTGGAACTGTAATCTGCTTTCCTCTTTTTTTCTTTCTAAGCAACATGGCTTAACGTCATTGCATTTTGCTTTTTCAACTGCTTAGGTTTTCTTTTTCCCTTGGCCAAAATCTGTTTGATGTCACAAAAGTAGAAAGTCCCACTTCTTATCCTGTTCCACAATGAACCAAGCTCTGATTTAAAATTACTGTACACAGAATATTTTAAATAAATGTATTAATATTTTAATTCTGAAGTTCAGGAACTCCACAAAGAGTTTTAGACACAACAGCTAGGAACACTAAAACTTGCTATCTTCTAGGTCCATTAATTTCCTATCCAAAATACAGATCAGACAAACTTCCTTCACACTTACTATCTATCAAACAAAGTGTGATAAGATTCCAAGTGGGCCAAAGCTCTGTTGCGGATTTGCGCAAGCATTTTTCTTAGTGAGTTCCCTACTGGTGAACAAACAACCTTTAAAGGCAGAAACTGGGGCTTGTTAGAATAGTTAGCCTTTTAAAACAAATGAACAAGAAACTCAAAGTGACTTAGACAAAAGTAAAATTAAGGTTATTAAAAAGTCACTCATGTCCTCTCTGATCTTCCTGGTACTTTCCCACACGCTCAGTATGAGGCTAATCAACTCTGCAGCTTCTTGGACTGTAGGAAACCTCACACAAGTTCTTCTAGTCTCTAAGAAGTCTTTATTTCTGCCAACAAGGCCTGGCTATGGCTGCTGGAGATTCATCTGGCACCAACTCCCTTCTCCTCAAGGATATTTCCTATCTTAAATATAGTCACCGTATTAATAGAAGATACTTGTTTTGTTCTTTGAACATTAACGCAAACATAAAGGTATCTCTACCTTTCCACAAACACAACTAACTTGGAATGAAACTGGAACAAGTCCTTTTGCCCAGAGAGAACACCACCACTCAAAATGTCACTTGGTTTACAATTAGAAAAGTGATACTCCTCCCTTCTTTACCTGAATGTGCTGGGCATTTAAATTCCTTAAATTTTATCTATAAGATTTTGTATAACTGTTTCACACTAGCATCAATTAATCATTTTTATCATTTATGTTCTTTCACTGTACTAATGTCTACATTTTGAAGAGGTTATTCCTCTTCTACAGTAAGCAAAGTCACAAATAGATTCTGTAACTCTGCTATACAAATGGAGGAGCCCATTAAGAAGGCATCTGAAATTCTTCAGTCCTCAATACAGCACATACACCAGTTTCTAGTCTCTTGACTGTCTTATCCCACTATGTAACAAGGAGACAGCAGAGTTCCTTGCTTCTGTAGACATATGCACCTGTTCTCCATTCTATCAGTAGAGGCCCCAGCTCTGCTGATACCATTAACCAGTCCTGTTGAACTGGAGAAACCAAACACTCGAACATGGAAGTTTTCAGTGACATTTGGATAAAGGAAATAAAGGCATTTGGCTTGAACACTTACCTTAGTAACTTCAGTAAACTTTCAAAAATTATCAAATTGAAGTTCTTAAAAGTCCGCTAGCAATCAGCATTTAACACCTATATGAACTGTTTATTTAATCACAGAAGTGCAACGCTTGTGGAAGAGGATACCAGCCAACAGAGGCTCTGGAAATCTCAAAATAAATACCTACAAGCCTTGCAGAAGGTGAAAAGCAGTCATATTCACAAGGCGTGAATTTGCCTTCCACAAAGAGCAACACTTACTGGTATGCTGTACAACACCCAGATATAAAAACTTTTATTTACCTGATCCAATCTAAGAGTTGAGACTGAATTCACGGCAGGAAAAAAAACAAAACAAAACAAAAAAACCCTCCTTAACCTCTTCATGGAACACATCTAACTGTTTGATTTATTAGCACCCCCTTTTGGTCAACAGCTGGAGATATATTAAACAAAAGTAGATACTACGGCACATATAATCAGATCACAGCATAGAGACTTAAAAAAAAAAAAAAAGTCCAAGAAAAAAAATAATGAAAAATGAAGGTAGTCAGTAAGAGTAAGTCTCTGTGGAGTTTTAACTATTCTGAGACTAAATCATCAGAAAACCAGCAGGTGTGCATATATGGATGCTGGACTGAGCCCTCTGACACACAAAATAGATAAACATTCTTAGGAAACCTATTTCTTTATTATTATTTATGATTATTACGGCATTCATCAGTAATAACAGAAGCTTCACTGTTTATAGTCACCATAAAAACAGAAATTCTGAACAAGAACATGGAAAAACTGCCAGGTCATAACTCTCCACAGTGCCCAACCCAGTCATGGGTCACAATTTAATAAACTAAAAACAAGTTAGTATAATATTCTTTCATGTATAATGCAGGTATCAGTGACCTGTTAAATCATTTCAGATACAGTTCAGATCATGCCATTCAGGTCTAACATAATGCATTTTTATAGAGAAGGGTCATAAAGTCGAACTTCTGGAAGGTAAGTACAGTTGGATGATTTATTGGTAGTAGATTTACTATTGTGATACTGTAACTGAAGTGACAATGGCTTATCAGAGTCACTGATGATATTTTATTTTTACCAGGATATATTTATTATTCTTACAACATAAACAAAGTATGGGATAGTTTATATTATAAACAGTGCATGTGAAAACCATGTGGTTCTGTTTTGTAGTATAACCTGCTTGAACAGCTTCTGGATTTGGAGATGAAGCAAATTCCCCACTTACACACAGTTAACACTCCCAGACATTAATGACATTATGCTTGCAAAATAGTGCTAAATTATAAATACTGCAAAGTTGGTTTCTGGATGGATGAAAGGAATACTGATTTGTTTAACCTAAACTACTGCCACTGCTGTCTTAAGCAGCAAAAAAGACCAACACTGAAATAGAAATGTAAAATACTGCAGAACATAGAAGTTCATATGCAAAATATATATATATTCCAGGTGTGAGTTTAATAACCAGGGCAGGAACCTTTTGTGCTTCACTATCATGTAAATCTATTTACACAAAGAAACACCAGTCATCTAAATACACTGAATTAACAAGATAATAACTTCTAGCCTTTGACAGCTTAGTGTGCATTTTCAAAGCTAAAAACTAAACTGGTTTGCCTTTGGAAATATAACTTGCCTAATATTTCTAAGTACTTCAGCTCTTTTGGGTCCTACTATAATTATTAAACCACAATGAAGGAAGTCCTTGCAACAGCTGGGGCATCAGCTGAACCACAGCACTATGCAAGCACAGCCCCAGCACCCAACGATGCTCTAGGATCAGAGCACTGCAGCCACCTGTAGCAGCCCAGTGAAGTCCCCAGAACAAAATCTAGCTACATGAGCTGCCACCACCTGAAGTAAAGAAGAGGGCAGTGCAGCCCTTCCCATGGCTTAGTTGCGGTCAGACAACAAACACAGGCAGAGCTAACCTACTCCTGCAGAGCTATGAAGTACCTCTACCATGCTCTCTCAGATCCAGCTTTGTAGGAGAATTAACTAGGTGGCTGCATGCACGGTACAAGTGTACACATGATGAAAATTACTTGAGCTGAGGAACATCTGGGCAAAAAATTCACAGAGCTAGAACAGATTCATGTCAGCACCTGGGCAAACACAGGCTTTGCATGACAAACTAACTCTCAAAGCCCAAGAATGACACCAGACTATTTCTCAACCCTCTTGTATATAAACTCAGTCATAGTTTGGCTCTAATGTCACATATGTGCTTCTAGATCCCTTTATGCAAATAATTCAAATTATTCAAGCCCACCCCAGACAGCAGCATATAGACTATAAAAACTTCAGAGAATGAGGCTTGGAACATTAAGAATTATGCAAAAATATTTAAGTAATATTTCTAGTAATCATACAACTTGCTAGTAAGGGAGATTTGATATATTATATTTTCTGCAATATGATCTATAATTTCTAAGATATTCATGGACTGTCATATGGCAGAGGACCAATGAATAACTGCCACCTGTGCCGCTGCCAATCAGCAACTTTTCATTACACAGTATTCTTAAGCAGAAAACCTAATCTTAGAAATTCATCTCAAATCACACAGTTGAGAAGGCAGACTGCCTGTGGACCAGTGGAAACCTCTTGTAGGCAAGTCAGCTGAAAGACAAGTAATACCAGAAATGCTGCATAGCCTGTATCAACTATCAACTGAATATTATGTTATTTAAGTAAACGGAGTTATGTTCCTCTACAGAGATTTAAATGAAACTGTAGATGACTTCTTAATTTTTTGTAACTATGAAGCCACTTCTCTACTCCTCCTGTTTCAACTTCTCCTTTTTTTATTCTGAGAGCATACTGTACAGTTTGATTTATTCTTTGTCTGCTTCTAACTCCAAAAGCTCTTACTGCTGTTGTTAGAAAGCCTAATAAAGCTAACAAGGAAGGGGGAAAACAACGTGGGGAGTAAAGACAAAATACACAGGTGACACATTTGCTGTTTGTGCTCAGTAAATGTCAAATTTCTCCCCCCACACACATTCATATAACTAGACAGTAACTAAAAACTGTGCTTGCTTTATAGCAAGAACAACAAAAGTCAAAGGGTTTAATTCCAAAACTGTAAGGAATGAAACTAATGTTCCACAGCCCACCTCTGTCTTAGGGAAGTCCATGCATTTTGAATAAAAGCCTTTGAATTATGTAAAGCTAAACAAAAAATGCAAAGATAGAGGAATCTTTACTCAAATTGTTTTATGGAAAAGCATGTTCTTGTTTTTTGTCCCCATCCTATCCTCTTGATTTCGCTTTCCTATTTAACGGAGTGTACAGGTTTAGGCAACACTTACTCGAATAATCTCAACCTAATCTCAAAATCCAGAAAACATAGCTGATAAATTAAGGCAAATTCTAGCATAAACTACTCAATTTTATGTAGGCTGCTCTGAGAGTAATACCTCCTATTTATTTCCATGGAAACTAAAACAGACACAAAGAGCACAATAACACTATTTGATGAAGCAAATTCTCAGATTCAAAACACTATTTTTCAACACTGTCACCACTGTTACCTTTGCATTTTCACCAGCAGTGAGTAAGAACTCTTCATTTTGTGGTATAACAGCTGTGCCTGGCCATCCAGAAAGTGGCTTGTCTTTCATGTTACTGTTGCCACTAATGAAACACACCATTCACTGCTTCACTGGGCTCACATCCACTTTTTGGTCTCCATAAACTTTCAGCAACCATTGATGAATGTCAATGGATGCCACTTCCTACACATGGAGGAATTCAGTAACACACCTTTGCTTCACTGAATCACAGAATCACTGAGGTTGCAAAATACCACTAAGATCATGAAATCCAACTGTTACCCATTGTCACCATGCTCACTAAGCCATGTTCCTCATGACCACATCTATGTGTTTCTTCCCTGTTACTTCCCTGGGAAGCTTGTTTCAGTGGATTACCACTCCTTCTGAGAATTTTTTTCCTAATTTTTTTGCCTGCCTTTAGACAAAAGATTATCAAGTGGGATCTGATCCATGTCTATAAATACCTAAGGAGCGGGAGGCAAAGAGATGAGGCTGGACTCTTCCCAGCAGTGTGTGGCGACAGGACAAGGGGAAATGGCCACAAACTGATGGATAGGAAGTTCTGCATAAATGCGCGGGGGAACTTCTTCACTGTAAGGGTGATGGAGCACTGGCACAGGCTGCACAGAGAGGTGGTGGAGTTTCCTTTTCTGGAGATGTTCAAGACCCACCTGGATGCCTACCTGGGCAACCTGGGCTGGGGAGCTGCTTTGGCAGAGGGTTGGACTCAATGATCTCTAGAGGTCCCTTCCAACCCCTACAATTCTGTGATTCTGTGAAGTTTACAATTCCTTGGAGATTCAGCCCAACACGGAAGGGGCAGCAGCCAGTCCTGTGCATCAAATGGAGTTAGCAGTCTGACAAAGACATGGAGTGAAATCCTATAATGAGAAGCATAAAGAAGTTTCAACAGTCTCAAAAATGTGGTACAACTTACAGGATCCTTTCTATTTGAGTAGATTTCCAGAATTAGAAAGCAAAGCTCTCACTCTACCCTGGAACATTTATTCAAAACACAGAGAAAATCAATGTGATTTACTACACTGGTTATTAATGAATAGGGGAGTTCATTGACCAGACAAGGGGAAAAACACTGCTGTTGAAGACCTTTCTTGCACTCAGAACTGGAAGAAACTCATCCACACTTCCATGTCAGATACCACTGTGTCAGACTGCCCCTCTGCTGCCATCTGTCACACAGTAACAACGTGTAATGGAATACTGTTGGGATGGCTAAACTCTACTGTTGCACCATCAACACTGTCCTCTGATTTGAGGATGAACTGAATAAAATAGGAGGCAACACTTTCAAAGCAAACCCTATATTAACAATGAATCTGCTGAAGAATTAGAGCAAAACTATGGTTTATAACTGTTTATAAACATCAGTCAATCTATGTTAGTAAGCCTTTGCTGCAGCTATGAAGTAAAATTTACTCAAGAGTTATCATTTTTTGTTGGTATTACATCATAAACATCACAGCCAAGTGGCTCACAAATCGAACGTGACAGACAGAAGGTCATTTTTCCGAATCATATGCTCTCAGCAGTTGTTTTAGATGAGAATGAGATAATCTAGCTAACAATGAGGATGATTTCACTCTTCCTTTGTCCACTTTGTCCACTGAGCCACCTTACTCTTCCGTTTCTCTCCTGAAATCAAGCTTTTGTCCTCAAATCCTCTTTGAACTGTTGCTATTCCACTATTATTATACACTAGCCTTAGCTATTCCTCATAATACCACACAACTTAATCAATCACAGTTCATTTTTTTTCTGACTGTCCATGTTATTCTTTCACTGAAATAATCCAACTTCTCCATTGTACACACCTCTGAGTGGAACAAACAACCTGGTATTTCAATAATTCTTTGCCCACTGAATGACATAAGATACATCTTACATGCAAGAATAACTATAATTTCAGTTTTCATGTCACCTTGTGTGCAATAATACAGCCTAAAGACGAAGGCAGCCAGATTATGTGTCAGGGCCTGAGGGCACTAACTGGCCTTAGCAAATCTGACCAGCCTCACCATGGGTCTCCAAACACAACAAGAGATCCACTTAAGCTCAGATTTCCATTCTGCGATTCTGTGATCAGCGCCCAGTTCTGTTCATGCTGAGATGTCTGCTCTGGTCAGCGAGGGCACTGTATTTGCTTGGATGACCTTCAACATCTAGCTGACATTCCTTTCAGGAGCAGCTAGACTTTAATGCTCCCTTACAACTTGATAATCATGACTTCCTATTAATTGCAGCTTCAACCACTTCATGCAATATATTTGCATTTGTTTTTCAGCATCATTACTTTGAAAACAAACCAAGACTTAATTTTTACCCAGTTTGTCTACAAAGACCTAATTTATATTTTATCACTTTATAAAATATACTAACCAGTTTTTTCTTATGGGGACCAGCATGATCGATTACCTTCTACAATACACACCTGCCTTTAGATGTGTAGGTAGCTGCAATCTACATGGCCTCTCGTAGCATCTCCAACTGAAGTCTTACAACGTTATCACATCAAAACTTCAAACATCAGTTTACATGCAAGTGTGAGCAGCAGCTACATGGTGCCACTTTAGAAAAAAACAGTAGTTTCATCTACAGCATATCATACAAGTATCCGCAATCTTGAGACAACTACTCCTAAGGGATAAATTACTGCATGGCACAAGAGTAACTGTTAAGTTACCTAAATGACATGTACTTTGAAAGAATAGATGACTTAATCGTTGCTTCATAATTATCTTAATTAATTTTCTTTCTTTTTAAAGCTTTAAAGTAAACACATCTTACAGTCATTTTTTTGAGGTCACATTTGAGATAAAAGTAACCCTATCAGCTACTGCTCATACATTTCTGTGTTCTCCTGTACTGTTATTTATACACTGACTCTCTCCTAATCCACTGGTACTACAAAAGGAAAGCCTTTTGCTAGCCTTCTTTCCCTACTATCTGAGTAGCTATTAGCTCTCTGGAAGGAGACTAGTGCTTACTTTTTTCTGAAGTGGAATAAACTCTTAAGGCAGAAGTGGTGCTTCAAATGGAAACCTACCTTATTCTTGAATTCCAGTTCAGACAGCGTCATGCACATTACTTGTCTCTTTCTCTGGAAGGCACAGTCATCGTCACTGTACGACAAAGCATTACTGCTGCCAAATTTCCCTTTAGATAATTTATGGGATACATACAAATACACCTTGAACACATGACAGAACAGTCAAAACCACTGCATTAGGACCTGTTTCTTTTCTAAGTTCGAAATACACTAGTTCTACTGAAGGCACTAAGCCTCTTCTTTGTTTTTTGGCCATTAAAAACAACTCTAGTTTCATAGTGAAAAATATTAATTCTGAAGATCATTGAATTCAGATCAAAATGTTCATAAAATTTCAAAGTAAAACTACTGAAATACTCAAAAAAGATGTATAAACAATTATTTTGTATTATTAATGTATTAAATTGTATTATTTAATGTTTATTAATTATTCTATGCAATTTTTTTAATTTTTTATATACTTCAATATAAAAGGTATCACTAACTAGTAGGACATAACCTTGTTAGATTGATAGCAAATGACAATCATCAGAAGCATATAAGTACTGAGCACACATTAATAAAAGATCAGACTTCAAATGTTTTATAAAATCATATGTGAGTTCTAACAAGTAGAAACTGTTCATGAAATCTTTCATGCAAACACTGCAAGAATAACCAGCTGCAAGAAGTGTTTGCCCACACACATTCTGGAGCTGCCTTCAGTCTGTCTCATCTAGTCAAAATTTACCTCCTCAGCATCAGTTACAGGTCAAGGAAACGTTAAGACATACACAAATAAATGCAGCTAGACATGGCCTTGTAACAAAACAGTACCTAAGCACACTTTTATACTGGCTAGGAGTGAGCAACCCCACCTAGAAGTTCAGACAAAAGTATGTCAGTAATTTCTCAGGAAACGTGGAAATACCCAATATAAAGAAAACAATTGTTAAATTTGCAGCTTGCCTCCTGCTAACTTAATGTATTTTTTATTATAAACAACAACAGATGTGATCCTAACACAGTCTAGATAATTTGTGACATATTTAGAATCAAATTCTTGCAAAAAATTTAAAAATTCTATCAAAATCCACTCTATTATTCTGAGAACGAAAAAGCATATGTGGATAAAACGATAAATATAAGCTCTTAAGGATTATATGAATTTACTGAAACTGTTTGAATAAAAAAGAAAAAAAACTCCCAGACGCAGTTCAGAAATGCACAAGTTTTGTTCTTAAGAACAGATTCTTTCATCCATCACTAACATCAGCATAAAGCACAATAACTGTTAACAAGAGTTTCTGTTACTCCCAGACGGCACAGAGTAGTGATTATGTTTTTGTATCCCCAAAAATTTATCTTACCCCTAACACTATTTTAAAGTGTGTTTAATGTTCATAAATTCCTTAAAAATTAAAATTAACAGACAATCTGTCAAAGGTCAGGGATCACTAGAAATTATTACTACCCAAAGCATATTATTTGTTCATTGAATAAGATATCAGCAAAAGTAATATCCAAAATTGTGAACGTAGCTGTAAATTTAAAATACCAGTCATATTGATTTTAATTAGTGTTTCAGTCCTTACCCACACAGTGGTACAAGGGAGACTTAGTGCATTGGTCTAATACACTAACATCTATACGTCAGTCTAATATTTCCTTACAGAAAAAACGATGTCAGATACTTATTTTAACTGTAGCTTCTTTAGAGTGAAAGATCAAAGCTAACCGATGGGAATCAACTGCAATAATGAGTTACTTCTTTTTCTGGACTACAAATTATTCTGAATATCACTTCTGCATTCTGCTAGTGCCTACTTTTGTGAAGAACAGTTTTGAAGGTTCCTGCAAGTCCCAACGGCTTCTACTGGTAAGAAATATGAGCCCCCAAAAACCATCTTCTGGGCAACCATATATAATTCTGCAAATACTGCACTGAGTTCAGATTTGTACTGGAAGAGTATCGTCAGTTAAGTCCTAACACTCAAACACACATTAAGGGAACTTCATGGTCATTTTCAGAAAAAAATATTTTCCCAGACTAAATTGAACACGCTGAACAGTTTGCACTACATCACTAAACCAAAGCAGATTTTATTATTTTGTTGATAGAGTTAAAATGCTATTGACAGTATTCAAATTCCCCTACTCCATGTATCCATCCAGCCTTTCTTAATCTATAAATTTCTTGATTTGACAAAAAACGATTTATGTCATTGTAGCACACTGAACAAAAATCACTCTCAAACTGAAAAGTGACAAATATTTGGTATTAGGAAACAACACCGTAAAATCCTTCCTTATAAAGGAGTTTATGCTGTTACTTTATTTGCTTGTTTTGCTCTTTTTCCAAAATAAGAGTCCTTTTGAAACTCAGGTTCAGAGCCTATTTTAAACTGGTTAGTCCCTAAGGAAAATGTTAGTCTTCTACCTTAGAATATTAGTGACAACAAACTAAAAATCTGACCTTGCATTGTAACTTCCATTTCTCTCAATCTTCACTCCCCTTTAAACCTCCAAAGTAGAAGGAAGATCACTATATTCTCAGGTCAGCAGATGAGGAAAAAGTTATTTTAGCAGGAACTAATGTTTTTTTGTTTTTTTGTTTTTAGATATGCCACACTTTAGGTAAGTGATCTGTATTTCTAAGTCCAAACTGGCTAGCTGCCACTGGGCGGATAACAAAGGCTTTCAGACATATTACAGTAGAGGCAAGCCTACAGCTTATTTAGTATTCATCTGCCAATACAAATATACCTTAGAAGTCTTCCTTCTTCTTCTCTATTAAAACTTACACTTTCAGAAAGGTTATCACTCCTCCTTTGGGTTGCTAACTCCAAAAGTGAAAGAAACAAATATAATTAAAGTAAGTCACTCGATGTTATATTCTCAGCTGTAAGAAGCTATTTAAGAAGTCTCGTCAGGAATGTTCTGCTGTCATCACCTACCGCTCTATTTGCTTTTCTCAGATTACATTAGAAATACAGCAATTCCCAGAAAAAGAAAACAACACAAAAAACCCATTCCCTCCCATTCTCAAACATTGCTCTCCACCACTCTTTTCCCTCTCTGAGCCTCTTACATCCTCACCTTGCTACTGATCCTCACCTAGAACAACAATAAAACATCTGAACTATATGAAATGTTATGGGAAACCTCAAGAGAATTAAGAACAAGAATCAGAAGGTTAAAGCGTATGAAACATACTATTTTTCACTTCTGCATTCCTCTCATCTGCAAAATAATTCACCTCGATAGCAGAATTCTAATACCTTGAATGTTTCACTACATCCAAACTTTACTGTTCTCCACTGGACCTTCAAAAAGATTCCTCCTTCCGTGCTAAAGGAAACAAGGAACAGTCCTATACTTTGCTCCCCACACTGCTTATAAAGTAGGAAATAAAAAACAGAACTCTGGTTCACCTAGGATGGATACGGATATGCATATCCACTAATGATATACCAGTCATGCTGGCTCATCAGTTCTTGCAAAACAGAAGTAAGGATTATTAATTTCAATATCCTATACAAAGCACTATAACAAAACTCAAGTTATCCTACTTGTCAGAAATCTCCTTTGTCTTTTACAGCACGCAGAACTGATGGGGCAAGAGTTCCTCCTTCACAAGAAACAGACCAAAAGATCATTCAAGAGACAAGTTACTACAAAAAATAACCAGTGGTGATGCTTTCCATCATGGTGAATACTTAAGATTTGGCTGCTACACTCTCTTGCATCCACACACAGCTATCTGAATAGTGAGGACAGAGTCAAAAAGGATTGGTTTTTAAATGAAGCACACTTAGTCATATACAACATTTACTTCTTGCACTACAACTCTAGGCTGTCTGCAAGACCAGACAAAGACTTGCTGCTTCCTACGGTTTTGTTTTTAAACTGGTATTCATTAACTGTACAAATTACAGGGTTTTTCATCTTTTATCCCCCTTATATATTTGTATCGCCACATGTTACACCTCAAGTCTGCTCCAAGCCTCCACGTCACTAAAATCTGACTAAGAAACTCCCTTGAGCTTCATTCAGGATTTTGGTTTACAGCTGTACTACTGTGTAGTTAGATTCAACTTTCTCTGATTCATACTTTCGTTGATTCATACTTTCTCTGATATACATTAAAAACAAAACAGAAATCCAAAATCAAATTATAAAATTCAAATTAAATACATTTGGAAAGGCGCTTTTTCCCCATAAACAACCAAATACTATGTCTAAGTACAATTTACACAGTCAGGGCAAGATCCCTATCAACTTTTTATCCTTATCTTATCCTGAAATTTTAACCCAGGTAGAGTCTGCAGATGAAGTCATCCACCGGAAACAATTTTGACAAAATTAAACACTGCAATTCTACATTTTATTTGAGAAAAAAATAAATAAAATGAAATAATAAAAAAACAACCAGAGCTTCTGATGTGCTTCAACCTGAGAACACAAGACAAACATTACCTCATATGGCATGTGAGAATGTGGCTAGCATGCACAACAGGTGGACAATAAATAAGACAACTTCAGCAATGTCATATACTACTAGTAATATACTACTAGTACACTAGTAAGAAACTACTTCAAATCTTGTTTAAAAAAAAAAAAAAAAAAAACAAAAACACAATTCA
>VXAB01008524.1:206830-235462 GCA_013399175.1 Odontophorus gujanensis
TGGGTGCCACGCAGGTGCCGGGTGGCGATGGCGTGAGCTGTCAGGGTGGGCTATAAAACGCAAGTTGCTAACAGTACTTGCATCCTGGAATACGGTGCTGCATTCATAGTTGAAGAAGGCAGATTGCTATAAAGGAAGAGTCAGATACTGTTATGTTTAGTGCCAAAACCTAAAGTGACCTAGAGTTTTTGGAAATGTGTAGTGCAAATACAGAGTGCTAGAGTGGGATTTGTAATAATGTGAGTTTTTTGTTCTGGGGAAGAGAAGTCTGGATTCTTAATCTTGTTATACTTTACTTTTAATATTGTAAAATGTTAGGATTTGGGGAAAAAAAAAATAAAGCTTACCTAAAGTTTCACCTTCAATCTTACTGATACATCAGAATCACAGAGTCATAGAATGGCCTGGTTTGAAAGATCATCTGATTTCAACCCCCCTGCCCTGGGCAGGGTTGCCAACCACTAGAGCAGGCTGTCCAGAGCCACATCTAGCTTTGCCTTGAATGAAAGAGGGATGGGACATCCACAATCTATCTGGGCAACCTGTTCCAGTGCGTCACCACCCTCTGAGTGAAAACTTTTTCCTAACATCTAGCCTAAATCTCCTCTGCCTTAGTTTAAAACCATTCNAGCAAAAATTACTGAGTCGTTTTCAGCATTATTTCAAGGATGACAGTGAAGCGTCAGTGAAAGATGAGGAACGCATCCCCTACGAAAACGCCAGAGGCCTTGTGATGAGGAGGAGGAGAAGCCTCAGAGTAGCAGGGGGCGAGGGGAGGGGGAGTCTGCGGGAAGCCGGGCACGGTGGTTTCCAAGTGCTGCGGCCTCCGGGCGCCGCAAGGACGCAGGGCGTGCGGTCACGGGGCGGAAGGACAGGCGCAGGCCGACAGACCCGGCCCCGCGGGAAGGCCCACGCCGGNGTTGTTTGGAAAAATACTTAGTCTTGGACAAAAAGTTGTGAATTTCCAGCAGGAGGAGATGTTTTAGCTAATAGTTTGTAAGCTGCTCTGGGTTAAGCTGGCCTTGTTCTCTATTTTGACAGCACCGAGTCAGATACAAAAATTCTACAAGCTAGTGAACTCAGCATTTCCCTGTCTCAAATAAAGTAAAACAGAAGAATGATAGTTTTAGTGAAAAGTTAAACTTCTTAACAAATTTCTTCTGCAGTTATCAAATCAACAGAACATTAATTTCCAGTGAGAACAAACAAGCCACATGCTTGTATTATATAATCCTAATTGAATGTCAGACCTGGAGCCACTATTTCATAGTCTTTGTATTAGGCAAAGGTTGCAAAACATTTTCTGTTGTAAATCATTCTGTTAGTACTTCCCACTCAAATATGTAATTCTCTACACTTTCTTCCCGTCAGATATTACTGAATTATGGGGAAATGAAAAAGTATAATATTTTTCTCTTTCAAAACAACAGGAGCTATGCAGAAAAAGAAGAAAAGTGAAAAATTGTTCTGGGCAACATAGTACGAACAAAGTAAGGAAAGTAGTTTACCATTTGGGTGGTTTTATGGACAGGAATATTTAAATGGAATTTTTCCATCATTAGTGGATATGGTAAAAGTCAGATGTAGTAAGGCAGACAGCAGGAGTAACTTTGTAGCAGTGATGAATTGAACATGGCCTATGTGGAAGTGTATAGGAGGGAGAATATGAGGAACCTTTGCTTTTGTTAATTTTTTTTTCATGTATTTTGAGTGAAGGAGAAAAACAGTTTGAAAAACTGTTCCCCCAAGTTTCTGTGTTTTGGGTTGTTTTTTTTTGTTGTTTTTTTTTTTTTTTTTATCTGGGTTGGTTATGTATCTAATAATGCATGTTCTCTCTCACACTGAATCTTCATTCACATACAGAGTAAGAACGTCTGCACCTCAGAAACCCAGTAATTTTTATTCCTCCCTTGTTGTGGCCTGAATGATGGCAAGTTACAGGAGGCCAGCATACCAACTCAGATTCACTTCAGCTAATCTAAACTTGTACCTTTTGTGATGGCTCAGCTGGGAGAAATCTGTCTCATCCTGGAAGCAGAGGGAGATTTAAGCTGTTCAAAGACATCAGCTGCTAAAGAATGGTTTGGTGAGGCCAGTTGTTCTTGAGGGTCCAAATGTAAACTGAGGCAAGCTGTTTACACTGGGGCAAGCTGTTTGAGTCTGTCTACTCTGTCAGTTTTCAGATAACCAGAGCTCATCTGAAGACCTTTGGAGTAGATTCAGGTTTCAGGGGTTTTTGCATCTGCTGTCTTCTTTCACTGTCAGAGATGGAAGCAGCAGTTTGGTCCTCACATGGATGCTTCCTACGGCTCACTTCTTTGAACTCCTGCTTTTCCTGCTACCTCTCCTGTTGGTGACGGGGAAAGGACAGGGTAGTACAGGGCAGCTGGAGCTTGGATCTGTCACTCTATTAACTGAATCCATTAGAGGAGGGTGCCAAAATCAGGAGCTGCCTTTGGCAGCTGCAGAAACAGGACTGTCTTGTGCTAGATCACAGTGCCTGATGGGCTTGAGCATGTGCGCAAGTGAACGTGCTGCTAATTGCTAGCACAGTCCCTGGAAAGGTTTCTGCCCAGGCCAATTAGCACCGTCCCAAACAAACAGTCTGGGAACCAGCGTGGACCGGGGACTGTTCCTAATAAGCAGTGTGGATGAGGCCAGTCTGGGTTTTGGATTGTGTTTTTGGAGCAGGGGAGAAAAGGAGAAAGAGTTTAGTTCTGTGGATGTGAGCTGTGCCACGTAAGCTGAACTGCATCAGGGGTACAAAAGGGTCCTTTGAGTGTTTATTTACTAATATAAATGTAACCATAGCATTTGTTGCTGAAGTATTATTGTATAGTAGTCACAAACACAAGAGATTATTTCAAGACAAATATCCATAGCTCTCCAGAGACAGCATGTGTGGCAATTCCAAGTACACAGTTTACTGTGAAATTAATATGCACCAACAGTTCCCTTGCGGTCTGGTCTCTGAGAAGGGGTGAGAGATAGGAGTTTTTCTCTTTCCCACTTTTAATAGACTTACAAATAAACCTCTAAGATACTCCTTCATAGTTTTAAGTTGGGTGTATACTATTTTATCTGATTGGCTTTTTGTAATGTATTCATATATGTAATGTATTTGTATACATGAAATCTACTGAATTGTTTCATCTTAGGTTAAACTAATTGATTTCTGTGCATATGCGCAGTCACAGAAAATAAAATATTAAATGCCCTATTCTCCTAAATAATACAATAAGTCAATTTTTGAGGTGACCACAAAAAAATCATTCGAAGTCCATACTTTCATGAGGCTTAAACTTTTCATTCATAATTCTGGCTGCAAGCTGGTCTTCTGTCACTGATATACTGTGAAACACTGTCCCTCAAGACTGAAACAGTTTATGTGCCAGCACTTATTGTGCTGTACAGTATGCTCACAGTTCCTATTGTCTCACTCTATGAGAAAGCTTATTAGCTTAACTATGCAGGGTTAGAATCGTATTTTCTCTTGACATATGTGAGCAGCACACGTTGTGAGAATCTGAGAAGAAAACTTAACCTTTTACTTTTTTTTCTTTAAAAGTAAGGTTGAACAGCTTTATTCCATGCCCAAGGAAATAAATTCATAGACTATTATAGTCTCAAATAAACTGCAGTTAGAAGTGAGAAATCTAGAGATATTTCTTAATGAATTGTTGTTTTGAATTGTTGTGTTTTATTCTGGGTGGCTTGGAGGAGCTATAGAGAAAACAATAGCATCATTCTTAAAGATTTTGAAAGCTTTATGTGGCAAAACAGTGGTAGAAAGGGGGTACAACACACAAGCAAACTAATCATACAGCTACATGTGTTCTCAGTTCCATGTTGTGTGTTGGGTTTATTGCCTTTATGTTCAGAAGCAATTATTTTAGTGTTGGATAGCGCTTGCAGTTTGACCCTTCATAAAAATAGGCATGACAGTAGCTTAAAATGCACAAAGTTATTCATATTAATGAAATGGAACTTAGTTTTTTTCAACATCAATTTTAGTTTGAAAAACATTCTGGCAACAGGAGGGCTCACTGATGAAATATCAGCTGCAGTTACACTTACAGGGTTTTTTTGAGTATTTGCACTGGGACAAAGACTATTTCTTTTACATATCCATTTTCAAACCTCACTGTACTTTCAGACTTAGGATAAGTTTAACAGATTTTGTACCAAATGTCAATTTCTGCATCAAAAGATGAGTGACCATATGACTGTAAGAACACAGTGTTTGGGAATTTTAGTATTTGTTTACATTCACTATATAGCAGCCAGGTTGGTAAGGAAGATGACAATACTCTCAAAGTCTGTTTGATTGCATATGAAATTTGAAGTGCAGTCAGAGCTGTCTGGATTTAATTTTCCCCCCTGTTTCGTATGGGGGAATAAAACATCTCAGCTCATACAGGAGAAAAAAATTAAAACCAGGCAACACCAGCTCCATTGTAAGCTTCACATGCAATCAAACAGCCTCTCAGGGAAACTCCCCTTCCTGACTGCACTGCTGCCACTTGTGAACTACAATTAAAAAAAAAAAAAAAATCACTTTTTATACTCCCTGCTTTCAAGCTAGACATTGACATGTGAACCAAAATCTTCTTTTTAACTATTGCCCGGGAGGCCACCAAAGAATCCCAGCTGACCCCCTGCCATCAGAGTGAGTGATGGTAGGCTGCTGGTGTTGCAGCTTGCTTCCCTCGGGCTGCCACCCTGAGAGATCCCACCATCCACCCTCGGTGTGAGTGACATTAGCCCACTGGGCTTTGAAAACACTTTTCAGGTCGCTCATCGCAGAGAGATAGCTTCCTTCACACACACCATCAGGGTGAGTGACGTCAGGCCGCTGGGGTTTAAAATACAGACCCTCAGGCTTGCTAAGCTGACACTGCTGAGAAAACTGCTTTTATTGTTTTACATCAGCAGGGACCTCTTTGTCTTTCTTTGTATTGTTTACTTAGAAGCCAGCCTCCCTCTTTCCCGATTCCCACCCCAGACAATTATTAACATCTGTAGAGTAATTTCTACTTTTTTTTTTTTTTTTGACTGGAGGTGAAGCAGATCTTACTCTTTGAATTTTTATAGCCATCTGCTTTCTCATATGATTTTTGAAAGATCCTGGGTGTGTCTGAGTATTTGTTAGTGAGAGTGTCTTTGCATAGTAAAAGGAGAGCAATTCTTTGATATCCTAGCAGTCCTTGATCAATAATGCTAATATTAATCATACTTCCACCTGAATTTTTGCTGAGGTTCATGAACTTCAGGAAACATTTTTCTACAGTCTTGACAGAGTGTAAGTCTAGCTGTTGCTTGGTCTTCTTTTTATGCTGCAAAAATTAAAAAGCTCCTCTCTGGCCAGTCATCATAGGAATCTATACCTAATCCTTCTGGTAGTGTATTATCAGCCCTAAATTCAGGTGATGAGATTTTAGGGGTTTTGTAAAGTGATATATAGGATTTCAGATAAAGAACCCTAAACTGGCTAATGTGAAAGAGAAGAAGATTAAAAACTGTAATTACATAGTACTGCTGAATGCTCTATATCATAGAATATGTACTGCATTGCAACTACTTTTTTTTTTCTGAACACCATTTTATTTTCATTCAAAATTAATAAATATTTCTTAATGAATTAATGAAAATATTTTTATTTTAAAGTTTCTAATTCTTTATAAAAACAGCAATTGAGTAAACTAACATAAATAAATGCATTCGAGAATTTATATAAAGAACACCTAAGAAAGATAACTTGTTTAATTGTTTTTTTGTTTAAAGGTATAGAATTTGCTTATATTGAAACTAACATTTTTGTCTGTTTTGTGTGATTTTCTTTTATTTTCTCTACTGTGTGCCATTTGAAGCTCAGTGTTTCAGGGTTCTGAACCACACTTTGTTGCCTAAACCCTTTCTGGAGTCATATTTCACAAGTAAGAGAAATGTATTTTTTATATAGTTTTAAAGTATTCTCTCTTTTCTTCAGCTTACCTGTTTTTTGAATGGCATTAACAACAGGTACTAAAAGGTAGCAATTTAACTAAAGGAAGAGACTTTTTACTGTTTTTGAGAGATTAGCAGGAAATTATTAAAATCTGTGGTAAAAGTTCACTTTGTTGAAGCAACTAGGGCTGTCCAGTAAGAAACATATGAAAAGAATTTGCTTTAGCATTATGAAAACTGAGATACAGAACAGAAACAGTGGGGACAGTTGGACAGTGAGATAGATTGAGAACAGTCTGACTGGGAGAGCTCAGAGGGTTGTAGTCAGTGGCACAGAGTCTAGTTGGGTGCCGGTAGCCAGAGGTGTTTTCCAGAGGTTGTTAATTGATCTGGTCCAGTCTAACATCTTCATCAGTGACCTGGATAAAAAGATAGAGTGCACCCTCAGCAAGTTTGCTGATTATACAAAGCTGGGAGGAGTGGCTAGCAGACCAGAAAGCTGTGTTGCCATTCTGTGAGATCTGGACAGATTGGAGAGCTGGGCAGAGGGAAACCTGAGGTTCAGCAAGGGCAAGTGTAAAGTCCTACACTTGAGGACAAATAAATATATGCATCAGTATAGGTTAGGGGATGACCTACTAGAGAGGAGTGCTGTGGAGAGGGACCTGCGTTTTCTGATGGACAGCAGGTTGACCATGAGCCAGCAGTGTGCCCTTGCGGCCAAGAAGGCCAATGGTATCCTGGGGTGCATTAAAAAGAGCAAGGTCATCAAGTCAAGGGAGTTGGTTGTCCCCCTCTACTATGCCTTGGTGAGGCCACATTTGGAGTACTGTCTCCAGTTCTGGGCTTCTCAGTTCAAGAAAAACAGGGCACTTCTAGAGAGAATACAGTGGAATACGACAGAGATGATAAGGGACCTGGAGCACCTCCCATATGAAGGAATACTTAGCCCCCTCTAAGTATTCCATTGTACATATCAAAAGTGCAGAAGTCAAGTGGATGGGGCCAGGCTGTTTTTGGTGGTGCTCAGTGAGAGAATAAGGGGCAATGGACACAAACTAGAACAAAGGAAGTAGAACACAGGAAGTTCCATCTGAACATGAGGGAAAACTATTTTGAGGGCGACAGACAGAACAGGCTTTCCACAGAGGTAGTGCAGTCTCCTTCACTGGAGATATTCAAAACTTGCCTGCTTATTGATGACCTGAACAAGGAGTTGAGAGCACCTTCAGTAAGTTTGCAGATGACACCAAGTTGGGAGGAAGCATCAATCTGCTTGAAGGTAGGAAGGCCCTTCAGAGGGATCTGGACAGGCTGGAGATTCAAAAGAAGTTGTGCTGAGATGTTAGTCAGGCTCTTCTTCAGCACAGTGAGCAATGGGATTAGAGGGAATGACCTCAAGTTCTACTAGGGGCGGTTCAGATTGGCTATTAGGAAATATTTCTTCTCCAGAAGAGTAGTCAGGTGCTGGAACATGCTGCCCAGAGAGGTGATTGAATCACTGTCCCTGGAGGCGTTCAAGAAGTGTTTAGATGTGGTATTAAGGAACATTGTTTACTGGGGAAATATTGGTGGTAGGTGGAAAGTCGGACTAGATAATCTTGGAGGTCTTTTCCAACCTTCACAATTCTACGATTCTGTGATTCCATGGACACTTCCCTCTGTAACCAATTCTAGGAAACCTGTTTGAGCAGGGGGGTTGGACTAGATGATCTCCAGAGATCACTTCCAGCCCCAACGATTCTGATTCTATGAAACAGTCCAATTGACAGATTTGGTCAGATTGAAGTCCTTTCAAGTTGCCATGAAAGTAATCTCTAAAAATTACTTCTACCAGGTGCTTAAGAGAACAGTGATAAAGAGGATGACATTGAGTCTTTTACAATGAAATTTTCATCCTAAATAATATCACTGAATACTATTTTTTTTTTCAACTTTTAAAGATGCAGTTTTATGAGTTTGATTATATTTTGTCTATACACCACAAGACAGTTACATTTTCTGTGGCTTTCTTAATATTATTTTCCTAAGTTTTTCATTAGTGCCATTTCATTTTCATAGAAACAGGACATTCAAGCCCTGTTTATCATATGGGGCTTTTTTATGCCTCATATGATCTGAAGGAGAAGCTGGATCTTGTGGTGTTTAGAACCATAGAAGAGAAAGAATCTATCTGCTGTGCTGTAAAAAATGTGTAATAGAGTTTTTTTATTTTTGTTTGTTTGTTTGTTTGTTTTCTTCTGATGTGATAATCCATGCACTCCTTTCCTCTGTGCACCTGTTTTCTTGATCAGACTGAAGAAAACCCTACTTGCTCTCTTTGCCAGCATTGGTGTTTTGCTCAGTGTGGGCAGGCGGTCATACTGCCAACATATTCATTCAGCGCTCATGGCCAGCTTCTTCTGGGAAAGGGCCATATTTGTTCAGCTCTATACAATTTTGTGATTTCTCTCCCCTGGAAATCAACAGGTCTCCATCTGGTCGGAAGACTGACAGTAGTATACTCTGAGGGTGAATTCATCTGCCATAGACCTGGCATTGCAAGTAGAACCTGTTAAGAAGTGAGACAGTGGACTCAGCATGTTATTAGTTTATTAATTTATTTTTAAAATAAAAATCTGAATTACCTCCAGATTTTTTGTTCACTCAGTCATTGGCTCATAAGTCACATTTCTAGAAATAGTGGCTAAGTGTTATGGTCTTTTTAACCATATGTAAGGAAAGGGGACTTCTAGCTGATCCAGTCTTCTCCAATCTTGGGAAAATACATCATGTAATCTCTGTAATAAATTGTTGAAATTCTCCCTTAAGGGCATCTGGACTTTCTCCACTGTTCCTTCTGGAAGACTGTTGAAGAATTTCATTGTTCTTTCTATCCTGTTTTGAGACTGTGTTTGACCTGTATAGGACATCCAGATTACATAACTATATTATATAATTGTTAGTATTTCCTCAGTCTAGAGTCTCATTCTTTCTTTGCAACTTCAGCAATCCAGTTCTTTGTGGGTGTGTGTCTCTGGCTTCATCTGTAGTGGTCATATAATTTAACTTCTGTTGACAACATATGCATAGTTAAACTTTTGTTACATTTTAACAAATAATTTGAGCTTTTTATTTGAGGAGGACTCTAATCTGATAGTTCCTTTATCAGGATTACTTGTGATCATCTATTTTTTTCCCTTTTTTTTTGGCTATTTTTACTACTTGTATTACCATCATTCCAGTAACCCTCACCTTCCATCATAACTGAGAATTTCCTTTACGGTATCATAAGACTTTTTTTTTTTTTTTCTGATGCTCAACTGGCTTATCACTATTGGATTTCCTTTACCTGATAATACATTATCTGATAAAAGAATGCCAATAATTGATCACATAGTGCCACTAGGATAAAGTTTATGTCTAACATCTTACCTGTCTCTTCTTGGCTTTCTTTTTTATTAATGAGTTTATTGATGAATTAATTCTTACCTCCTGCTGTAAAGTTCTGCACATTTTTAGGGTCATTCTGGCAAGCTCATATTTGCTTGTATCAGTATTAAGCCCTTCTCAAAAATAAATGCAATTATATGTATTCTCTGATCAAAGAGCATGATTATAGATGGCGATCTTATCTATAGGGCAGCCTTATGGAACCTGAAGGTTTTCTGCCAGGTCTATAAGACGCAAGAATTTTGGGCTATACGTTTCACTGTGTATCATTTGCTCCTGCCACTTACTATGACAAAGAACTGAAATAAGTAAGGCAGAAATGAAACTTCACGTAATAATGGAAAAAGACCATGATGGGATGTCTGAAACTGTAAATATCAGTTAAAAATTTAATACATTCATATAAGAATAAGCTCTAAACGTAGACTTCTTAGTGAATGCTTTTACTGGAAGTTGATTCCAGCCGAGTCCAATTTTATTCATGCTGTATTATTTATTCCATTTTTGACAAATTATCTAGTCCTCCTTTTTTTCTGGTATATGCCATCCTCCTTTTTATAGCAAAGAAATAATAAAAGATATCCGTATTGTTCTACCTAAATATTTGGAGTGAGGTTGTGTTTCTTTGTACTGTCTTGAGCACTAGCTTCCTTGTATTATGAGTTTCTGGCAACAGAATTGCAATTAGAATACAATGACTATGTAGCCTGTCAAAAAATGTCTTGAAAACTCTCACAGAAGTGTCTCAAGATGACTGAAAATGCAGTTTATTTTCAGCAAAATATATGAAGAATTTTCTTCATGTATGTCTGTTTATTTTCAGTGATTTCTATTTGAGAGGGCTTTTTTGTAAAATAAAACTCAAAAACCTCAAAGTTTAATGATCCTTGTTTTCCAGCCACTAAGACCCTATACTTCCATGGATTTTGATTGTAAAATGCTACAAAAGATACCTGTTGTTTCAGAGGATAGTTTTAGTCATTTTTCAACATCTTCTTCTTTTTTCTTCTTTTTATGGAGAGTAAAAATCAGCAGCTTTTTGAAAGTATAAGTGGCACTTTTTTATTATTATTATTTAAAGAACATAATTTTTAAGGGCTAATGTAACTTTCCTGGCAAAAGACTTCTTTTAACAATGAACAAGTAGTACATAACTTGACTAAAGTAGAGGTGATGCCAGAAAGGGCAACTGTCCCACAAGTCCTCATGTCAGTAGAAAATAAGAGCAGTCTTTTCTTCCATAATACATGGACCAAGTAAGAGAGATCAAGACTTTATTTTCCAATGATATCAAGATAATATTTTGACAGGTGTCATTATTTGCAATTAGGCCTGAAATAATGAATCTCAGCCAATCACATTAATAACATTTCCCTTAGGAGTGTAGCAGTCACTGTTCTGTGGGAGTTTCCTCTTGTCTTCTTCATTCTTACATTTATGTTGCTGCAGCTTGGATGTCATTCTTAGGAAGATGGTCACCTATGACCTTTGCAGGGAAAATCCAAGCCAGGATCATCAGTGTTTTTGTTGCCAAAACTTTCAAGCATTCTACACAAGACGGAAAATTCTTCTTCTGGAGAAAACTAGAGAACAACTCATCTTATTGCAGAAAAATATAAAATGAGATCTTCCTAAGAGCACCAAATTGTGCACACACAAAGCTCTCAAGAGTGGAGGAGTATTACTGCACTGTGGTACACTGGACTTGGGCTAATTGGCATGGTCAAAATCAGCTGCAGATTTCTCTAGCTGTCATTACAGTGGAGATTGAGAAGCTGTTTTCAACTTCTTTCCCTTGTTCTTTTTCTGTTTTTTTTTTTTTTTTTTTTCTTCAAATCAGCTAGTATCTCCTAACCACAACTGCGAAATCCTGATGGAGACAAGGCAATTCTCTGCCTGTTCTAAACTGTGAAGGTAATAACATAGACTCTGCTTAGTTACTTTTGGAAAGTTAGTTTTCTCTCCACAGGATGTTACAAGATGGTACTTTTAAATTACCTGCTTTTCTTTTGGAAGAAACCAACTTTCTCGAATGAAAACAAAGCCACAGAAGCATCTTTGTTTTAATTCCTTTTACTTGCTTTCTAGGGCTAGTTGTTCATCTGGCTATCTTAATATTGTTTATTTTCAGAATTCCTTCCTTTTGCTGATATATTATGGTGTTTTTCTCAACTGTGTAAAAATTGCTGTGATCCTTTCTAAAGGAGAGCTTCATGGTGTATTTATGTTTAGTATGTCAGGTAAATTGTTCTCATGCAGACAGAACAGTGACAAACAAAAGGAGGAAATGTGAGTTATTTGCCACCCAGGGTTTAGATAGCATTTCAGACTGAGCTATGCACCTGTGGTATTCCTTGTGATACCAGGAACCCATGAAGTGTGTCCAGTAGTGCTCCATTCCTTCTCATTCCTTACTTCAGACCCCCTATCTATGTTTGTGGAGTTCTTTAATTTCAGCATGAAAGAAATTATTCCAAACAATTATTTATTGAGTGTCTCCATTCTTCAAGTAACATGTTGATCCCATGTACCATTGAGACTGTTTTGTAGTTCATTATTCAGAATATCAAGAAAGAATTGCCTAATAAGAGAAGCAAAAGACAGGATGATTTGCATAGCTCAGTTGAACTTCACAGTTTGCATTTCTGAACAGGAGAAAACGCCAAGACTCCATAAGGCAACTACTTATTCCAAATCTGGCATTTTCCTATTCAGAAACACAGATTGTGAAGTTCACTGGAGTTATTCAAATCAATCAATTTTTTTTTCCTGAATGCATTAATAAGAAGAACATTTTCTGTTATTAGTATACTATTTGTGCACTATTTGTGTATTAGCATACTAATTGAGTATATTCATCTACCTGCTATCTCCTTTTCTTGATTCTCCAAGAAAAATCTCAACAGTGCTATTAAAGGAAAAAGGAACATAGACAGGTTGGTGCATGGAT
The DNA here is from genome assembly GCA_013399175.1 of Odontophorus gujanensis. Taxonomy (NCBI): domain Eukaryota; kingdom Metazoa; phylum Chordata; class Aves; order Galliformes; family Odontophoridae; genus Odontophorus; species Odontophorus gujanensis. The sequence goes on from VXAB01008524.1 coordinate 219,159, forward strand.
GCCTTCACTGGAGAATTAAGATGAGTGTGATGCACAACTCATGTATGGCTTTATGTCATTCTGTCACTTGCAAGTTATACTTAACAACTCCTAGTCCACGTAAGTGAGAGGTTTCTCACATTCAACATATTAATCTGACTTGAAGGCTCTGTCTCAGTGAATAAAATGGACTAAGGACTGTTCTTTACTGCAAAAGCTGGTAGGTATGGCAAAGCCTCTGTCTGTGTGTTTAGCATGTTTGCCCATCTGACTATATGAGGTGTATCTGAACCACTTGTTGGGAATAACCTTTGGCCCCTATGAATCCCTGGAATATGGCTTTGAATTGTGGTATAGCAGTAGCTGGCCTGAGTCAAAACTGTGCCAGGAGTATTGATAACAATTTCATGCTACTCATTCTCATCCATGCTGTAGCCCTGCTAACATTATCAGTACAGTCTTGTCAGAATATTTCATTGCATCCTTGCCTGCCTCAGGATACTACTCAGGATCCATTTCCAGCATAGTGATCTAAGCCTGAGCAGAATTGTCTTTACTGAGCCCAGTAGTGTAGGGCTATCTGCCTTCACAGAAGGTGTGGAAGGGCAAAAAATGCAACTTCCTTCCTTAGTCAAGGTTTACGTACTGGGAGTGGTTCCCCTTAACATGGGGAGAGAAAAGAAAGGCTGCACAAAGCAGTAAGCATCTCTAACCTCTCTCATGAAAATAGCCAGTAGTTGTTTGAAGCACTGTACCCCTTTTGTGGCTTTAAACAAAGATGTCATCTATGATTTGGAATTTCTGTGAAACCCAAGATTTGAGAATGCTGTGAACAGGAAATAGTGCAGTCAGTTTGCCTGAGACAGACAGCACATTAAGTGATTGTATGTGCAGGAAAATGACATTTATTTGCTCTGCATATGCAAATAATGTGTGCAAGCTTTTTTTTCTGTGAATTGCTGAAAACTTGACCTTAAATACTCTGCTTCTCATTTGCAAAGATAGAGATTTCACAGTGACAGGTATGTTCAATTCTTCATTTTCTCTGGGTCAGATACATCAAAATACTATGCTGAGTTAACATAATCCCAACAAAGAATGACAATATAGGTTCTGGACTTGATACATGCTGTTGACTATTTTACAAGACTGCAGTTAAAGCTTATATGATTTGCTACTGTTATGAAAAACATAACTGTTAAGACTTTATAAGCAGTTGTGGCTACTTGCTCCTGTGAAAAAGCAAATCCCAAATTTGTCAGCTTGGTTTCTGTAGATCTTCAGGAAATAGTGTATTCAAGTTAGGTCTATACTCGAGTAAGTTTTACTAACATGATAATGTATACTAGCAATGCATTTCTTTCATATTCATAACTATGTTTCACAATGCCCTAGCATAGATATAAGTTTGCTGCAGGGCTCTTGCTTCATTGATCAGTAGTGGAATATACTTTTCAAAACAAGTTTAAACTAGAATTACTGTTTCTAAGTTCAAAGAATGATTGCCCACTGCCTGATTTATAAGAAGAGATGTTCTTAAGTTCAGACAAGTCTTCTGTTTAATAGATGCAGAATAGTTATGAATAAATAAAAGTCAACTCTGCATGGCAGGGCAGCCAGTCCTGCTGATTCTTATGACTTTATCACATTTTTCAAAATTATTTTTGTTTGTTTTTTGAAATCCTCAAGTTTTAGCATAACATGAATGCATAGAAGTCTGTGCTTCATATTTGAATGTCTTTCTAACCTTAGTGTTTGTGAAGAAAACAATTGAAAATACTCTTAACAAATAGAAGCATTTCAAATTTGCAGCATTTTATAATTTCCTAAGTTTTCAATTATATTAATAACTTCCCAGACATCCTCCTTTTAATACTACAGTTGTGACAATATTGACTTCTATGAATTTTATTTACCTGATCTGATCTGAAGTGTGTTGGATCTCATGTACTGAAATGTTCAGGCAAAAATTTGGTTTACTTTTAAAAATAATTGTATAAATCATAAAAGTATGTTTTGGAGATTCAGGAGCTTCTGTTCAAATTTTTGTTGTTGTTGTATGCTATTTTGTTTTGGGAACTATAGGTATATTTAGCTTTTTAAGATATGCTTTATGAACTAAAACTTTGAAGTTGAGCTTCCTGTAGAATACTGGTTATTAACATAATGAAATGAGGAGATTTGGAACAAATGTCACAAGCACATGATATCCCATCATTTTGATAAAATAAAGACTGGCCACAAACCTCTTCAGATGTTGTACCAAGAAGGAGCTTTCTGCCTATATATGACTGTGCACATCTGTTAATTCAGAGATCTGAATGTGAAATCCAGCACTCAGGGACACCAGGTGGATATCTGATACTCTCAGAGGAATTTGGGCTTCATAAACCACTGTATAGATTATTCTCCGACATGCATGTTTTTTCCCTGCTTGTGAGACAAAAAATATGGATGAAATATTTTCATCAATAATTAATCAGTATAAATCAATTCAGATTACTTATAAATGAGAAAGAGACATATGTCACTCCCAAAAATTAGCTGTTAATGTCTCTTTGCTTACTGAAATGTTGTACTACATATCACAACAGTTCTGTTAGTAACTACGAAATATTTCACTAGGTATAAGTTAGGAATAAACTCCAATTCTACTATGAATTCTGCATTCATAACACACTATAACTTGAGTTTGGAATAAATGTACATATAGATTGAGAAATAAGAAGATAACAACTCTCTGATTCTACATTAAGTGACTGCACTCAGAAGTACGTGATTTTGACACCTAATGGCTCAATTAACTTCTCCACACATTATGATTTGTTCTTTTTAAAATTCATTAGAGTATCCCAGGCTTCCTCATGAGGCTGTCAAATACAGAACAAGGACTTCTGAGAAACTGTGTCCTTTGGGAACAGCAGCTGGAAACCAACCGGGATATCTTAGGGTGCCTAAAGTGTGGCAGTACATGTATGTATACTGCGAACTGAACTTCAAACTTTCAAAGCCCCACTGATTTCAAGCTTAGAGTCTGCTCTTGAAGATGATATATATGCTACTGTTTCCACAGAATGAAGTAAGACTCAGTCTTTTTCAGAACGGTTACCCTTTTACATTCATTATGCTTATTTGACATTTTGACTCTTTCCTAAATCAAACACATTGATACCCAAGGATGATACGAGTAGTGACAGACAACCCCTACTTTCCCTGGTCACACTGTGGAGTTGAGCAAACAGCCCTAAGCTTGACTACATCCCACAGCAATGCCCTAATGGTAAGATACTCTCTTAAAAAATTGCAGAGCTGGGTGTGACATTTTCAGCACGTGAGTTGTCAGGGAAGAGCTATAATCAATAGATTAGTGAAACCAATGCATGTTCTAAAGAAGGAGATGGATCTGTCCTTACAGGCCTAATCATTTCAAGGTGTACTACCCACAGTTTTGCATTTCATTCTCAAAACTCTATATATGTACCTGAGACCTGTGCTTGAATCTGGCTGTAAATCAACCAGAAGTAGGACTTAAGTCTCCAAGAAATATAGGCACTGTTAAAACCTTATCCCTCAGCAGTGATTAAACTCACCATCCATACAGGGGTCTCACCTAGTAGCACTACATCAGTGCTTCCCAAAGTTTTCCCTCAGCAACCCTACTTCCAGGGTCACAACCCCACTTTCATTTTCACTTCCAGGCTTGTGGGCCCCAAGTGGGGTCATGACCCTAACTTGGGAACTGTTCTATAACACATTGAAAAAATTAACATACCAGCCAGTAAATACATCAGCAAAACAAACCCATCCAGGCTACCCAAGACCCTGTGCAGTCTGCTGTCCCTAGAGGCCTTACCTATTAAATGTGGGTCACAGTTTCAAAAACATGTATCTACTTGCAAGCTCACACACTGCTTTGGATATGGGTTACCATTGTCTTGTAGCCTTCTTTGTGCTATTTAGCTAAGTTGGGTGTTGACAAATATGTGCTAACACTTCTGGAAATATGTCCCTCTTTTCCTTATTCATTCATATGTTGGAGGTGCTGCTTAGATTTATTATTTGCACATAATAGAGTTCACAGTTATTGTGTGTCAGAAACAAGATCTGGAGAGTCTGCTGTTCCCACAGCTGGAGCAACACATACACATCTGCTAAAACTGCAGTGTAAATTGTATTGTCCTTAGCAATTAATCACTTACAGTGCATTCCATCAACTCTCCTCCTGTTTAACTCCTACTGGTCTTTACCCTCTTCTCCCTTCTTCTTTCTCTGATCTCCTCTGTTCTCCATTCCTTCTGTGCCCCCAACTTCATTTTTTAACCTTTTCTACTGGAGTGACATGTTTGGACATGGAGATGAAGCTCCAAATGTTCTTAATGCTCTTGCAGAACTTTCTACCATTAGATCTCAAGGAGCTTTGCACAGGTCACAAAATCATAGAGATTATGAAACCTTAATATCTTCATTTTACGTTGGAGAGACCAGCATACTGCTCTGTCAAGGTGTTACTCAATGTCTCAAAAAAGTCAGAGGCAGATGGAAAGATACAGCTTGAGTTTTATATGTCCCATGGCGGACTCCAAGGAACATGGGAAGTTAATACAAGACGTGCCAGTAGATGGCACTTCAGAGTTCATAGCATCACCTTTATATCTGAGGGGCTGATATTAATGGCCTTTCTGTGTGTCATTCTTCAACTGCATAATTTTAATGTGGCTTTATTTCTCTTTGTTCTTGTGTTCTTTTCCTGGGATCCTCATTCTGTCTGTCTGTCTGTCTGTCTGTCTGTCTCTTTTTCTTTTTGTTTCATTTTCCTTGCTGCAATGCTTTTCCATTGCTTCTCCCTTTCTCCCACTATTTTCCATATGGGATATCTCATTGTTGGGAAAAAAAAAATAGAATAGAAGAGAAAATCTTATAAATTGTAATTTCCTCAATTTATTTTTAGTTTCCCAGAAAAGAATTATCTGGATCGTGACTTATTAGTTAATGAGGAGACTTGAGATGATGCAGTGAGTTCTACACCCTAGTATCTATAAGGTACTAAGTGTGTATCTGAACCTTTGGCTCTAAAAATGCACTTTAATGACCCTCTGCACGTATTTTTGTAGCATAAGATAAGCAGTTACATACTGATTTGCAGCATTTTTGTGAAGTATCACGCAGTATGCATCCAAATGAAGATACTGTGTGACCTCAAGCGTAGATATTATGCTACCTTTGCCACAAACTGGCTGCAGTTTAACCCATCAGTTTATGGCCAGTACTTTCCACCAGATAGGAATTGAAGTTTTCGATGGAGTTCCATTGTGGGCCTTGGCTAGATTTCACCCTGTCAGCACATGTGGTGCTGCTTGCTAGGTTGCTGACAGTGGCAAGTGCCTTTCAATTTAAGACTAAAGTTCCATCAGAGCCCGTAAGTGGAGAATGCTGAGGAGATTAATAAATGAATTGTCACAGCTTCCAGGCATGCTGGGTTGGGAAGTACAACTCTCAAGTTTGCAGGCTGCTTAAATTTGGAGCTTCATGTCTGTGTCTTTATGGAGACACACAAAGTCATTTTTCCTTTCCCATAAAATGAATGAAAATTAATTTCTCTGAAGTTTGAGTTCAAATGTGGAAATACTCAATATTTGTATATCTTTTATGCCAAGCATTTTAAGCTTTTTGCAGTTTTGGTGGAGTCACTATTTGAAAAAAAGATTTGAATTGCTCTAACTAAACCATCTGTATGTGGAAAAAGATTATGGGAAACATCCCTGCAGGGCTCTTTTTAGTTGCTCCAGTGGGCATTATCCATTATTTTTCCAACTGTCTTGCATTGGTTTTATTTATTTATTTATTTATTTTTGCTTTCCTTGCTGTCTTGACCAGTCTAGCTTGTACTTGTTATTGTGTCTTCTTAAAAATTGTTGTTGGTCCTAAAAAAAAATTGCAGATCTGAACAATACAATAGTTTGAAGTTGCATTTTAACTACTTCACTCTTTAATCTTATTTACTAACTTTCATTTAAAAATACAGGCAGAAACTTTTGTTTCTGTGTTCTACTACATATAAAATGAATATTCTACTGAATAGATATAGCCCTCATTGCACAGTAAAAAGTTTCACTAAAATCAGTGGGAAAATAGCATTTATGAGGAATTTTAGGATCACTTAAGGATCATATAAAGGAAAGATATATTAAAGAAGGAATAGTCGATGTGCCTCCTGACAATTGCTTCCAACAGCTGTGGTGATATAGTTTCATGAATATTTCCCCAGGGAATTCTTTTTTTTTTTTTTTAAATGGACATTCCATTCTGATTTTGGAATCTGTAATTTTTAAAAACAAATTGACTTACTTCTTCACAGGCACATAAGATAATTCAGGTTGGAAGGGATATCAGGAGGTCTTCTGCTGGATTCTTCTCAGAGGGAAAGAAGCTTCCTTTATAGCTAGAATGAACTTCTCTTATTTCATCTTATACCTGCTGCCTCTTGTCCTGCCACTATACACTGCTCCACCTGGGCTCCATCTTCTCGATGACCTTCTTGTACAAAGAAGGCTGACCTCAAATCTTCCTCACTCTGAGAAGAAGCAGCCCTGTTCAGTTTAAGAACTTGTATAACTATGTCCTTTATTTATATGAGTTTATATTTCATAGCAATGCTTCTGATTTGAAAATCATATAGTAGAACATACCAGTATCATATATGAATTTCTAACAATGGCCACACATCAACATCATTCAAGTTAGTTCATCATTCAACACAGTTCAAGTATTTCTTAAAATCAGAAATGCTTGAAACTTAAAATAAGAGTAAATAACATGATATTCAGAAGAAGATGAATAGAAACAATGTTACTGGAATGACAGCATTCCAAACTGCTAAATGATTTAGGAAATATATTGAAACTTATGTGAAGTGGTATTTCTTCATAAAATGGTGCTGCCAAAGATAATACAGATTTAAAAAATTAAAAAATCAACTTGCATTTATTGTGAACCACTAGCATGCTGTGAAGAATAGTTCCAAGATTAATTTAAAAATTAATCAATCTTTAGATCCATGACAGTAGAATTTAGTTCTTGAATATAAATGCAATTTCAATTTTGGGGAGTTCTGAGTATCCATAGAACTCTCTGGAAACACTGAGGAACTCTCATGCTGTTACTGATTGGCACAGGTGGAGATTCAGGGGCCTCTACACATTCAGATATACACCGAACCACCTTGATAAACTCGTTATCCATTAACTGCATTTAGTATATCTGATGAGTAGTTTCCAAAGTGTGAAGACTCTCCTCAGTTTTCTGATACATAAGTGCTCTTCAATCCCACAGCAAAGTTGAACAAATGCTTTTAAAATTTAAGAGATCAAAATATTTACAAATGAGTAGAAAATAAGCCATACGTGTAGTTCTAACTTCCAGACAGTTTCTGAACATGATGGTTCTCACCTTGCTTTCACACTGTATTTCTCCATTCTATGATAATTTCATTGGCCACGTTACTTAGTTGTAATGAAGCTGAATTATACAGATCATCCTAAATGATCATCAGCAAAATCCATCCATTTATGGCCATTTTTTATTTAAGTCTATCAGAAAAGCAAGCAAGTATGCTATATTTTGAGTTACGATTTTTCATATACCTGCAAGATTCATGCTGCCATGATGAGTCTGGCATGCCTTGAAATTGTAGAAATATCAAACAAACAAAAAAATGTAATAGTTTTATCTTTAGGGACTTAGAATTTAAAATCTAGTATTTTGTGAACCTCTTGGTATATGTACAAATGCTTTGCTTCACCAGAAAGCATGGAATCTCCATTTTTCAAAGGGATAAGATACAGATGTTGGTGTTCCGGCAATTCATAGTATAGTAAAATGTCACTGCCCAGAGAACAACACTGCATACTGAAATTTAATTTCACCTGATTCCCATTTGGAGGGAAAGAAGGAAACATTTTTTATGTCATTAAAGTAATAATAATAATAATAATAAAATACAAAAAAAGAAAAGCACAGCTGTTTGAAATTTGCTGTGGTGCTTGGAATGTAGTTTTAGTGAGGTGCATTAACAGGCAGAAAGCAAGAAAAGAGGTAAAAGGTGCAAAAGAGTTTCATTATATTGCTCTTAAGTCTGTTGTGTGAACATAGGTATCAGGAATGCTTTTGAGTATGATCAAGATTGTCAATTCTCACTCATATGTATTGCATAGACAAATACGTTTGGGACCCAAGGCTTTAGAAGCAATATTCTGACCATTCAGATACCTCAAGCTAAGCCTTTTGGAGTTGAGCTGATTTTATTTAAGTACCAGAGTATGGATTTCTGTTTTCAAACATACAAGCTTTACTTAATGTTACTGGGCCTGACATTTAAGTGCCTGCATTTATGAATGGAGTTCACAAGCCTGGTATTCAGTATCCAAGTACATGCCATAGTGAATCAGGGTTTTCAGAAATGTGATTTATGGTAAGGAGAATACATATGCTGGCTGATACAAAACACTGAAGAGGAAAAAAAAAAAAAAAAAAGACAGGAACTGGAAATAAACAGATTCAGCACCTTACTAGGACTGAGGGAATTAAGATCAGATTTCCACACCCAGGAAGTTCCCTACATACAAGTCTGGAAGAGAGGGAAGAAAAGAAGTAAAGCCGCTCTTGTTGTAACTATGACTCAGTGTAGAAAGAGATGAGAGATTTGTAATCTTGATTTAAGCAGAGGGTTAAGCATGATTTCATAGCTCAAGGATGGAGACACTTACATACTGGGGGAAGGAAAAGGGGAGGCAACCTGGATTCTGGCCTCTGCTTCAAGCATTATTTATGTATGTTACTCAATTACAAATGCAAAATGTGTAGGCAACCCCTGGGGCCAGAACCCAAGACTTCCTCTTCAAAAGGAGCACCCATTAGGGTTGCAAATTATCCTCTCTCAATGAATCTTGCTTCCTTTCTGATAGAGAAGTATGGCTTCAGGAGACATGACAGACAGTTCTCTAAAGTTTCTCTCTGAGCTGCTGGTGGATGTGGGAACAATCTCCTCAGGAAGACAGGCGATGAACATGCATCTCCCACTTCATCAGCAAGCAGCTTATCTCCAAGTGCTGGCAGCTGTGCTGCCACAACCCCTGGATATGTTTCTAGGAGAAGTCTCTGGGCTGTTGTGCTGAGGTTGGTGCCTGTTAGGTATGCTTCAAAGATGCTCGCCTGATGAAGCCTCTAAAAGGTACCTCACCAGTACACTACAGGCAGGCTTGCTGCCAGTAGGTGTTGAGATTTCAACTGTATAAAAGCAGCAGCAGCAATGGAAAATGCTTTATCAGAACTTTTAGATTTTTTTTTTTTTGGTGTTTGTTTAATATTCATACATGTGTGTCAATATAGCTTCATAGCATTTTTGGATTCTTCTATCAGTGACTTTCTCCAAGTTATTTTGCAAAGCATGACATAAAGTTATAACCCAGAAATCCTGCTCTACTGCAGTCTTTCTCTAAGACATGTAAATTTTTTTACAATTATAAGCAGTCTTTTAATGTTGTCATTTTTTTGGAAATGAAGTAGCTGGCACCTATTTAAATTTGAGAAAAATCTTCTCTGATACTCACCACATCTATTAAGCATTTCATCTCTATTTCATTGTCATGTGTTTATTAGTTCCCTGAGAGATTTTCTGATAGGATCTGTTTCTATCCCTCTGTTCTCCCAACCCCCATTTTTTTTTATTCTGGGTTCCATTGCCCTCAGGAGACTAAAATCCTGCTCTCTTTGCTCCTCTCATCATGCTTTTCCTTCCAAAGAGACTACTTGTCTAAACGAAACAACAGGAAGGGCAGAATTTTTTTGCTATCATTTTGAATGTAGTATTATAAATGCATGCCTGTAGTCTTCACAGATGAATAAATTATTTTTGCTTTGGGTAATGCTAAACAATCCGTAACAAATTACAGTTTACTGTGTAGTAAAAAATACACAGAAGACTATAGCAGGAACATGATTTATATTCAAACAAAATGAGTAAGTTAATTTCTGCTCTCAAACCTCAACTAGGCAAAGTACATAAACACTACTTACTAAGGTACTTAAGTGCCTTCTTCAGTTCCATGCAGCATGAAAAGAGGAATTTTGACTAGTGGAGCCTTATTTGAGAGAAAACTCTAACCCTGGGAGCATACAAAAAGATTTTGATCCCTGCTGTGCTCATGGATGCTACCTTTCCTCTGAGTTCACTGGGTGGGTATCCACTTTTAAAAGTGTGCCCAACCTGAATACTGGTTCATTAAACAGAATTTCTGAATCAACCCTCCTCTCAAGAGCAGTGAATTTCCAAGTGGTAATGTACTGGTTGATGTACCACTTTTTTCTTCGTCCGTTGTGGTAGCTGTTACACATTTTGAATTCGGGCAACTAGGCCATCATTAGCCATCTAAAATGATTATACAACTTCAAGCCCCCTAACATGGATCTGAATCTTAGCAAAACTACAAATGTGTGCACAAAACCTCATAGAAACATGCAAGTTAAAGATGTCCANGATTTTGCTTCTGTCTGAAAAATGGGGTTTCATGAATATAAGGAATCTGAAAGCTTTAGCTTTATCAGTGTATTTTAGTGCTATATTAGGCACCAGCTTCCATTCCCCTGACTACTGGTGAGTCTTCTTTGCACCAGAACCCTTTAGAAGAAAAAGCTCAAGACTGCATCTAGGGAAAATTCCATTTTTTATTTTTTCACTCATCATTTATTTACAAATACACATTATAACTTTTATATACATTGCACATTTACATGGTAGAAAAGTACAAAACTATATATTTAAATGAATTTATATTTAACTCGCCATGTTTGAAAATATAAAATTGCATCAGAAAAAAAAGTATTATGAAAAGCAAGAAACTTGAACTGATAAAGCTTTGATATAACTTTTAGTGACACACTGGTTGGGAAAACAAAACTTTGAAGGTGGTACTGCAAGACCATCTTAAAGGAAACACCTGATAAACATTAATGTGTGTTACAAAAAATAAAATAAAAAGAATAAAAATAAAATAAAATCATTATTCTCATTACAGTTAGCCCTGTAGCTATTAACAACCTTCATAATCCGATTTCTTTGGGTCCAGAATTCTTATAGTACAGTATACATGCTTGAGCACATTGAAATCACATCAGCACATGATGTGATCAGAAGCAGAGAAAAGTGAAGTGGAAGAAGTTTCCTTAAAGATCGCCTCACTGCACCCTGGAAGTATATTTAAGTCAGTTACAACGCCTTTTGGTCAGTCAAGATTCCTTGTAAACAAAAACCCGAGGGATCTTTTATGTACAGAACAGGCAAGAAGAAAATCCAATAAATAAACATAACAGAAAACAACATGCAAGATTTTTAAAGTGGAAAAAAGATAACCCCAATAAAACAAAAAGATGAAACCATCTTTTTAGGTAAGTTTAAAGGAATGGACTTTCATAGTTCACAAGAAAAAAGAAAAGCTTTACTTTACAAGCAAGAGACCTCACAATAAATAACACTGCTCTTCCCGTAACGAATAAACTTCTTCAAAAAACAAGGTGTACAGTCAACCAGACATTTTATGTATAAATTATAAAACATGACACAGTATAAATAAATGTCTACGAGACTCAACTATATGTATACTTTTTTTTTCTCCCCAAAATAAATAAGCATACACTTATTTACAGTATGGACATTGATTCTGTGCCCAATGGCTGTCCCCATAAGTGATGGAAGTTTTACCACTCTAGAATGGAAGATATAGGAAAGCTGTAGTCCTGGTCTTCATCTTCCTCTTCCTCCTCTGGGTCTTCATTAATGGCTAGATGGGGGAATACAGGGGAGCTGTTGTTTAAATAAGGACAACAACAGCGCAGAAGCAGCTCAGTGCATGTTTTCAAAGCCCTCTGAACAGCCATAATACAGCGTTGCATTTTATGCGACTTGTAGTGAGATGCTCTTTGGCATCTGCTGTTATGCAATAAGGGTTTTTATACATTATCTATGAAGTCATAACTGCAGAAAGTTCTGAAGAATCAATGGCTCAGGTTTTATTGGCAGATTCCTGAAATCAGATAAAAAGCGCTCTTGTGTTCTAGGTTTAACTACTTCGTGTCCTTCATTCAGAGTTAGTAGAGGCAACTGTGCTAAACCAGGTGCCCATGTGCTACCATCAGGCTCATTCTTTTGGACAGTTAAGAGTTTATCCGAGTGTTAATAAAGCAATCAGCAAAGCACACGAGAGCAGACAAATTAGGAAAACATCTCTAGAATTATGTTCCTAGGGCAACCCCTTTCTGATAAAATAATTTGTCCTCAGAAAAGACCCAACACCCCAACTCAAAAGCCAACTGGTTGTTGGAGATCTACTTTTTTTATCAGTAACCGAAGTGTGTGCATGATACATCCGTACTCACATGACACATGTGCCATATCTTGAATCTCTAAATTGATCTTTCTTAGGTTAAACGATGTAAGTCTTTATTAACTAGGGATTGCCTTCAGAAGCCTTAAGTGTCTGCGGAGATAAAAATCTCACTTACAGTTGCAAGATCCGGAGTGCTTTACTTCTAGAAGCACGCCCATGGAGCAGGCTGCCTCTTTCATGGCACATTCGCTGGGATAAGTCGTGTTATCACTGGCACAGACTGCCTCGTCTGACTTGCTTTCAGGGCAGAGCTCATCACAGAGGGCACATCGACCTCTGCCAACCTTAAAATCCCACAAGCATTTCTTCCCAGCACTGCACTGAATATCTTCACAGGACTTCGCTTCTAAAAATATACATGGGATACTAGAGGTAAGTGAACAGACAAAGGAAACAAAGAAGAGCAAGCCCTAACAACCCCAAATGCCTTTTTCCCCAATGAACTATGATCAGACAAAGCTAAAATCCCAGCAGTAGCTGGGATGATTCTTGCTGGTTTTAATCAAGTAGACCCATAGACACCATTGTCTGTCTATACATTGGGGAGGAAAGACAGCTGTGCCAGTGGAGCTTGGCCCTAGCAGTACAGAATTACACTTGCCTATTGCACATGACCTTCCTGCTCCACTTGCTGTCAGTGGAAATTCAGCTCCCCAAATTAGTGATAAGTGGAGAAACTGTCAACACATTCAGCATTTCTAAATCAATTATTTTCAAACTAACCCACATAAAGCTGCTGTCTACAAGACTGGAAAGGGAATGCACCTCAGGCTGTGCCAACCAAAAGCAGCATGAGATTCTCCAGCATCTTGACAGCAATTTGGAGGGGCAGAGGTTGCCGTAAAGTTGCTTCCTCACAACATATTTCACTATCTCTTCTTTCTCAAAGTCACAGTGCAAATGTCACAATACACAGAGGTTATTTTCCTATCTTCACCCACTGTCTCCAAACTCTGCAATATTTTTAAAGAGGAAAAAGTAATCAGAAGTTTCCAATTAAGTTAATGCAAGCTTTGCCAAGACCACTTGAAGACAATTGTTTCCAGGAATCCAGATCCACTGAATATCAAGACCTTGTTATGCTGTAACCACGTCATCATCTACTTAATGGTGGGCACTTCTCTGCTGGACACTTATGTCAGCACCTACAGTGACAGCAAGATGAGCAGGATCAACCCCTCTACTCCCCTCATCCCTGTTGCAGTTTTTTTGTTTCTTTTCTTTTTTTTTTTCCTGCATCAAAGCTCATTCTGGCTCTGTTTTCTCCTGGAAGGGAAAACAAACCAAGGCTGCTGGAAGTGTTACCTGCTCCAAAGCACAAACTTACTCTGTCCCTCCCTCCCTTCCTGCCACCTTCTCCCTTCCAACAATCCATCCATCCATCCATCCATCCATCCATCCATCCCTCCGTCCACCCACTTCCACACAACATGATGAATCAGAGGAATCTGCAAGCTCCCCCTGCACTTATCCCTCTGGCCAAGATACTTACTGATGCATTTTCCCTCATAGGCTAGTCCAATGGATCTGCCCAGCAGGCAGGTGGCTTTCCTCAGGTGACAAGCACTGGCGTAAGTTATGCCATCATTTCCACAGAGATACTGTTCAGGGGAGGTAGGCTCAGGGCAAATTCGATTGCATGTCACACAGTAGGCATTATTAGTTTGATCCACCACGCATGTGGAGCTGCCTGGGCATAACACATCCCTGCAGGTCTCTGAAATAAAGATTGAAACAAAAAATGATTAATAAGAGACGTGAGCATACCAGTGAGGAGTGAATGGGTGACAGAATGACACAAACAATCAGACAAAAACCTTCCCCAGTGGTTGTTAAAAAGGACCCTCATTTAAGGACTGCTGGAGACCTTTCGATCTCAGGGTAGCATGAGGGACACAGTGCTGCTAAACTCTGGGGAGTTCTCAATCAGTCCAGTTATATACTGGTCTATAAGCGTGGTTTGGAACATGGCTCTGGTTACTGTGGAGAAGTATGTCAGCTCCTCCTTCCTACACTCAGACACACACCCTAGGCCATTTGATGGAGATTGGATGAGATTTGCAAACCTACTTTTGCACTTGCCCTGATACTGGACTTCAAGTTCAGGCTGTTCTTTACATCTGGCTTTGAGAAGGGCACACTCGTTCCTGTAGGTTTTCCCATCTAAGCCACACACAGGGCCCTTCCAAGTGATATTAGAGCAATCCGGAGCACAAACACACCGAGGTTTGTTCTTCTTGTTCATTTTACATTTCTTCCCGGGTCCACAGTCCACATTCTCACATGTTTCTGATGGAAGGAAAGAGGCACCACTTTAGTACTGAGCTTGCAGAAGAGACTTGATATCAAAACTGCTCAAAGGAAAGAAGACACCATGACCCTCGGGTGTGAGAACACAGCAGCACTCACACTGCCGCCGTGCAGGAAACAGAAGTGGAGGGAAACCCTGGAGCCAGGAGGACCTCGCGCAAAGAGCCCCCCCGCCATCTCCCTCTGACCTGCGCGAATGAGAAGAAGCAGTTCCCCCTCCCCCGGTGCTGCTTTGGGATGGCCCTCAAGCCTCGGAGGCAGGCCAACGTGAGGACAACGCTGCCGCCCCAAAGCCCTCACCTCCCACACCAACCCTGCGTTACCCGCAGCTACCGGCCCCCTCACCTTTGCACGGGATGCAGTTTGGGGCTCCCCCATTAAAAATCATCCATTTAAAGAGCGTGTTGTCGTTGACGTCCTCCTCCGTCCACGAGGTCGTCAGGCGGCCACTCTTGCAGCACTCCTCTTTGCTGAGGTCGGTCTTGTAGAGGACCTGGCAGCGGCCGTTCCGCGCCTGCCGGAGCCAGCAGTTCCCAGCTGCGGGGGACAGGGGCGCACCGGGCCGGGTCAGTGCCGCGACCAGCGGCACGGGCACCGCGCGCGCCTCGCACTGACTTTTGCTGGACCGCCGGTTTTATTTGTCCCGTTTCACGACCCGCAGCTGGCCCGGCCCGCTTGGGTGAGATAATAACAATAACAAATAAATCAAAAAGAAAAAGACCGCATCAGGACAGCACGAGGCAGTTTTCCGAGGTATTGTAGAGCAGAAGGAGCGCTGCACGTGACAGGGGGCTTGAAAAGGATGTGCATTTATAAGGGAATAAAAAGAAAATCGCGCTTGCAGTTCCTCCCTCCTCCCCCTGCCCTCTCCGACGCGGCCGCCCGGCAGCATTGTTAGTGCCGCACGCACCCCAGCCCCAGCACGTTTTGCAATCCGCACCGACTGGGAACGTTCGCTGTGAGCGAACTCTTTCGAAATCTCCACATTTCGCTGCTTCTATTAACAAACGTCTTCCCTTCGCTAAAATAACTCCGCAGAGCTCCGACAACAAAGGCAAAAAAACCCAAACAAACAAACAAAAAAGTGAGCAAAGTTCACGAAACCGGAGGGCACCCCGAGAGAGAGCTCCCTGCGGAGTTTTTCAGAATCGATCACGCTGGAAAAGTTGGAGGTGCTGTCTCCCCCACGAGCGCTTCAGAGGAAAGCACTCTGTCCTCAAACCGGATAGAGTGTTTTTTTNTCCTAAACCCGGATGGGGTTTTTTTTTTTTTTTTTTTTACTGGTATCCCTGTTATTCGTGGAGCCACGCCAAGAACATGAGTCCAAGCAACTCCCCCTATTTTAGCTGGAGAGTCTAGGCTGGGATGAGCCTCTCGTGAATAACCAATGTGACTTCACCACCGACTCGATACCAATTGATTCTGGTGCTCCTCCAGCGAGGGCTCAATCCTGCTCCTTCCTCCGACAGAGCGCATCGTACCAGGGCCGGGCTCTGCCTGCCGGGGCACCACTGGGCGTGGGGAACATCCCCCCCTTACCCCCCCCGGCTACAAAACATGGAACAAACAACGCCCTTA